>PVLA01001820.1:0-318710 GCA_004027455.1 Hydrochoerus hydrochaeris | reverse complement strand
CATGCAGCCATATCCTCTAGAGCACTTTCTTTTCTTCTTTTTACTTTTTAAGTCCGTTATCTGCTTAGTTATATCCTGTTTCAGGTTGCTCAGCACCTTACTGACTTGTTTTGTTGTTGTTATATACTTTTAATCACCTTATATAATTCTGTTGCCTTGTTTTTGAGTTTCTCCTCATCCATGATCCATGGATCAGCTTTGGTGGAGTTGGGAGATTTTTGGAGGTATTTTGTTACTTTGTTATCTACTTTTTTTTTTTTTTTGAAGGTAGCAAAATACAGCAGAACAAGACAGAACAAACCCATGCGACCGCAGTGCAATAAAACTACCACAGAACCTCAGAGCAGGTCACCAGGACACAAGCAATGGGCTCAATAGTACAGCCCATTTTGTGCACATTAGCTGTTCGTTCAATCAAATAGAGGAAAATGGAAGGAAATATCGAACTTTTAAAAACAGAATACTGAATAAAGCAGTACCATTAATCAAAACTGAGCAAAACAGTGATAAAAATATTTGCCTTCAAAGAGATGGTAGAAGGAAATCCCCCTTACTTGCCACGCTGTATACATTCATCCTCCAAAAAGATACTCAGACCGCCGGTGCCTACTGGCTAACGGGGTGAGGGGGGCTGGATCAATGTCTGATTCTTAGCCTGAGCACCGGCAGGGCCCCAGCTGCTCACCAGGGAGGCGAGTAGGCCGCCTGTTCTCCAGCGCCCAAAGTTCCAACATGATGCAGAGCTCAGGAATCGCTGATAGTTCCGGCCCCGGTGCGCCGGCGACTTCCATTTATTTATTTAAAAAAAAAATTTTTTTAGATTTATATTATAATGTCTATATCAAAGGTTTTTAGTACTAGTTTGCTAAATTTGTCTCTAAGTATTTCATGCTTTCAATACTATTGTGATATTTTTCATTTTAATTTTCAGTCTCTTAATCCAATTATATTTTATACAAATAGTTTTGTTTTCTTTAAGATCACATTTGTATTTTGTGATCACACTTTTTTTAATTCTAGATGATATTTTGGGTGGATTTAGTAGGATATGTACATAGATGAGCATATCTCCTACAAATGAAGTTTCCTTTTTCATATTATAGCACCAAGATTTTTTTCCCCTCTTGTTCCTGCTTAGAATTTTCACTTTAGTGTTGAATAAAATGGTGACAGTGGACATTTTTATCTTAGTATTGATCTTAGTGGAAAGCATTAAGTTTTTTAAAATTAAATATTATATTAGCTCTAGATTTTTCATAGTCACCCTTTTTCATGTTTAGAAGTAGGCTTCTATTTGTAGTTTGCTAAACAATTTTATCTTTTTTGTTTTATTTTGTTTTTCTGAGACAGGATTTCTCTTTGTAGTTCAGGCTGGCCTTTAAGTCACTATGTAGTTCAGGCTGGTCTCACTCACAGTGACCCTCCGATCTGATCCTCCCGCCTGGGTCCCCTGTGTGTTAGGATTATAGGCCTGGGTGATTTTATTCTCTAAATATGAATTATTTACTCTTAATGAGTGAGTTATTGTTAAGCTTTGTTAAATACTTATATGTACATTTACAAAATCTTATACATCTATATATATCTACTGATACTGTTTTTTAAAAGAAAATCATTAGGTCTGGTTTTTAGCTTCCTAAAAACCAGCATAACTAAGACCTTAGTTTTCATTTTCAACATCACAAAATAAACAACCAACTGAAAAAACAAAACCCACACTTTGATTTTGATAAATTTCATCAATTGATTTCCCAATGTTTTCAAATCTTGCCTTCCTAGAGTAAATCCCACATAGTCATGGTTTATTGTTCTCTTCGTATATTGCAGGCTTCTACTTATTAATACTTCCTATGAACTTTTGCACCTATCTTTATCAAAGATATTTGTTTGTAGTTTATTTTCTTATATATCTGTTTTTGGTACTGGGGTACTCTGAACTCATAAAATGAGTTTTGAAGGATTCCTTACTCTCCTATTTTATAAATAATTTTGTGTAGGATGGAGTGTTATTTATTTCTTCCATAAATGCTTCATATATTGTACCCACAATTTTTAGGGAATTTTTAGGCCATTTTTAGGAAATGTGGAAGACCTTAGCCATGAGTTCTAGTTGACTGCATATATAAGTGCATTCAGTTTTCTATTTTTAATCAGTTTCGGTAATTTCTATTTTGTGCTAGTTTTTCTATTTTATCTTGGTCAGTCAGGGGTTAGCAAACTTTTTGCAGAACAGGACAGAGGCTAAATGTTTTAGGTGTTGTGGGACATATAGTCTCAAACAATCAACTTTGCCACTTAGAGTATAAAAGTAAGAATGGGTGATTCATAAATGATTATGAATGTGTTCCAATAAAACTTGGTTTATTACAACAAATAACATACCAAATATGGCTTAGCGCCATCATTTTCTTGCCTAGATAAACTTTCTGGCAAAGTTATCAGTAATATTCCTTCATTATCCTTCTAATGTCCATAATATCTAGAGTGATATCATTCATAATATTGATAAATTTTCTTTTAATGAGTAAGACAACTGCTCATCAATTTTGTTGACTGCTTTTAATGAAAAACTATCCAAATAATTTAATTTCCCTATTTTTTTAATCTCATTGGTTTATGCTCTTTTCTTTATAATTTTATCTTTTCTATTTGCTCTGTTCTTGTATCAATACGTTTTGTTCGAGGCTTCAATAATCAGTTTTGATGATTTTTCTCTTAGTATCAACCTTTGAAGTCTTACATTTTGCTCTAAACACTTACTATCCCACAATTTTCTCCTATTGTGTTTTTATTTCAAATAAATTTTTAAAATTTTTTATATTCTTGTCATTTTTTTCTTTGACTTATCAGTTATTTAGAAGTTTATTTAATTTCATAATATTTGGAGACCAGTTTAGCTATCTGTCTGATAAAGATTCCTAACTTATTTCCAAAGTGATCAAGAACATTCTCTATACCATTTTGATCCTTTAATATTCATCAGTATATTCTGTGGCCCTGTATTTTGTTATTCAGGATAAATGTTCCATGCACTTGAATAAAAAACTACATTCTCCAGTCAATGGATAGGGTGAGCTATAAAAAATCAATTAGCTTTCATTGACTAGTAATGTTGTTAAAGTTTGTTATCATAACTTATTTTTTATCTACTTGTCCTATCTGTGCAAAGCAAACAAGTCAAATACCCAACTATATATATATCAGCATGTATATTTCCTTTTCCATTCAGTCAGAATTTGCTTAATCTATGTTTGATTTGGCTCGCAGTTTTTGGGCATTTGGTACATGGCTTGTTGAATCCAAACAGAAACATCATGGCAGAAGAGTACAGTGGAACAAAAATACTGAAAAGCAAAGCAGAGAACAGTATCAAAGAAGAATAGACCAGGAACTATGTATGGTAACCAGAGATACATCTCCATGATCCACCCTGATAGAACCTGATTTTTGCTTTATTAATGCCCTTGATGGCTCCCAAGCTAATCAAAGTGAAAAAAATTCAGCTTTATCACCACATTCTACCTCTTGTCAACTTGACACCTAAATACATTTCCTTAAACCATCTTAATCTTCAAAGAAATACAAAGTCATAATTCCACCTAACATGATACAACTGTCCCACATACGTCCAGCGAGGGGGGCACAAAACAGTGAAATGATTGCTCCAGAAGAGCTTTCCAGCGTCACTTCTATGGTTTTGCTGTTGACAGCTCACAGAACCTTTCACTGGGTTGTCTTAAACCACAGACCACAGCTTTCTGCAGCAGAGATTCCACTTTCCTTGTATCTCCAACTTCCTGGTGTTTCCTCTGCACCTTTGGCTTCATCCTCACAACTCATGAATTGCCCTATCAAGGGCTCCTTGCCTGGTCTTCTAGGTGTTCCTTTCAAATCTAGATAGAATCCTCCCTGACCTCACACCTTTTACATTCTGCATGGCAGGAAAGCCAGCACTATGTGGATGATTCCAAGGTCTGCTGCCAGCCTGAGCAGTAGCCAACTCTCCTTAGACCATGGCTCCAGCTGCCTCTGAGTGCCCAGATGATTGAGGACATGAAATAAATCTCAGAAAATCAGTTCCATGGAAAGACTTTCCTCAACACAGGTCCCATGGATTTTCTTCTCAAATGAAAGGTTGATGCTTTTGAACCCTGGAGCCTGCGGTGGTTGGGGTCTTGCTGATGTCTGAGATGGCCTAAAGAACTCAGATTAGTTATCTTTTTCATTGCTGAGACAAAAGACTCAAATTTTGTTTGCTAGATCAATTACTCCATAGTCCTTAAGCTCAGCCTCCCACAAAGTTTCAAGACATGGGAAAAAATAGAGAGAAGCCATTTGTCACAGTGTAACTTGCATTGCCTCTGGTGCACTTCTCCAGAGAGCCCTCAATCCCAAGTGAAAGTTCATGAGCCTGTCAGCATCCCTGTAAGCATCCAAGCTTGAACTGTCCACAAAGGGAAAAAACTGAGGGAAACCTAAAGAGAGAATCTTGCAGTCAGTTTAGAAAAAGATCTTTCCCATTCAGAAAACATTTACCCTTAAGCTTTTGTGCTTCCTTTTCAAGTTCCTTTAGACAGTTCCCTCTGATATTTATAATCGGTTAGAGTTGTGCCAAAAGAAAACAGTAATTCAAGGTCTAGGTGATAAGAAGGTAGGATGTGGAAACTTCCCCAAAAGGAATGATGAGGGGAGGGTGGTAACTGAGGTGAAGACCAAGCATGGGAGGCAGCTTTCAGAACCAGCCAGGCAAGAGAGCCACAGTGCACCTTCTTCTGGACTCAGAAGTTTTGCAAACCCCATTTGCTTTGGCTCTGGAGTGTTCTTACATTCCAAAAAGAGCCGGACAGCTGCAGCATCCTGGAGGGCTTCCCTGGAATAGCCTCTGGCCCCTGGCTTACTCTCCCTCCCTTGTTTGTACCAGGCCTGTACATACAGTCAAACGTCTCGGTCTCCAACCCTTGCTTCCAGCATCCCAGCAGCATCAGATCTGAGTGTCTGTGGTTTGGCCATGAGAACAAAATACCAAATGTAAACACTGCTTCAGAGCCACAGTTGCTTGACCGTCTCTCTTCCTCAAGCATTGATCAAGCTTCTCCTTCTACCTAATGTTCCCAATTGATTGACAAATTAAGGCAATGCTTATGAAAGACGTCTGCAGAGTCTAGATTCAAATTGTTTTCTAAACAGCAGCGACTACACAAGCAGCTGTGCTTGCTTGGATCTGATTGCTCCACGCAGTTCCTATTCTTTTCATTAAGGGGTGAATCATGTGTTTATTAGTTGGAGCACACCCCCTGAAGGGCTTCATATTACCAGTCTCAGCTGAGAGAAAAGGAAACACGCAGTTGAAGCGAAAGACATCATAAAACTCCTCCTATTTGCACTACATTATACACGCTGGCACCTGCATTATTTCATTTGGATTCCCAGTGACCACGTTTGCAGGATAAGTTACTTGCGGATCTGTCTACTGCAACCCTTGGGAGGCAAGAAAGGGCTCAAGGCAAAGCAAGTCACCCAAAGTCTCCTGGCAGGTCAGTTGTGAAGCCGCAAACTGAAAGCCCAGGCCCCTGTTCCCCAGCTCAGGCCTCTCTCTCCACCCCCTCAGCGCCTAAGTAACAGTGAGTCAGTTGGATGGCAGTACCAGGATCGAGTTTAGCTGGAACACAAGCAAGCACTGACATCAGTGCAATGCAAAGAAGCCAAACCAAGGACATGTCCTAATGGCCAGAAAAGGATGAGGATGAATGGGGCCCTTCTCAGAGGATGCTCGTCTCCTGTCCTAGCCCCAGGGCTGCGTCTGCCCACAGGCAGCAGGGCTCAGAGCCTCTGGCCCAAGCTTTCCGTGCACTGCCTTTCTAGAAGCTCCAGCTATAAAGCAGCTGCTGTGCGACATCAAATCCTCCTTCCTCTTCCCCTCTCTCTCCCTTGCACTTCTGGTGGAGCTCACTGGGAGCAGAACCCACAGAAATGCGAAATGGCTTCAGATGAGGTACCTGCTTCGGGAAAGGAGTGTTTGTCTTGTAGCCTTTGTACTGACCTAGGTTTTCAGTCAGAGCCTGGTTCCCCAAGGAGAAATGACAGAGCTCATGAGAAGATAAGACTGCGGTGTTTTGCTGTTTTGTTTTGTGACTGTTTTCCTAATACATTTTTTAAGCGCTTAGGACAAATGATTTCTCTAGAGAGAAAAAGGGTGATTATTAGCAAGAAGAAAGAGGTAATATGGGAGCAAGTCCAGACATGTCCCCGCTCGCTCAGCATTTCCCTTATCTGCTCAAGTGAAGACAAGGTGCTGAAGGTGGCTTCAAGGTCAGTGGCTTCAGTGCCCGATAGCCCTCCAGCCTCTGCGCTGAATGAAATGATTGCAGTTGTTCATGTCTTTGGATCATAGCAAAGGGAAAATACACATTTAAAACTGATATGAAAAGAGTCATATTATGGGAGATGCTCAACAAATATTACTGTTTCAGGAACTAAGATATGAACAGTAGTGAAGATGCTACCCAGTACTAACAGTAATATTTACAAAGAGAAATATTAAAGTAGCTACTAAATTTTAAATATTAAAGTAGGTAATTTTCCAGGTAGAGAATATGTGTGTATAAGTACGTACATCTATATGTGTGTATTCTTCACCACAAACTGTGAAGACCCAAATTATAGATATGAATATTCCTATTTTACATATTAAATGAAAAAACAATTCCTCAAGTTCAGTGTGGCAAAATGAATTGCCCAATCCAAAAACTTATAAATTGAGCTTATAAATGGAGCTAGAGTATGGGACTGACTCTGGCTCCCTAGATTATAGTCCAAGGTAAATGTTTACATCCTTACTTTTTTGACCAAAGCCTTCTTATTCTAGTATCCTGTGATCACAGTATGTGTGTCCTGAAATATGGCTCTTCTGGTTACTATGTCAACAGGGATCTTCACATATTTCAAATGCAAGGGGTTCGGAAATTTCAGAGATTCAGTTTCATTTCTTTAAGGGCCACAGAGCACTATCAAGTTAATTTGCAAAAACTAGATTTATGATGACTTGTTTTCCATACCAGGATACTGTTGCTAAGTTTTTGGGTTTTTTTTTAAACAGAGTGACTTTCTTTTTTTGACCACATTTTAATCAATTCCTGAGAAAGATTCACCTAGTATTGGGAGTAATGCAGAATTAGAACAATCAGAAGTAAAGGATGGAGAAACCAGTTTGGACTAATCTTTTATGAGGAAAATCAATAGTGAGTTTGGAGGTTCTGGGAGCCTTGTTGACTAAATGATAGTCTTTAAAAATTATGGCCATGAGGACAGCTTCTTAATATTTCCCTACCCTGGAATCACCTTCTCAATCCTGTCCTCTGCCTTAGTGAGATTTCACTCTAACGTCAGAGTAGTGTAGTTTGTATTAGTAATAAAGTTTGGAGTAATGAGTAATGAGCATGAGAAGTAGGATATTGGAGTTGAAAATAGAAAAAAGAGACATTGATACTCAATCCTGTAAATGAAAAATCCTCCCGACTCAGCAGGGAGAGAAAATAAGAAGAATCAAATATTGGAGGTTTCCAGTGTGGTGATGAAACTGCATTTCAAGGAAAGAACTAATTACAACATATGGTAAGTTTAGAATTCAGTGTAGGACCTTCAAGCTTTTCGAGTATGAGAGTAGTTAGCAATTAAGAACTTAAATATGCAGCACTGACTAAGATAAAACTACAATTTTAGAGGGCTCAGGGAGCACAGCAAATACATATAAGGCACAAAAATTGAAAATGTATTGTGGGCAGCAATTACAGGCTATTATTTACTAGCATCCTCGAATGACATGCATTTCTCCCAATTCCCAACCCTAGAGCCACTCTACTCTTAGCGTCTCGATTTCTGTGTAATCTTGTGTATTGGGATTTAACCAAGATTTGGCTGATTGATGCTCTAAAACATTTAACCTGGGCTCTTATCATCATAGAAGTGCTGTCTGTCACATTTAAGAAGGTTAGCTTCCCTTTGGTGGGCAGGATCCTTTCCTACTCAGTTTAGATACGTGATGTTGT
This sequence comes from Hydrochoerus hydrochaeris, assembly GCA_004027455.1. NCBI lineage: Eukaryota > Metazoa > Chordata > Mammalia > Rodentia > Hydrochaeridae > Hydrochoerus > Hydrochoerus hydrochaeris. Next base: position 310,665 of record PVLA01001820.1, on the reverse strand, counting down.
TGTCATGGACACCACCCAGCGAGTCCACTTTACCACCATGTGACCAAGAGAAGAACACTTACAAGAGGAAGATGTAGCCCTCCCCCCAGAGACCCTATCCTCACACACAGCCAAGAAGAGCTAAGAGTTCTTAATGCTGTGGGAAGAGACGCTGACTCCATTCCCATACTGGGGCTTGCAGGCAACCTAGCGATGTCCACAGGCCAGGAATCTTGTCCCAAAGAGCATACGTTGGGTTCCCTGAGGCTCTATGAATGTGTACAAAAGCTTGTCGGGCCCATTCTCCTTTCTAATGCTCTGGAGTTTCCTGAAAGTGAAATCTCACCATGACCCGAGACAGGATTGAGGAAGTGTTTCTAGCTAGAAGAAAATTGAGAGGACATCTTTCTCATTTTTAAGGACCATCACTTAGCCAGAAATGCTCCCGGGACCTCCAAATCTATTATTGTTTTTCCTTGTAAAAGATTACTGCAATAACTCACAAGAGAAATATCATTATTACATCTTATTTATAATAGTTGTCTAATAATAGGAGCAGTTCAGGTTTACAAATACTGATTATGAACCAGGCACTGTGCCGAACGCTTTAAATTCCTCATCAGATTTACGTCTCATGACATTTTTCATAATTATTTTAATTAGGTATGTTTTAAATTTCCATTCTGTTTACCGTTTCATAAGTCTAGACACTCAGAAAGCAAAGGCGTTTGGAGGTCACCCAAGCTAGACTCAGTCCTGACCTTCGCTGCCCTTGCTACCAGAAAATAGTCCAGTGTAATTTCTGCTTGTTCAAGCCTTTTTTACAGACACCTACCCATGGTACCTTGAATCCTTTATCCCTTGTATTGTCTGCCATGAACTCCGTTTCTTTAATTGACAGTTGACAGCTAATTTTCCACTTTTGAGCCCACAAGATTCTGGGACCCCTTTTGATCCACACACAAAGAACTGAACTCATTTATTCCACCCACATCTAATCTAGTATGGATCAAAACCCATTATTTCATTCTGAAGCCACTGATCCTCCTAGATTGTTTTAAGTTAAAGGCAACCACATCCAACCTCCTTTTCCATTACCTTGCAAACACTGAATTCTTGGAAAGTGAATTTTCTACTACGCTAATCTTTACTAAGATGACAAATACTGTTGTAACTCTCTGAGGACAGAATGTGGTGGAATATGTACCTCATGAAAAGATATACCATTGTAAAGTACTCAAATTTAGATTCAGGCTCCTTCTACCTCCCAGATCCTTTGCTAGTATCAGTGTATTGAACCAAATTACTGTACTTAGTGTTCTTTCTCTTACAGATGGTTGTAGCTTGGGGTCAAAGTAACTAAAGAAAGCTGTGCCTAATTTTATGTTGGGCTCTGGTGCATTTTAATTGAAGAAAATTCAAGTCCTATTGTAGATTGCATGTTCTCTGCTCAGAAACTATGAAAGCATGCACTCCCATGCAAAGCAGAGTTAGTTAATTCTGTGTCTTACAACCGTGCTACCATAAGAAAAATGGTCAACCATGTAGGTCCAATTCTCCAGCAGGCACAGACTCTACTTCAAAGGACATGATGGCTGGGAGTGTCATTAAGAATGTCCAACTTTTTGGGAAAAGTAGCCTTTGTCTTGAAACAACAGCCACCCAGTTTAGCTTATTTATATGTGAATTTTAATTTTTTTTCAAGAATCCAAGGTTAAAATAGTTTTAACGGCCTTATTCAAACATTTTCCAATTTATAGTGGAAAATTGTGTTTTTCGACTCTGATCTGCTCATGTTTTCGAGTTCGGAACACTGAAAGGAGACAGATGGGGTAACATGGGGAAGGTAGAGGCCACTCTAAATGACAGCTCTAGTCGGGGACAGAAACAGGCTCTTCTCACTGTGCTTGTGGAGCACCAAAGAGGAAGAAGTTAGGCCGCTTTAGGATTCAGATCCCGATGATAGCTCATGTTGCACTGGGAGAAAATGTTAACATTAATAGGTTACATAGGAAAAATGCCCAAGATCAACATGTTCAAGGCCATTACAAATCCTAGCGCATATAGTCAGACATGCAGTTCCACCATCGCTGTGAACATACGGAAGACAAAGTTCTACTTTTTCATGGTCATGAGATATTTTCTTTTTCTTTTTTGGTTTCCAGCAGTCTCAGGAGTGTATTGAAAATTTCAAATTACTTGGAGACAGTTTTATGTCTCAATGCTTGGTGTCACTTTTTCTTCAAGGTCTGTGCACCTCACTGATGGAAATGCTCAAACATTTATTCATTTCAAAAGAACAGATCATCGTGACTTTTTAAAGAATAGTGTCAGACCTTTGTACTGTTCTTTTCTGCTTCTTTTTCTGTATTCTTTCCCTCTTCATAATTCTTCACCCCCTTTTCCTCCACACTTTTTGCCCCCGAAATTTCCTGTTATTTCTATGGGGAATCACTTCAGTGTGGCATCTTTAAAAGAACCCCTCTTTAATCCTGAAGCATTTTTTAAAATGGAGAAACAGTTTCCTAAAGTCAGAATAAATCTCCTTGTGCATATCTGGGTCCAGGACAGGGTACAGGAAAAGAGGAAATGTTGGTATATAACATTATCTTAAAATTCCAGCGCTGTTCAGTAGCACCATATCATCTGAACTAGCTACAAACAGTAAATAAGCCCAGCTTGTAACTTAATTATCCTTGTGTTTGTGTGTCTGTGAATACATTAGGAGCTCTCAAACAAAAAAATTGTGTCATCATAAATAAAAGATAGCAGTGACTCGCAGGGGGCCACGCAAAAGAAGACCTAGTGCTCCAGATCTGCCAGTGGATATTCACACTCTCTCCTGCAGCCTGCTCCCTGCACCCACACCCATACGAGTCCAAGGATCTTCACTGTATATAGACCCCCCCCCATCAAACTCATCTGCTTAACTTGGAATTGATTTCAAAACCAGATTCATGTGGTGCCTGTGATACTACAATAAACAAATAAATTAGCTGCTGTGATATGGAAATTTACATGATTCTGTACTTAAAAACTGTTAACTGTGAACTTATTAATTGAAAAACCACAGGACAATAATCAGCGTGTCCTTCAATGGAAGAAAAAACAAAAAAACAAAAACCAAATCTCTCTTGTTAAAGGGAATTTGGAAGGCAATAAAGATATATTTTTCGCTCAAACTCCTGCCCAAGCCGCCTGATGTGGTATTTTTAACTTTCCCTTTCTGTGGCTTGCTCTTTGTTTGTGGACTCCATATTGATTTGTTTCCTTAAAACGTGTAGCATAACTCACAGCCCCACATGGGTGTTTTCCTTTTTTCCCCACCTCTCTATGCAGGTTATATTCATTCTAGTCAATCTTGTTTTCCTGCCTCCTGTCTAGAAAACTTTAATTAAAATTGTCTGCTAAAGCCCGAATCTCTTCAGATGAGTGCTTGGAATCCTGGACAACGTTCGCCTCGCGGAACTCCTGGGGAACATACGCCTTCCCTCTTGAACATATGTTCCCATGGGGGAATATGCAGCTAGAAATGACGAGGTGCAGTGAGGACTTCAGCAAAACAAACCCAGAGAGGAAAATGACGATGATCTTTTACATCCAAACAGTATGACTGGGTACATTGCTGAAGACCGGCCAGTCAGAGCTGGTCACTCCTCCCCCACTGTCATCACACTTCGGATCTCAGCGATGAGTCCGAAAGGAAGACATGTTCTCTGTGCTCTGTGCCAACAGACAGACCCTCGGCCCCTTTAGAACTTGTCTTCTGAAGATGTACCACAGTCACCCATGCTGGAGTCAGACCAGATCAGGGAGTCCACAATCTGCCTTGAGAAAAATGATTCTGAGCAGTTAAATCATGAGATGACAAATATATGTATCTGTAAAGATTTAGCTTTAAGATTTAAAAAGTGTCTTCATTTTATGATGTCACTTGACCAATACTACTGTTTCCGGTAAGTGCTGTGTGGATATATCCTTTTAATCTGCTCCCCTGTATTTTACCATTCAGCATAACTCATCATCAGCTCCTTCTAAAGTGGAGAGGTCACTTGCTGCTTTTTTGCACTAGTATTCTGTCCCACTGATGGACACAATTCCTGACACCCACAACTTAAAGGAGGAGAGATTTAATATAGTTCATGTTTTATAGAGAGTCACTCCATAGTCAGTCACAGTATTGGGTATGGGACAGTAAAGGTTTAGTTCATTATGACCAGGAAGCAGGTAACAGTGACAGAGAGGAAGGTGTCAGGGCCCAGATACAGATGCTAAGGCCGTGCCTCTTTGACTTATCCACACACACCACTGTGCACCAGGGTTCCCCTGAGCGGCTCCCAAACCAGTCAAGCTGACACAGTCAGGCTTAACCGTGACATGCCAGATGTCATATGTCCCACAGAATTAATCCAGAGAGCTCGTGGGTATCACAGAGAGGTGTGATTAGGCACAAGGCAGTGCATTTCCTCCTTACCTGGACTTTCAACACCAAATGCACACAAAGATGAGATATACAGGGACATTCAGTGTTGAAAATCAAACTACTCTTGACACATGCAATACTGAGTTATCAGAACTATATTTACGGTTCAGCAGGACTTTGAATACTACATGGAGCTACTTTCCAACACAATGCTTTTGGAAATATTCTACTCATCTTTAAAATGAATAATATCTGCAAACTAACACACTGAAAGGAAGAAAAACTTCTATATGGACTGAGAGTTGCAAACATGTAATTCTGTCATGTTTTCATTATTGCTCCTTCTCCCAGAAAAAAACTAACAAAAATAATCATGTTTCCATATTTTTACATGGAACTGTGGTTCAGGTATGGCTTTTAAAAAACAGCCCCAAATTCTTTGGCATTACTTCCATTAAGAAATGGCATGTAGGTGGCAGAGTTGTAACTACTTCAGCCAATATAATACAGCAATGCTTTGCAATTTCTAAGACTAGGTCACCAAAGGCGACATGGCTTCCTCCTGGGTTCTCTCAGCACATTGTCTCTCAGGATGCTCCCTCAAGAATCCAGCCCCATGCTGTGAGAAGCCCGGACTACACAGAGATGCCAGTGTCAACACTGAAGTTGACAACCCCAGCTGAGCCCAGCTTTGGAGCCATCCCAGGTCAGGCGCTAGACGTGTGAGTGAGGAAGCTGCAGATGATTCCAGCCCCCGGCTTTCTGAGTTACCCTTGGCTACTGACGTTTTCCCAGCTGAGGCCCTAGACATCACGGAGCAGAGACAAGCCACCCTGCTGTGCCCTGTCCAGATTCCTGACCCATCATTAGTGAGCATAAATAAAGAGGTTGTTTTTAGGTCACTACACTTACAGATAGCTGGAACATAAGAAATAACAGGAGAAAGAAGATGGATATATAATAAAAATAAAGGTGACCTAAAACATTGCCACCTAATTATCAGAAAGGAGAAAAATGCCAGGCATTGTGGGGTGCAAAGCTGTCATTCCAACACTGTGATAGACTGAGGCAGGGCCCAGTCTAGTGCCTGGACTCTGATCACTCCAAGACTGGGCTCAGCTGGGGCTGTCAACCTAGGTAACTCAGGCAGTTTAGGGAGGCCAAGTCTCAAATTAAAAAAGAAAGAAGAAAGAAAGAAAAGGAAGCAAAGATAAAGATCCTGATGCTGCACAAAGGAGAAAACAAGCAAAAATTCATTGAACAAGACAAAATATAGTGTTACCAAAAACAAAAAGAAAAGAAAAGAAAAGAAAAAGTAGGAGAAAGAAGAAAAGTACTCAAAATTCTTTGTCACATACTGTACCTTTCCTACTCAGTGACTTACATGAAGACACAAAAGGTGGCTTCATTTGGGCTACACTCACACAAAATTTTGACGGTTGGAAAGAAAAATGGAAGATCATGGAACCAGCTCAGTAAGTTCTTGACAGAATGTCATGATGAATCAAATCTTCCAGCACGACAAATATCAGGAATAAAGTAAAACCTTCCACTTGTGTTTAAAAAAAAAACCTGAACAGTGTGGTATGGGGAACAGTGTGGCTGGCGACCGTGCAACAGAAAAAGGCAAAAAGGATTGTATATTGAGAGTAACCTTAGTTTTATATGAAGCAAGAGCACAAATAGGTTGCCTTAAAAACAAGGTGCCAGGAGGCTTCGAGGATAGAAAGGGAGTGGCTGTACTGGGGAGCTGGGTGTGACTCTGGTGGGGTCTTGCCCTCCCTGGGTCATGTGAGGAATGGGTCGTTTTCATTGTGGTTACTTCTCTTAACAGACTCATCAAATGATGCCCTGTGTTACAAAGAGGATACCTGTGAAAACGTATCACATGGGAAATGAATGGAGACCCTGGGCAGTTTCCTTGGAGGAGAGAAGGCAAGTGGGGTTCAGAATAACCACCTCTCAGCTTTACTGGGGCAAGTGGGATGCCAGGTGATAAGACTCCTTCTGTATAGCGCCAAAGATGGGACCCCAAGCACTCTATGTGACCATCCGAGGGCTACATTGTACTTACACAAGAGAGAGCTTTACATAGTCAGAACTGTCCAAAGCTGGAACTAAGTCCCCACAGCAATAGTGGCAGAGATGCTACAGAAGGGAACTAAAGATTTAAATAATATCACTGTACTTTATATATATATATATATATATATATATATATATGCATCAATTATAGTATACAAACATGTATAATTATTGTGTCGATTAAAAATACAATTTGTTTTAAAAATCTAAATTGCATTACTACTCATTTAGCTAGTTTTAGAGGTGATTTATAATTCAATTGTTTGAATCAAATATCACCCATGCAGTCGTTCATCCATTTATTCAACATGTAATTCCTGAGGACTGTAGCCTAGGTGCCGTAGCTGGCCCTGTGGAAGACAGAAGAATAACTAAACATTCAACCCAAACCACCAGCATCTTTCTTGGATAGTAAATGTCTTCTGGGAAAATACTAGAGTTAAAAGTGGGAAAGAAAAACTTGCAAAGGAAAGAGACTCCAGTTGCTTTTAATCACGTGTACAGTGCCTCGCAAGGGCACTTTTAACTTTCTCACTGCTGCATTTTAATGATATGCGGAGATAGACGCTGACACACAGTCTAAATATGAATCTCACATCAGTATCTTATTTGCATCAGCTGCAAGCTCAATGTTTGGGCTGTTTGAAAAATATATAAAATCTATGTTGACATTTTGTTTTAGAAGCATTCACCCAGAGTTTCCCGATTCCCGTATTTTCAGATTTTGATACCCAGAATAAGAGGCCCTAGCAACAGGAGGGAGCAGTGCATGAGAAGGATTACTGACTATGGTTAGGGAGAAATGAATAGAAAATAGGACAGCTCTCAGGGTGTACAAACCAAATGCAGTGATCACAGTATTTGCCACTGCCCTAATAATATGCCATTAATTGCAGCCATCACCTGAATGATAACTGTATTGGCTTGCCCAGAAGAGCACTCAGTCTCATATAAACTTAAGGCATTTATTTAAGGCTATGTTAATTTTTGAACATATTGTCTGCTGTCTTACTGCTGCAGTGAAATTCCATTTCCCCTGTTGGAAAATGCAGGCTCTTGGGTGTGTTGACAGTCGACATCAGTGTTCTTCTCTGGCCAGCTGTCAGAGGCATCTCTCCCCTGGAGGTGGCATGCGTTATGGAAGTGACGCATATGTGCTGTTCTTTGTCGTGGGCAGCCAAGGCAGGCAGAGCCGTGACGCTTTGGCTTTGGCTTTCTCCTGGCACCAGCTGCACACTTAGCACCTCGGTTTTTTATCAGAAAGGGAACAGAGCCAGAGAGGAATCCAGGGACACCTTGGCTCTTGGTTTGAGACATTTTAGATACTGTTTAGTTACCCCTCTCATCCACAGCTGAAATCACCCATTAGACATGGCTGACAAGTGGTCATTCAAACCAAAAGAAGAGTGCTACTTTTAGGAGACTAACTTTTTACAAACATGTCCCACAGATATTGAAGTAAGATTGGCAGTCCTGTCGCAAATCAGCAGTCATAACACAACCCTCTATTTGGCACTCTGCAGAACAGAAAACTAATGGAAAGTAACAAGTATGTCCACTCACATGCCTCCAATCCTTATGGACCTAGACTACTGTACTTCTTTTCATCATTTCTCACAGACCTGCTAATTGTCCTGTTTATCAGTGTCCCTCTTTTTCTGGTTTCTGGGGCTAACCTTTGCTGGCAAGTGTACAGATACTCCTTGCTTGCCCTGAGTACAGCCTTCTCAGAGTTGGCACGCTCATATGTGGCATCTTCATCCCACGTCCCTTCTAGGGCCAACCTCACAGCCTTTCAGGGCCAAGAAGACACACTCATCAAGACATGCCTATCTGTCACATAGATCTATTGTGTAGCCCCACCTGACTCTGTTACCTTAAGCAATTTTATCTTCTTCCCAAGGATCTTATTCATGCATGAATTAGGCAGATTTTAATTGAGCTCCAGTTATCTGCTAAACTCTTGCTCCACTTTGTTCAACTTGTTTCTGAAATCAATTCATGTTAACATAGTATGACATTTGCCCCTTTAAGGGAAAATGAACTGGATTTGGTTGGAGTTGACCCATGATGCCCTTAGGGAGCCCAGCTCCCTCCAAAGTGTGCACAAGCCCTCATAGAGATATCTGTCGTGGAAATGATGATGGATTTTTGTGAAAGTGTCCAGGACGTAATTGCAACTGCCTACCTTTCTCTGCCTGGTGTAAAACAAGATATTTGCTCACCTCCAGTCTCCTGACTCTGAGTCAGTAAGTTCTTATGAACTCTAAGATTCCCATAAGCCTAGGGGGTCTGAACCCACTTTAAAGTTGTTTTGTTTTTAATCTAACTATCTTCTTATTCTTATTTCTTAAAGGACAGTGTGGAACAAATGGGAGATGGACACAAAGTTGCCTCCAAAATTGTTTAACTTTATACCATCTGCTCGAGTCACAGAGCTTGGCTCCTTCTTGCCTTGCTTCTGAACTGGGAAAAAGTTGTTCTCTTGTCTCCTGACACACTGGTAAGTTTCTGAATGTATCCTGGCTGCCATATTTGGCACACACCCTTTAATCAGGAATTCTGCAAACAGCAACAAATATTTCTTTGGACACTACCTCCTTCTTTGTCTTCCTCAATATACACTATATAGTATTTGCAGTAGAATCTCCTTCTCTCTGTAATAAACCATATACACATTCATAGTCCATATACTGGAGGAGAGAACTACACTTTCTTTGAAGTCTGTGAAATCCACTTTCCCGAACTTCAGTGTCTATGTCCAGTTATGCCAAATATTTGCCTTCCTAGCTCCTTAGGACTCATTGATGATACTGTCACTGAATTTCAATGTCTCTGCCAAGTTTTCATCCTCAACAGAATCAAAATTCATCTTGAATAGACTGCATCTTCAGAAATGGAATTGTTGGCAAGGAAACTCAAGAATTTATCAGCCCTGTATTACAGTAATAGTAGGAGATAGGTAATTTAATCCTAACAACCTCTTGATAATGTAGCTACACTTTATTCTATTCTACAGACTAGAAAACTGAAGTCAGAAGGATAAGCCACTCACATGAAGTTAGGGAAGTACTCTAGTGGACACCTCCTCACCTAACTAGCTTCCTCTTCTTCACCAGAGGTGGAGGGTTTGACCACATTTCCCACCCTCCCTTGGAGCTCAAGTTGAACATCAGCATTAGCAATGTGTATCATCCTCACCAGCCCTGATGCCCTTTCTTCTTTCCCTGGTACTATGTAGACTGCCTCCAAGCCAAATGCAGAATGTGGCAGAATTACAAGTGTGGGAGAAGTTGGGCTGCTGAAAATGAGGTGGAGGAAGAGCCAGTCGTTAATCAGGAACACCCTTTTCTGAAATTAAGATGAATTAACTTCTTTCTAGTAAACCATCAAATTGAGATTTTTATCAGTTATAGCCAACAATTATATTGGGTGTTGTTTTCATTTTTGCTTATTGTTTTGTTTTGTTTTTTGGTACCAGGGATGGAACTCATGACCTTGCTCTTGCCAGGCAAGTGCGTGTGCTGCTGAGCTAAATCCCTGGCTCAACTATTATATAGTAATGAAAACAGACAGTCTAAGCAAACTCAGGTCTCTCTGAAACGAAAGCGCATGTTTTAGTACATACCCATCCAACCTAGGTCCCAACTCTCTAAACCAGGCATAACAGCAGTATCTCCCTCATAGGTCTGTGGTAACCACTGAATGAAATAATTCTCGTGCATCACATAGCACAATGCCTAACTGCTGAGTATCTACTCCATAGATACACTGCAGTAACTAACATCATTGCTGCACTGATTCCACACAGCCTTGGCTGCCTCTACAATTACTTTAATCTCTTTATAGTGGCATAATTCATGCTGTTCCCTTGGCTGAGCAATCTATATTATAACCAGGGGAAATTCTTTATAATCCTTTACCTAAATATAGGTGTTCTCTGTGATGATTTCATCCTTAGAATGGAAGGATAAAAACTTTTTTTTATTGATTACTATGTGCACAATCCATGTATTTCAGATAAAGTATGTTTTTAATTCTTTGTCATATTCATGAAACTCACATTATCAAAAATAATATTTTAATATATTTGAGATAAAATTTATATTTGAGATAAAATTTGACTGCTTGACTAAAATTTCCAAGTAACTGTCTTCCAAGTTTCAAAGAGTCATTCCATTTAAGATCCAAAATGCTTTTCAAAAGTGGTGCATTTCAAACTTTGATCAGCAGATCAGTCGCTCAGGGATGTTATTAAAATGAAGGTTCAGAAGCTAAGGTTCACCCAGAGATTTTGCTGGGCCAACCAGCTCCCCATTTCTTGTGCCAAGACCACACTTGGAGTAGTAAGACTCTATTATTTTCAAAACTTATTCATCAGCCACCTATTTGGTTGCATTTCATTTTATTCATGCCAAGTGGTAAACTCATGCGATGAGAAAACAGAAAAAAAAAAAAAGCTAAAACATTCAACACAGAAGAGAAATTAATAGTTCTTTTAGAGACTAATGAGAAAAGTCAATTCATAAAATAGAACTCCATTTTCAAAAGATTCAGAAGGAAATAATCTCATAGTCTTTCAATGGATTAAAGAAACAGGGAGATGTATTAGAAATGACAAAGATAAGAAAAAACCTTGTCTTAGAGAAGTTCTGAAATTCTCAAATGCATCACCCTAAGGCTTATTAAACACAGACTAATGATTTTTTGGTTCAGGAAACCTCAAAACTTGCATTTCTAACACGTTTTTAGGTGATATTGACATTTCCCGTAGGAGGCCCACACTTGGAGAACTTCTGCATTAAGGAGTTGGAAAAATGGCTTGCAGTAGATGGCAAAAAGTCAGTGGATTCTATTTTAGTCTCTCTATAAGAGAATGGCAAAGCTCTAACACAAGAAAATGAACCAAAATAAAAGAAACAGTTAAAATCCATTTGAAATCCTGACAATCTGAACCACAAACACTTAAGAACATGTCCAGAGTAATTTCAGGATCATCAGCTCTCATTTTAAAGATTTTTTTTGAAGGGTAAACGATTTGACCAGAGCAAGAATGGAACAACTTAGTTTCTTTTTCTAAGGAGAGGAAAAAAAAAAATGAATGACCCTGAAAAACCCTGAACTTCTAAGTTTAACTTCTCTACACAGGAAATGAGGGGGGAAAGACAGAGGAAATTATCACAAAATCTATTGTCAAGTACCTTGAAAAGAACAGGGCGGTGAGTAATAACATGACAGCTTTCCAAAGAAAACGTTCCTTCTTAAGGTTTTTAGATTGGGAAAGGATCTTATGATGCCACAAACCAAGCAGTGTGTTTTAAAGATAAGAAAACTGATGTACAAAGAGATTTCTGTGCCCAAGGTCTTACTGCTAGTTGACAGCACATGAAGGAAAGGGTCCCTCTCTCCTGAGTAACTCCCTGCTCTTCCCACTCAGAAACAGCTGCGGGTTCCGCTCTCTTCAACTGGTGGGCTCAGCTGTGTCCAGGTCCCAGGCAATCTGATGAGGCGAACAGCACCCTGGGAAGCCCACCTGCACCATGGCCAAACCAGCTGAGCCGCAGCATCCAGAGACCTTTTCCCAGCCCTTGTCCATATGCCACACGACCACTCAGACTCTTCTAGCTAATGGGGACAGAGATGGCAGAGACAGCTGGCTGTCCTAGAAAAGCCCTGCAACTAGCTGCCTTGACATGAACAAGCCTGCTCGTTCTTTCCATATAATTGGCTCATCCATACTCTGGGGAAAATCATCTGCAGTGCACGTTCATTCCACAAGCGATTGAAGCATCTGCTATGCACTAAGGCCCTGCGTTGGTCAATGTGGAGCATCAAAGAATAAAAGATTTTCTGAGCCCCAGATGATTAGTAGGTACACAGCTCCCCAATTGATTGCATGCAACTCTGTCATCACATGGTCACTCCAGGCTCATGAACAGAATACTTCACATAGCCTCAGGCACACATGGAACGGCACAAAGTTAGCTCTTCAATTCAGGTTGCAGGTGAGGAAACAGCCATGCAGAGAGGTGATGCAGCCTGCTTCATGTAATATGCTGTTGTTCGTCAAAGAGTTTGGTCTTAACTCTGTGTCCCGGCTCCTGATTCTGATGTCTTTTTATCTTACTGTAATATCAGATCATCTTAATGTAAGTTAATGGGTTTCATGGGACTGTTGAAAGGGGAAAGGGGGAAATGTTTGGATTATGTGTTTGGGTCACTTGGTGTAAAAGGGTTTTAGTTCTATAGCAAAATACAATTTCTCAACACTAGGGCCATATGAGGATCACTTGGGGTGACTAACGTAACAAAGATGCCAGGAATCCCCCTGTCCAAGGCCTGAGGGATTTCTATTCAATTGATTCAGCACATACTCCAAGCAGTGGGGTTGGGGAGGGACATGGCTAAGCTCCCAGGTGATTCTAATGTAGGGTCAAAGTTGAGAACTACTGCTTTACAAGAATAACCTGGAGCACATTTAGGTTTCACAGAGATAGTGCATCTTTGTAACTGCAGAGAGAACAGAGGTTTCCGTAATAGGATGTAATCCAGAATCTCCTGGCTTCTCAACTGATGAAGAACTTCCAGGTAGGGGAAGAACAAACTAATTAAGAGTCCTCTTGGCCCTTCCTCCATGGCTCATCATTTCCCTCGGGGGTCTCCAGGACAACTGTGACTGCTGCTACTGCTAGACGCTCTGATCCTTTCACAGTGCAAAGCCCCATTCCTTGTTTCCTGCCTGTGGGGCTGATTAGAAGCTCTAACTTCCTAACTGACATTGTAAATGTTACAGAAAATAAGAGGGTAGGAATACAGAGCACATGTGTGTAAATATTCTGGCTGCCAAAGTACAGTGTTTAGCAACTACCATAGCCGGCTCGTTCTCTGAGAGTCACAGCCAGTCCAGCTATGAGTCCAGGAAATTGGCTTCCTCCAGGGGGGCTTCTTCTGCACCCCCTTTTCAAGCTGCCTCTTCCCAACTGAGGTCAGACTCAATGACCAATGTGATTATGAGAGTCAATGACATCCTTGTTTGGTTATCCAGTGCTTGAAATGTGGCTGGTACAACTGACGAGCTGAATTTTTTTTTTAATTGTTAAAATTAAATTAAATTCTGTTTAATTAAATACTTACTGGCTAGTGACTAATCTGCTGGCCAGTACCATCTGAATGTGCTGTCTAAGACATACTCAATTATGCAATAACCTACAGGAGAATTCATTTAGAAATAAGTTCACAGCACAAAAATGAGAAAAAAAACTAGTGCCCTTTTAGTGGAGCTGTATTAGAAAAAGAAGAGGGAAATTTAGTGCTAGCCTTAACCTAAGCCAGCTATGGCGGGGTAAAAGTTAAGATGCAACATTAGTTTCATCACTGGAAAAATCCTTTCACCGACCAGCACTTTCATAGCACCAAGGCAGGTTGGGGGCGGGGATGAATCACGGAGAAATGTTGCAAAAACCACTCTTTCTCAAGAGCTCCCAGGACTTTCTGATTTCTTTCCTATCAAATTACTGTGAGCATTGCATTCCTGTTATATTAGCACTTCCTGGTTCCATAAATACTCAAAATAGACATGCGGGATCCCCAAAACCAAACAAAGCAAAACACCAAGGTTTTGTTTTTAGAAACTTAACCTTTTGAACCTCCTGCAAGAGCTGACTCAAATGGGGAATAAGGGGCCTGGGGAGATTCTCAGACAATCTCAAAGACCAGGAGAGTAGTACTTAATTTAGGAGAGCTAAAAAGGAAAAGATGGGCTTAGGGCTGCAGTTAACATCTGAACCCAGTAAACGTCTCAGATTTGCTTGGCCCGAACTGACTGGATCCATCTCCCACACTCTTCCCATGGGCGGGTTTGCGGCTCTGGCTCCAGGTCCTGGTGCCAGGGTGTGTGCAGAAGGGGTTAAGAGCAAGTCCTGTGGCCTTAGGCTGCCTGGGATTGAAGCCTCCCCAGCTACAGTAGCTGTGCATCCTTGGACAGGCTTACTCACCCCTCTGGCTGTATTCCTTGCTAGTGAGGATCCTTGTATTTTCAAAATTGCTTACGAAATAAATGAATTGATACTTTTAAAATATCTAGTACAAACTTATGTTTTATTCCTGTAAGCTACTGCTCCTAGAGACAGTAAATACTTGTTTCAAGGACTGATTTCAAGACCCTTATCTGTACCCCACTAGTTATGTGACTTCAATCTTTTCATTTCTTCTCTGAACTACAGGTTACATGCATTAAAAAAGAACAAATTCAGGTTACCAGGAGCAATTGAATGACTTAGGGAGACACTGTCTCAAAATAAAAATGGGAGGATCATAGGATGTAGCTCAGTGCAAAAGGCCTGGGTTCAATTCCCAGTGCCACAAATAAATAAATAAATAAAAGAGAAACAGGAAAAATAGGAATACAATACTTATTCTCAGAATTTTTGTGGAGAACAAACAGGCAGACTTCTGAAAGTAGTACTCGGTGGGAAATCCCCTAAAGTAAAAGGCCAATCCCCTGATTTTAGTACCTCCTGGAAGATGGCAGGTGGGCTCTCGGAGAAGTTCAGGATACTCAGTGTCCACAGCCTGGTCCTTGGCTTTGCAGGCTCATAAATGCAAGTGGTCAGCACACAGGACGAGGTTTGTCATGCAGCACTCACTGGACTGCAGAATGCAGGGAGAAAAATGTCAATTAGCTCATTGTCATGAGAAATATACATCCGTCTCAGACAAAAGAGGGCCTCCCTGCACATTCTTTTTCCATGTCCACATTACAAAACAAGACAGATCCGAGTCAGAGGCCACGGGAGGATGAGCAGGGCCAAGGGATAGGCTGCATGGCCTCAGCATTTCATGAGAGCAGGAGGTAGCGCCTGGAGTGATCCTTTCTGCAAAGAGGTGGCAGAAAAATGAATCAGTTTCCTGCTCTGACCTGAGTACTCGCTTTGGTTTGGTGTCACTGCCAAAATCTTGCCTCTAAAACTTCCTCTCTAACTGAGTGTGGCGGTACACACCAGGAATCCCAGCACTCAGAAGGCTGAGGCTGGAGGATTGGCTCGAGTTCAGTGCCAGCCAGGGTAACACAGTGAGCCCCTGTCTCAAAACAAGAACCAAACAAACGATTATCCTTTCTATGTGTCTGGAGCCTCGTGTCAGTTACAGAGCACAGCATCCCTGCAGTCCATACACAAATGACCGTTTGGGATTCTCCTGACCCCAGTAAGCAAAAGTCACTCGATTCCTTCACATTTATTTCCACTCCCACCTTCAGAGATTGTTGTCGTTGTTTGAAGCTCAGAGAGTAATCATTTTCCTCCAGGTTATAGGGGAAGTCTTCCAGAGTCCAGATAACAAAAGGCTAAACAAATACATCAGTTTTTACGTCATCTGTGATCTAACCATGGATGGACCACCTCATGAAAGAGTCGAAAGCCACTGTGTCCCAAATTGTGTGTGCTTATTTCTTTGTGTGCTGATATCTCCTCCATGCCCTCTCTCCATGCTTCCCTCTCCTCCTTCCTGCCACAGAAGGATGAACATGTGGAACCCACCCAAAGGGCTCCTTCTCTCACTTTCCATTTGGGTTTATCCAGGGGAACACTCAGCAGAAGTCACCAGTAAGTAAGATTTATTGGCTGATTTATTGGCTTTGGCTCCCTTTTTAAAACACCACCTTGGGTTACTTGATTTGTTCAAACAAATGTCACTGCACCTTTCAAGAAGGTCTCTCCCCCAGGTAGACGCCAGGTTTCAGGTGGTGTCTCTCACAGTCATGGCTGGTCCTCTGTGCTTGTTAACACCAGGTGATTACCATAACCCTCTTGTTTCCCACCTTCTCATAAATAATCTCTCTGTAAATAAGCCTGCTTTGAAATTTCCCAATTTGAGGGAGCCATCTGCTCTTTGTTGGTTTCCTGAGTAATACATTTTGTTTCGTTTTTAATGTAGATTTTAAGTGATGAGTGAATGAACTCATGGCAGAAATTCTTCAACAGCATGTAGAGGGATGGACTCTTGACTTGTGTCCGATGACATCATCCACTACCCAGAATTCACCGTGGCCCAGAACTGTCCCAGTGCCAGGGCAGGGGTTGCAAGAGCTCTCATGATGTGACGTTCAGGATACGTAGCTCCTACGGTCCAGAAGTACCAGTTAGGACTATGCACAGCAGCTTCAGTAGAAAAATTCACAGCTCATGTATTTTCATAAATTATTGGCTCATGGTTTTTAAGAGTTAGAAAATTCACTGCCCTTCATTTCCCTATGTGAAAAAAACAAGCCCCATGCCATGAAACCCTTGAGCTAAGCCATTTTGGAAAGCCTGGTTAGGGATGCAGTTTGATTTCCCGCTCAGTCACTTCCGGGGGAAGCCAGCTGTTTCTTAAGACTTGAAGAACTAGAGTCCATGGGCAGCTTTTAAACATTGAAGGCATACATTATATTTGCTTGGTGCAGAAATTGTAGCACCTTGCTTCCAACATAGATTTTCATTAAGATGCACCAAAAAGCCTGTGAATAACATTTTAACATATATCAAGTATATATGTGTGTGTACCATATGTGTGTATATATATATGTGTATATACATATGTGTATTCATATGTGTACTATGCAATCCTTAGCCTTGGTTCTCATTAGTGTAGCTTGCTTGCTCTAGCCCTGGGCATGGGCTTCTCTTCATGGCTGGTTTAGCATTAACATTTTGGGAATCGTGACAGACTCTTTCAAACAGTGAAGAGAGAGCTGGATATTCAATAGAAAAATAACCCATCCAATCACATTTTCCCTGATGTGAGTTAATTTACAAAAAGGTATGAAAAGTTATTTCTTAAATTATCTGAGGGTAGAGAGGAGTTTAAAGCAATGCCAGAACACTGAGATTCAGGCCAAATAGGGAGGTCTGCATTCACCAAGACTTGCAAGCACTTTGGTTTCTTAATTCACATTCTATATGGGTATTTTGGTTTTTTGGGGTTTTTTTTAATATATTTGAAGTTTCTTTGTCACTTGAGAATGTAAAAAAACAAACATTGTCTATGTTGATGGAATTTCCTATTTGGACAAGATCAAATTTAAAGGGCCAGATTTATCTGCAAAAACAGATTGTACTTTAAAATGTAGGATTTGAGCCAAACCTAGGTCAGCTACCTGGGAGCCAAAGGCCAGGAGTTCAGAAGGGGGCTCCTTCATGACTGTCTGCCCTCCCCAGGGACCTAAGAGACAGAATGTGGTCTCTGGAATAGAGAAGATGTCTCAGCCAACTCTTGGTTCACCCACAAGGGAAAAAAATGACAAGAAAAGGAAAAGAAGGAAGAGAGTTGATTAGAAAGATTCTGGAAGATTCCCAAGCAGGGGAGCCAAACAAGAGCAAAGAAACTCAGGAATCTCATAAAAAACTATCATGAAAAGGTTCATTCTCATTTTCAAACATAGAAGGACAAAAAACAATTTGAAAGAGGGTCATACTATAGTACAGGTTGTCTCTTTTCTTGGCATGCACAGCATTTCATTGAGGATAGAGGGTTCAAGTAGATCTGGCAATTATACAACTCTATTTGGATAAAGCAACATCAATCTGCAAGATGCAGGCCATTGAAATCCAAGCAAGCTCTACCATTGTGTAATTGCACACAAATGTCTGTGAAGGAAGAAACTCAGGCAGAACCTCTCAGCAGACACATCTATGAAACCATAGTCACTCAAAACGCTCTTGGCATGATGGTTTCATGCCACTTCCTGTCATATGACACTAAACTGGTTTCATAATCCCAGAGAGGAAATGCTAATAGCCAGACTAAGGCATCATACTTAAATCTGGGCCTTCAGGCACAAACAGAAGGAAGTAGGGCTTACCTGCCTTCCACTGGCTTTCTTAGGAGGGAGAAACTTAATATGTCCCCTTTGAAAATGCACATGACAGAGAAAGACCCCAAAATACTGATGGTACCAGATGCTGACTACTCCCAAAATGCAAGCCAGCATGACTGTCCACTCTGCTTCCTAAGACCAGGATCAATGCCTCTCACCCAAGGCTTGTGATCAAGGAGGTCTTGTGATCATTCAATCTTTCAAACATAGCTGAGACGTCCTAGTCCCTTAGCATGCAAAGCGAGAGCTGGAATGTGAGTGGATTTCTAGCCCTGCTGGGAACCAGTGAAAAACTGAGGGCAAGGAACCAAGAAAGAATGGGCTGAGTCTGCAGGCCCTGCTCTGGAGAAGCCTTGCCTCTAGACCCACGTCCCTTTACCTACATGACCCCAGTGGTCTCTTTAGCAGGGAGCTGACAGATATTGTTCACCTCCGAGCACTGTGTGACTAAATGAGATAAAGTGTACAAAGCACCAGGTGTTGCCCTTGGAAGAGAGTTGAGCTCCAATCACCACAGAGCTTTTCGTTAACATGAATCTCTGTGGCAGGGGTGCAAACAGAGCATAGAATTCTCTTCAGAAGGCTCTAACTGTTCATTTCACCTTTTCCTCAGCCTCATCAGTTAAAAAAGTCTGAGTTGTCACCATGAGTAAACATAACACTGACGTCACCCAGTCATGGCAGAGCCAGGTTATCTCCAATGAACTCACTCCTGCCTGGGAGAGGTGGGACCCAAGTCCCTCCTCAGGGGGCCATATGGCTCCGATCTTCGCACAGCTATACCAGAAGGGATCCCCAGCTTGCAGCATATCATGTCACATTTTGGCTCAACCTATTTGAAGCCAGATTTTAAAATGTCATCAGGTTCTAGAACAAAAATGTTTTTACTGTTTCCTCCTTTCTTTTCTTTTCTTTGAGACAGTGTTTCACTATGTAGCTCAGGCTGGCCTTGAACTCACTTTGTAGTCCAGGCTGGCCTGGAACTTTTAGCAATCCTCCTGCCTCCTGAGTGCTGGATTATAGGCATGTACCACCACACCTGGCCTGAGCCCTCAATTCTAGAAAAGTTCTTTGGTTTGAATTCATGGAAGTGCTGATCTGAGGATCATGTGGGCTACTTTGGTTGCTCTCCGCATCACTGACGTAGGCAGGTAGAAAGGCCTAGCATCCAGCTTAATAAGATATGCAGCTGTAGGACAGTAGAGGGAGGAAATCAAGACATTTCCTAGCAGTGGGAATTGTCCAGTGAGCTAGTGAGTGACAGAAGAGGCCACTTAAAGCCAAGCTATAGGTTTATTGTGATAACCTGGGCTTTTAGAAATGATTTCAGGGTGATTTATAGCAGCTTATTCCTGTTGATGAGCACTGGGGTCTTGGTTTACATAAAGAAAATGAACCCTAACCCTCATGTGCATTCTTTGAACTTCCCTGTGAAGGCAGCAGTTACTGGTCAGCAACCTCAGGCCCGGCCTCGATCTGAGGACTGGTTTTGGAAGGACCACCAAGATGGCGCAGCAGCCAGTGCTCAGCTGCACCCAAAAGCCAGCCAGGCCATCCAAAAGGGGCATCAGTCAGTCTTCTGAAGTGGCAGGTCCAGGTACAAAGGTACAGTACACCAAGGACACCTAAAGTGAGGACTGGCTGACACCTTCAGGGGCCACCTGAGTCCCTTCGGGGAGGGGCTAAGCAGCAATGGGAGGGACTGCCACAGTGGATGGATTCTCCTTGTAATGCATTTATCCTCTCTTGGCAATTTGTTCTTCTCTGAGCTGCACTTGGAACTCTACTTACTGAGGAAGCCAAGCTGAAATAAGACAAAAGCACAAAGAAAAATGAAAATGCTGTCTGGCAAGCTGGCTTCAAATGTTCTGATGCCATGTGGAACATAATAGCAAGTGGGAGTCCAGTTCAGGGGTAGCGTCCCAGGCCACCAGCTTGCCATGTAAAACTCGTGATCCCGGAACACACCCCCAGCCCCTCCTGTGGGCTGAGGGAGGCCCGCTCAGGTTCAGCATTGCAGACAGTTTGCGTAGTTTGTAAGCCTTAAAAATCCAGGCATTCTTCAGTGGTGGGAGTGTATCTGCTTCAAGGAAGTTGATCCAAAAGACTCTTCTGGTCCCCTTGAACCATAGTGAGGGATCCTATTGCCCTGAGGCAGTCACTGGGGGAACAAGCCTGCACTGAGCCGTGCACCGGACACAAGACTGGATGCAAACACACCCATTCCTGACTTTATTGCCCCCTGATCTGTATCTGCCCTCTAGTTTTCTCCCACTTATTTACATACCTTACACCCTGGTTAGTTTCACACACAAGAATGTGCATATACTCAAAAACCATGTGTGTGTGCGCGTGTGTGTGTGCATGTGCGTGTGTGTGTGTGTGTGTGTGTGTGTGTGTGTAACATCCCCAGCCTTATACTCAGGCATCTATCTTTTTTTTTAGGGCTGATCACACCCTGCCATCTTCCATCTTTCTCTGCCCGTGTTTATGTATATTTATTATGTAGTTGCCATAGTATCTTATTGACCACATAGACAAAGGCCATATCTGTCCAGGATCTTTTCTTTACCTCCAAAATTAAAATTTTTGGAAGAGGGTAAACAATGGGTCAAACTGAGCTCCCAAAGGACCTGGGTATGTTAAATACCAGCAGGCACCTGCCCTTGGCTCTTGGGATGCTGATTCTAAGTGGCCAGTCCTTATTGGTGGTAGGGTTTTCTCAGTTTAGGAACTGTGAGATAGAAACAAATATGTGTGGATTGAGGGTGTGCCATCCCTAACCCAGAGAAAGCTCTTGCAATGCAAATTTAGCCTGGAAACCTGCCCTGCCACTGGACAAAGCCATGCCAGAGACTTTCAAGTAACTACTGATATTCAGAGCTCTGCAGAACAACTATCAAACTACCTTCTCTGTGTCCTGGGGCCACTGCCAAGTACCAACACCTCTTCCTCACTTATGTGCTGACATTTTTCTTTGAGATGTTGAATCCCTCACCGAAAAGACTGGCAAGTAATCACTGAGGATTGTTTCAGGAACCTGTGTTTATTAAGGCACCTTCATCTTCAGTTCAGAAGGTTTTAATCTTGTAAATCAGTAACCAACCAAGGTGACTGCTACAGATTTTAAACACCTCATGTTGTTTTTAATGGGCTATGCAGAACTGGATCTGATGAGCATCCATGTACTAAAAACACATCCTCCTATCATTTTTTCCTTAAACACATTTTCCTTGTATGATTTGACAAAAAGACAGATACTTACAGAGTAAGTTCTTTTGCTGTTTATATTATAAATGCTCCTAGCAGGGCCCCAAGGAGTATTTAGCAGTGTATTAATCAGGCAGAATGTAAGTTCCACAGACCACTGCTTTTTCCTACCACACCTGAGAACTCGGGTGGAATGCTCCAAGCTCTAGTGGATTCAGAAATGTATTTTCAATGTATACTGAATTCAGGGATTGAGTATTATCACCTCCCACTCCCAGGGGGAGACTGAGATTGCTGTCAGAGCCCCCAATCCTGGGAAAATGGCAGAAAGCCATTGCCCTTGTGGCCAGGGGGTGGGGGCTGCAGGCGCTTCTTTTTTGTCTGTGTTACATCTTAGAGCTGTTGAGCAGAATCGCCAATGCATTGGTAAGATGAGAAGAGAGATGGAGACGGAGTGGTGTGATAAGTTATCTTTTCATAGGTGATGACTTCTAGTAGAGGTGGGGGGGCAAGATAAACTTCAATGGAACTGAGCCACTAAGCCTCAAAAAAAGGAAAAGGGAAAAAGAGGTGAAATGAATTTTGGATATTTTTGTACAAGAAAATCCAAAAACTCAAATTTCGTTCTTCATTAGGTTTGATGTAGGTCTAGGGAATATCATACATTTAAAGCAATCTAGCAGCTTTTCTCACCATGAGTGTGTTGGGTTTTAAGTCTTTGAAAGAGTGGGCTTCTTTTCACCTTGCCCATTCCTCTCGGAGCCTCCAGTGTAATAAGATAAGCGTGTGAGTTGTCAGATCATAATTACACAGAAGAGAGGGAATGCTGGTCTCAGAGGCCCTGGGAGCTAAAGCAGTTGCTTCAAGGAACAGGAAGCCAACATTTTGCTCTGTGCAGGTACCAGTCTAGCACAGCCTAGGACGTGCCCTGCTTGAGCAGGCGTAATATCCACTTTCTGACAGTCATAAAAATTCAACAAAATTAAACCTACAAGCACAAGCATTTTTTTTTAATTATCCCCATTGGTTCTACTGACAACTGGTTGTGTGTGTGTGCATGCTGAGTGCATTTACATGCAGACAAAGCTGTACAATGGAAACGTGGTTGGGTTTACAAACTGCCCCAAAACAAACTTCTGAGCCTAATATTTCCATAAACGTAGCCTTGCAGGCAAGATGGCCTCCTGTATTAGTATTTTTTCTCTTTGTTTTATTCTCAGAAATTGGAGGCATTTATTCCCCAAAGCCCCTTTATAATGCTGCTCCAGGTTCAGCTCTGTGTCCCCTTTGGCTCTTCTCCTAAAGCAGAAAAGCATTTGTGCAGAGCACACCAGGTGTTACTTTCGTATTCTCAGACGTACTAGAATACATTAACACAAACACTAAATCAAAACATAGTGAAATTAATGATCTTTGCCAAGGTATCTAGACCCAACTCCTTCTGACTGCCTGCTCGGGGTCTGGAAGCACCCTGCCTCTGTTCACATTGTCCATGTGACAGACAATGTGAGACTGATATTAACTGGTATTTTAGCTGTTGGTTGATATTCACATAAATTATAAACCAAAATTCATCTCACTTAGTCAGCATAGTATCAACCATTTCCTTTGGCTTGTTGGATAATGACATATCCAAAGACCAATTTCTTAGGGTTTCGTTTATTGGCCTGCACCCAAAGAAAACTCACTCCTCTGGACTGAGCCCTAATTTCATGCAAAAGCACATGACAACTGTTCATCATTTCCATTTCTTTCTTTCTTTTTTTTTTGTACTATCTGGAAGCAAATTTGCCAAAGAAAATTGGTAAAACTTTTTTGTAAACATTACAGAAACTGTAGTATGCTTTCCTGAAGATGCCACACTGGCCAAGGATGCCACACTGGCGAAGTAACTTGCTGTTACTTAGGCCTTTGGGATCACACCCACACAAGTCAAGCTGGGTACATATACAGCCCTGGCAGAGGTGGGCAGCCATCCTGTGACCCATGCATAACCATTAATTATCTTTCACCTTGCTATCCTTCTGTAGGCTGCAGCACTTTTCATTAGGCAGTAGTGTAAATGTTTTGATATAAAATATCATCTTCCTAATTACTCTTTCTGAGTTCAGGCACACTAATCAAACCAAAAGGGATGCACACTTTTCCAAAGTCTAGAGATAAAGGAAGCAAAGATACTCTAAATCGCCTTGACTCATCCAGCTTACAAAAACCAAGGAAATGAACATGGTTGATTGACATGAAAAGAAGAATGCAAACTAAATAATTTCATTCAGATTTCTCTCAACAACTGAGTGCTTCCCTTTCCCTCAAAGGGATGGTCAGTTGTTTGTTTGTTGGTGAGTGTGTGTGTGCACTTGCATGTGTGTGTGTGTGTCTTTTGTCTTGTTTTTCTTAGAATGGAAACTCAAGAGAAAGGAAATTATTTTTATCTATTAGAAAAATACTGTGAAAAGACCTAAATGATGAGATCATTGGGAAATCCTTTCTGGACTGGAGTGGCAGCTCTCTGTCCCAGATAAAGCCAATGACGTTCCTGAGAAAGTTTCTGACAGTACAGAAGCCTATTTTGAATGATAGGTGAGCCAAGGGAATAGGAACTTCACCTAAGAAAGCAGAGTAAGATGTATTCATCAACAGGGGATAAAATTTGTTAAAATTATTGAGCTAAAACTTTGCCTTTTCATTCACAAAGGAAGTTGGGGAGAGAGTCTGGAAGCAGATGGTAATTTCCCAAATGGAGACAGAGAAAACTCTGAGTAAAAGAATAATAAATGTTCTGGTCTCCCAATCAGTCAAGGACTTCAAAGTTTTAGGAACAGTTGTCATTTCATTTCCCTGTATATCTGTCTATAAATTTGGATGTAAAAAGAAGATAAGAGTAAAACAATTAATGTATTTAAGATTTAATATGTAACTATTAGTGTGAAAACATGGTTTAATGGTCTGAACAGTTGGAAAATGTCTGAGAGAGATAGAGCTCTGGGTTGATTGTTGGTTGGTGAGTCAGCAAAGCCCATGTGTACCTGCCACGTCCATCTCCAGGCTCCTCCCTTTCCAATATTCTAACCTGCAAAAGCCTTCGTGTTCTGTTCTTCTTCAGGGTTCTCAGGCATCCTGACACACTGAAAAGTCTGCACAAGTCTGTTTTGGAAATTGCTGCTGGTGTTTTTAATCTTTCTTTTTTTATCAACTTGATTCATTTCAGTTCAAAACAAAAAGGAGCTCGCTTGCACTTCCTGTGTGCTAAACCCCATGCGGGACATAGGTGACTCAAGGACGAGCAGCACTAAACTCTGTCCTCAAGACACTCAGGATGTGGTGGGGCAAAGAAACAATCATAAAGTGCTCAGTGAAACTAGGTGGTGAGAAACAGGTAGAATTGAGACTGCAACTACCCGAGGAGACTGGGGAGACAGCCCAGAGTACATCAGATTCACTCAACAAAGGAAGTGAAGGGTGCAACAGGGCCAGGCTGCAGCAGTGCTTTCAAGAGAGAGGAGAGCAGCAGGAAATGCAACCTACAGTTTGTTTCTTATGGATGTATTTTCATATCTCTGGTAGCTGAAGGTTAAACTGAGTTTAAAGATGGAGGGAGGGTTCAAAGTCAGCCAAGCCTTATAAGACAGACCAAGGAATATAAATGTAGGTCAGTGATGATGAACTTATAATACATGTGCGACAGCAGGGACGCATAGCCCTCCTAAGGGGTGTGCAAACCAAGTCACCCCAGCATCACCCCAGCACCCAAGCATTGAATAACAGTGTGCCCATAAGCAGTGTTGGAATTTTGCCACATATAAATGGGTTCAGTTTGAGTTGTAGTTTGGACACTCAGTCTCTAAAGGTTCTCCATCACTGCTGTAGTCTCCAAAGGTTCTCCATCACTGCTGTAGGTAATGCAGAGCCATGAAGTTCAGCTCTGCTTTTGGAAAACACATCCCTAGCTCCAGTGTAGCAAAACTGGAATGGGGCAAATTCAGAATAGATGTACAGTCTCTGATACAGTCCAGGAGGAGAGCAAAGCTCCAACCTGTGATCACCCAAGGTTCTTGTAAGGATTTGACCTGAGCAGTTGGAAGTTAACGTTCCATCTTTTCCATGATTCTGCTTTTCTTCCTAGGAAAGTGCTGTGATTCTCCAAGCTCAGGTCACATGAGCAGGTACAGGATACTTGAAAATATGGAAGAAGAATGATTTGATTTAGGGTACAAATAGCCCTGAGAGCCAAGTGGTAGATTATGGTGAGAACTAATGGCAGCTGGCAGAGCATTCCTGGAGGTTATTGGGGCTCAACAGTCCTCTTCCAGAGACTGGCACTTTAGAAGCTCAGATGCACAGTTCCCCATCTTGGCATAGAGCTGGAAAAACCAAAAGCTCACTCTCCAGGGCCAACTTAGCAAGTGTGGCATTGTGAGCACCAGCAATTAAAAAAAAAAAAACTTAAAAAGTGATTACAAGAATATATATTGGGGATTTTCTGGTGGTGTGATTTTCCTTGCCTCCAAACCCTACCACCAAAATCAAGACCTAGAATGACATTAAAAGATTCCATTTTCCTGGTTATTTGAGGCATGTTTTCCCCTAAACAGAATTATCTTTTATTCCTATTCAACATTTAGAGCTCTAGTGAACCAATAGGGCATGGATTAAGGAAAGTTTTATCAGTGAGTAAATCGACAAATATGACATGCCTTGTGGGTTTAGATGCTTTATTGGATGAAGACTCAGTGGCAAATGGCTTAAACAATTATGAAAGTGAATTATCTTACATAAGAAAGTAGTTCTAAAGTTGATTAATCAGGAGTAGCACAACGATGTGGTTAAGGTCACAGAACCTTACTTCTTTCATTCTACCACTAATGGGGTGTTACCTAGTGCTCGTGGCTCTCCTCATGATGCCAAGATAGTGCCATAGATCCAGAAAACACATCACCCTTTGCAGGTGCAAGAACAATAGTACACACTCCTAAACTGACCTCTGAAAACAAGAAGATAAAAGCAAGGATTGATTTAGATTACAAGATAGCTGATAGTCCTTGATGAATAACTCGGCCTTGAGGATCATGTGATTATAGGATACAGGAAAAATCAGGGTTGTTTCTGCAAAAGAAGCGAGGATACTAGCTGATAGGTGAGCAAGCAGCAATGTCTATCACTTCACCATTCTAAGTAGTACACAAATCGCGTATGATTCTCACAACTCACAAAAAGCTTACTTTTTTCAGAAGAACAGGAAGGTAACCAGGCAGCTCAGGAAAGAGGAATTCAATTGTAGTGGGCTTCAGCCTCAAAGATTAAAGCAATAGGAAACAAACATCTCTCTATAGGTGAGTTTCCATTTCACCAGTTATGTAGTAAGTACATTAAATGTCACCAGAGTTGACCTAGAAACCATGTACGGTAGCCATTTTAGACATGGAAATGCAATAAGCAAGTCAGATGGGAACAAATCAGTCTCATATATTTCTTCAGTATTTACAGTATGAAAAGCTTTTAGCAGGGTTTGAAAAAGGTGCAAGATACAGGCTTTGCCTCTGTTCAGGTCAGTGAGGTTGGGTGATAGTCATTTGATGGAAACAAAGTCCAGTGACGGTGGAGAAGAAAATGAATAAGTGAAATAAGTCTTGCCAATTTTATTTTTTGAAAATAATTTCAGAGGAAAAGATCACAAGAATAACAACTGGAAATATATGTATAATGACATACACATATACAATTATTATTTGTTATTTAAATGCATAAATAACTGAGAAGTAGCTAAGAAGGAGGACAACAAAACAGAAACTGGAGGGACCAAGAATAAGGGAACAACTTCGAAAATAAACCCAATACATTTCTAGCTGGTTGATTTGTGACGAAGAAGGTAAAAACACAAAATGGACAAAAGATGGTATTTTCAATAAATAGTTCTGGAAAAACCGTATCTCCACATGTAATAAAATGAACTTAGATCCTCATTTAGCACCATGTAAAAAACAATTCAAAATATATTAAACATTTACATGTAAGAATTTAAACTGTAAAACTACTAGAAGAAGACTGTAGTGGTTGATACACTGTGTCAGCTTGAGAAATTTAGAACTTTAAGCAACTCAGCAGGGGGCCACGCCCCTCATTTGTAAACATCCTGAGCTGGTGCAGAAAGAGGGGGGCATAGACAGGGTGTCAGTGCTATACCTGCTCTGGGAACTGGGTGGGGGTGGCGGGCTAAGCTGCTTACAATATAAGGGAGGAAAAAAGCAAGCTCTTGCTGCTTTTGCTGTCTTCTGCCACCCTGAAGTGTTGCCCCTGTGCCATGCCACTCTGTTTTGGAACCAACTGATTTTTTGATAGAGTATTTTGTCTCAGCTATGAGAGAAAAGTTACCAAGACAAATACTGTACTTTATGATACTGGTTTGAGCAATGCTTTTTTGGATGTGACCCAAAAGCATGAGCAACAAAAGCAAAAAATAGACAAATGGGATTCCAAGGAGCTTAAAGGGGTTTGGATGGATATAGGAAACAATCAACAGAATGAAGAATAAACTATGAAATGGTAGAAAAGAATGGCAAACTAGCCATCTAATAAGGAGTTAATACCCAAAGTATTTAAGAAGTTAGACTCAATGCCAATACAATAGTCTGCTTTTCAAATTGGACAAAGGACCTGAATAAATATTTCCCAAAAGAAGAATGGCTAACAAGATGTAGCAAAATGCTTAACCTCTCTATTTTGGAAAATGCAAATTAAAACCACAGTGAGATATTACCTCATACCTGTCAGATGGCTATTATCAAGGAAGTCAAGCCATAACCAGTGTTAGCAAGGATGAGGACAAAAGCAAACCCTTGTACACTGGCAGTAGGAATGCAAATTAGTGCAGCCATCATGGAAACCAGTATGGAGGTTCCTTAAAAACTTAAAAATAGAACTACTATAAGATCTAGCAATCCCACTACTGGGTCTTTATCCAAAGGAAATGAAGTCAGAATGTGAAAGAGACACCTGCACTCCCATGTTCATTGCAATATTATATACAATAACCAAGATATGAAATCCCAAGTGTCCCTTTATGGGTGGACAGGTTTTCAAAAGAAATACACATGTGGATTACTGTTCAGCCTTTTAGAAGAAGGAAATTCTGTCACTTGAAAGAACATCAATGTACCTTGAAGACTTTATGTTAAATGGAATAAGTGCTCCCAACACACACACACACACGCACACACGTGCGCGCGCACACACACACACACACAAAGTATCTTGAGCTTATCTACATGTGGATTCTAAAAACATCAAACTGAGAAACAGCATTAAATGTTGGTTACCAAAGGCTGGGAACTTGGGGGCTTGGGAGGTATTGGTGAACTGAAACAAAATTTTAGTTGGGCAGAATAAGTTCAAGATATCACCTGTAGGTCATAATGTCCATGATTAATGACAATACAATACATATTTGAAAATTGCAGAGACCAGATAGTAAGTGTGCTTACCACATACACTTGCATACAAGTTACTACTTACAATAAAGTAAGTTTGTGAAGTAATGACTATGTTAAATATCTTCATCTAGCCCTGCCACAACAGCTACCTACATGGAAATGTGCTGTATACTAAAAACATATGCAGTCGTTACTTGTCAATTTAAAAACCACATAAAATATTTCAGCCCTAAGAAGAATGTAAAGTAGCACAAGCATTATAGAATAGTACAGAGATTCCTCAAAAATTTTTACAATATATGATTCTGCAATCCCATCACTAGATATAGATTCAAAGGAAATGAAATTAGCACATGGGAGAGTCACCCATACTCTAGTATGCACTGCATTATTATTCACAATAACCAAGATAAAGACTCAGTCTCAGCGTTTTTGTATTTTGCAAATAAGGAAAGTTCAAGTTAAGGAAGGTTTAGTAACTTACTCAAGATCACCATGGCTGGTAGGTAATAGAGCAGATTTGAACTGAGGGGTCTGACCTCCCAAATCTCTTTTTAGAATCATGTATTTGACAAGATGGAAACAAGGCTTGAAAGAGCACAATTATTGCAGGAGACTCCTTCTCCAGATAGGAGAGGTTGAAAGGAATTTGGGTACTATTTTTTTGTACCTTTGCCCCTCTGTGTAACAATTGCTTTGAAAATGAGGTGCTTGCAGCAGTGTCCACACTGCCAGAGTCCTCCAGGGAGGAGGGTAGCCCTGCTGTCAGTGGTTTTTGCAGGACTAGGAAAAGAGACAAAGGTTGCACCAGGCAGCCAGTGCTGGGAGTTCTGAGTAAGGGTGGAAAGGGCACTACCCCTCAATAGCCCCCAACAATGCCTCTTGCAATTTCCTCTTCAGGTACAATCACAGCATGAAAAGCCAAAGCAGCGACAGAAGGGACCTGCAGTGTGCTCAGCTCCAAGAGGGGCGCAGCAGGAGGCGGGCTGGAAGCCGCCAGCCCTGGTTCAACAAGGCTCAGCCATCCACATTTGTCGCCGCTCTCCACCGAGGTGCCGCAGGCTTCCTTTTCTTTGACATCGTTTTTGCCCACTTCCCACAGTTGCCATATTGTCCTACCTATCAGCAAGCTCTTCTCTAGCTTCTCTGCGGCTACTCTGTGAACATCAGCACTCACAGAGATGGGGAAAACACACAAAGACCTTAAGATGTCTCTGGCTGGCCATAAATGCTTTGGTCTCATACACATAAGGCTTCTCTTTTGCAATAAGGAGTTCAGTGGATTGGGCTTCCATGAGCCTGCAGAGCAACCTCTTGGGGTGACATCAGACAAATTACATAATCTGCACAGACTTTTTATACCTCAGTCTCACCACTTGTAAAATGGCAATAAAATGCCTTGTGAACAGGATGAAATCATACACATGAAAGCAGTTCAGAAGGGGGCAAATTGCTGTATAAAACCAGGGGTTATTACTCCTTAACATTTACTATTATAATCCTTGTGTACAAAAATCCATGTCTGCAGCAAGAGCCCCAGCTCTGTTCCTGACACCCACTTGTTCACACACACAACAGCCAAGGATAGGGACACAGTCTGCTCTGGTGCTTTAATGAGACGTCACACCCTGGGTGCTTGAGGAACAGACCATGGCGTTCTCACCACCATGGAGCATGAGAAAGGTACTGTTGGGTTGGTTCCTGGTAAGGTCTGTCTGCCTGGCTTGCAGGGGGCCAGCTTCTTCCTGTGACCTCACATGGTCTTACCTTTGTGCTCCTGCACCCCTGGGGTCTCTTCCTCTTCTGATGAAGACACCAATCCTAGGAGATCAGGGACCTACCCTTACAACCTCTTCTAACTTTGATGACCTCATTAAAGGCTCTATAGCCAAACACAGTCACATTGGGTATAAGAACTTCAACTTCAGCATATTAATATTAGAGGGACACAAGTCAGTCTGCAGCAAATACCCAGAGGGAGCAGCAGGCTGGTTCTGTCTCCATCAGAGAGAGATGGTCTCTCCTATACAGGATCTGCTGCAGTCTGCAATGGAGAGCCTTAGCCAAGCCCCAGGCTGGGATGCTAATTTACTCTTTCGATTACAGGAGACAGGTGACCACAAAATGTATGCATTTACATACATTAATATGCAGGAGGATGCTGAGAGTTTTGATGGAAAGTGGGGATTTTTTATCATCTTATTATATTTGTACAGAAATATCTGAGACTATAGTGGAATGCTACCAGGTTAGCTTTAGCCCTGTGTGGGGAAAAGTTAAAGGAAAAAGCTGAAGGTGGGCTGAGAACTCATTATTCCTACTCCTCCAGGAATCAAAAATGTGAACATTCATGTAAAACAGCATCTTTGTCTCATCCAAATAGTTTCACTACTGCTGGGGGTAGGTCATGAAGAGATGAACGGGGCAGGGCTCGAGTAGGAACTGCCAGGCTGTGTCAGTGAACACCCCAGATTTCAAGAGGCAAGTGGTGGTGGGTGATAAAGGTCAGATCTATGAGATCAAGAGCAAGAATGCTTAAATGTTGGTGTTTATATTGTCATTTGTCTCCACAAGCTGGCAAGGCAGGATTGTTTAAGTTATATGTGCTCAATGCTAGGGCTCAGGGCACAGACTAGGCCAGGTGATGAGAAGGAGCAGAGATCAGGGACAGCTGGGGAGGCTGGAGGAGTATCTCTCTACATTAGGGACAGCTGGGGAGGCTGGAGGAGTATCTCTCTACTACATGTCAGGATTAAGCAGATATTGATAGAGAGAGGCTGGAGGTAGACTCTGCTAGCCCCATGTCTTCTAGGATAGGACAGCTGAACCGTCTCAATCAAAGCATAAGAGAATCAGCTAATCTGAGATATAGAACCAGGGATGTAGCCAGTGACAGAGCACTTGCCCAGCATGTGTGAGGCCCTGGATTCTATCTCCAGAACTGCCAAATAGAAAAGAAGAAAGACTTGTCACCAAATAAAGATCCAAGATTCCAGGGCTCTTCTCTTCCTGAGAACAGGAGTCTGAGCACCTGTTCTAATCTCAGCCTTTCAACCAGACCAGAGCAGTTAATAGCTTTTCCACCAAGGACATGGCTGCTCTGCCTGTGGTCCCGATACGGTCAATGGCCAAGAACGCCCTTGCACTTTACTGCTGCTTTCATGAGGGCACTCACCTGCTCACGTGAGCACCAGATGAACAAATCCCATAGGCTCAAGGAAGCAGGAATGCCAGTAGCAGAGCAGCTTTAATGCCAAGGACAGCCCAAGAAATACCAGTGTGGGCAATCTCCCTGGGCACAGCTCTGTCACCAAAGGAGACAGTCTGAGTTTACAATGACTTAATTAAAATCCGGCACACTAGCCAAGGGGACAGGTGGGAGGCATGTTTGGAAACTGGCCATGGGAGATGCCAAAGAGAATAAGCATATACCCCCAGTTTGCTAGACGATTCCAGACATGCAGGGAGGAAGGCTGGACCTTGAGCTAAGCTCCTAGTTTCCAACTCAGAGAATCTCCATTCCGATCTCCCGCTCACAATCTCTGAATGAATTCCGGTTTATTTCAAGAACACATTTTTTCCCCCAGCCCTGAAATAAGTGTGAACCGAACTGTGAAAAACAGACCTTGACCATATTGTTGTCACTACCAATTCACAGCAACAATCTTCAGTTTTGAATTATCACCCTCTCTTTCTTTTTTACATTGAAGGGTTTGGAGATTCGAAAAATTCTCTAGCCAAGATGACTCGAAAGATTTCCGTGTTTGAAATCTCGATCGTTCTCATCTTAGCTTGCAGACTCGTGGTGCAGGGCACTCTCCCGTGAACAGTGCTCACTGGGATGTGTCTAATGAGAGGAAGCCTTCCCTTTGGGCTTCCAGAGAGGTCTTTGCAGCGTCACTATGCCCTACATAATGAGAGAAAGCTACCTGGGGAATTCCAGTCCTTCCAAACCTCAAATACTAGTCAACCTTGTTCTTTCCCATCATGTTCTAAGTCACTCTGAATGCATTATAAACCACAGAGCTGCAAATTGTATTTGATTATTTATAACCATAAAATAAATGGAATAATATAGGTCTTGTGAATTTTTTTTTCAATAGCGGATAAAACAAGGAATAGAAAATTCCCTAGTGGTGCTAAATGATTAATGTATGATGAATTCATAACACTCTTGCATTTGACAACTTTTCCTGAAGGAGTTGAAAGCTGTTTCTAGGGTTCAGTACCCACAGTTTCCCAAAACTTTTAAGTTTTCTAGCCCTGAGCTCTTACATAAACCATTGGAATTCAGAGAAATACATAAATTTTGAAGCAGAATACATATTCTTTTTCCTCCAGGTAACTCTTCTCATGGCAAAGGCTACCAAATAGTATTCTTTCACCTGCTTCTCATTTGGTATAAAGGCAAAAATAATATGCCTACGCATTTATTTCTAAAATCACGTTATGAGAATACTTCGAGATGAAAGGAGTCTTGTGAGTTGCTATCTGTCATTGACTTTTCATGATTAAAGGTAGGGTACCCGTGCGACCTGGACCAGCCACATCAAAGGCTTTATTAGGGAGCAGGTGACTGATGACAGTGATGTTCAGAAGATGATATGCTTCGTTTGATTAAAGTGCAGAGTCCTAGCAAGATCGTCTTATGGAGACAGCAATGCACTTCTCTGCATTTCCCCGCTGTGGGCATCTCTCTTTGTGAAGCTTCTGGTACCTGGAATACGCAACTCCTTTTGTTCTGGAAGTAGTTGTTGTTATCAATGGCCAGCTTGGGTTAATTATGTGCTAGGCATTGTGCTGAATTTTTCATATATTTTTTCTCATTTGATGATGACACCGTGACTGGGAGATGGGTTTGGCTGATCAGGGGGTTGTGGAATGTCCTATAGGAAGGATGGAGCACAGACAGGGTCCTAGACGGGGATGGAGCGATGGGGTGCTTCGTTCCATTGCAACTTCCTGTGTCTACTACAGACCACTTTGGCATGGAGGTTGATTCAAGCTCGTGGCCTCCAGAGCTCCCTTATCAGAAGGAGGCACGCAGGAGATCCACTGACTTGGGAAGCAGCCGCTGCTATTGAAGTAAAATCCAAGGGGAAAAAATGACTTATTTCCTTCGTTCTGCTCCTAAATCTCAGAATCCTCGCAAAGAGGTTGACGTGAGCCCAAGCCCCGTCCTGAAGCATCCACAAGCCTGCTCTATTTCCCGAAGGGTTCCAATCACCATGATCTTACGCTTTATCAAAAGGGAATGGGAAGCCGTAAATATGAGTCACTTTCACCTCTGCAATTCAGGATCCTTCCCAGAACACCTGCATTTCCATGGGTGGATGTAGGAGCTGGGAGCAATCGCCTCCATTGTAAGCACGAGGGCTGTGAGCCTCCAAAGTTCCCTCTAACATGCTCACAGGTTATACATGGGATGCTGGGAACTGTTCCCTCCTGAGAAGTCTGTCCCCCCAGACACACAGGCGTGGCACAGCAGGTTAAAGACAACCATCCTGCACCTGGTTAAACACAACCACCACTGCTGCCTTGAGAGGAGAGTGTCAGAAACTGGGATCGCTATGACACTTAGAATTAGGAACCTGATGCCACTGAGTCTCCTCATAGAGCTGTGCAGTTTGAATTCAGACAACGAGCTGATGGGGAGCTACTGCTGAAATAAGCAGGTTTCCTGAAGAGCACGATTGTGTCTGCCACACTTTCTCAGTAGCAGCAAAGCTCTGCAGTGTCACACTCAGATATGTGCTTTTGCTGCTCCGCCCGTACCTTTGTGTTTTATGCCTTGCACTAACACTGGACTCAAGTAAACCATCCACATTTTCTTGTCTTTTCATGAAATTTCTTTTTCAAAATCAGGCAAGTTTAGGGAACTTGTGCCTAATACAAAATTAAATTGGTAGGTATCAAAGCACTCAAGCACTTTCCTGTGACCGACATTTTGTGCAGCAGGAAGACAGAAAGGTCTACAAAAGCAACCAGGACTGATAGGATGCTGATGTCTCAGAAATTTGGATTTTTTTTCCCTTCTTTTATTGCTAACTTTCAGAAGTAATTAGGGCACTCATTTCTAAGCTAATGCCTTCTAATGGTCACTTAATTCTGGACAAACTGCAGAGTAGAATGCTTTTGAAAGTAAAATTAATTGTTTAAAAGACATTATTGGGATTAGTCTGGTAAATGTTGAGAGAAAAAAAAGATCTTTCACTGAGACATTAAAAATAATGAAGTTCCCTCCAGTCCCAGTTCTAATACATTTTGTGAGTTTCTTTTTCTCTAATTTTCCCCTGAATGTAAATGGCCAAGGAATGAAGCAGGACCAGAAACCTCTCCACCTGTTTATGGGAGTTTGATGATGTTTCTTCCCATCGGATCAGGTCAGTCTGACTCAGACAAGGAGAGCACAGAGCCAGCACCTGACACTCTGCAGTTATTTTTCTGTCTGTCTCGTTTTGAAAGGCATCCATCTAATCACTGCTGTGATTAGATAGAGTTCTCCAAACATCTAAGAGCACAATTGTGCAAGGTACAGAGGGGAATATACTTTGGGGCACAAAACCTCACAGCCTATGGAGAAACAATGTCATAAAAATAGCCAAAAGACAGAGGGAAATGGTATCGCTGAAACATAGACAATATTCTACAAGTGTGAATCAAAGAAAGGAACGGGGGCGGAGGGAAGCTGGGGAGGCTTCACACCTTTCAAAGTGTGTTTGGAGCCCCAGCTGAAGAAAGCAGAGAAGGAAATGGTAACCAGCATCACGGAGAAGCAGCCAGAAAGGCCTGAGGAAGAGGTTGTGGAGTACAGGGGTGAGAGTGTGGAGAGAGGTGCTTTTATAGGACAGGAGGGAAGATTGTGGCCGTGTCAGGGAAAATTTCAAACTCTACATGAAGGGTTAGGACACTGGTGTATAGACAACCATCACAGATTATTAAGAGTTTTGAGGAGGTAAATTTCAAACTCTACATGAAGGGTTAGGACACTGGTGTATAGACAACCATCACAGATTATTAAGAGTTTTGAGGAGGTAACCACCATCAGCAAAATGTGATTTTAGGCTGCTGTGTTGTTTCTTTCTTCACCATGGTAAAAACAGGGCCGCTAAAACTGAGGTTCTGTGAAGACCAAGGAAGACTCAGGAAAAGGGAAAATCAAGTAGAAAAGCAGAGTTGGGGTCATCAACAGTATGAATAGTTGCTCATTCTCCTTAGCTACTTTCTCGTATTCTCATCTCTTCAATGTCATTGCAGTATATAAACATCAATTCAAAACTGAATCACCAACATGGGCTTCTATCCTGGGACTTGCTTGACAATGACGGTGAAGGGTTCTATTGATACTCAGATTGAGATTATATCCCACGACAGCCCTGGTTTTCTTTGGTATCCTCATCACTTAACATCACCTCCCTCTCTCAAATCATCCGGACTAAAACTACCAAAGCTGTTTTAGATTATAGTTTCTCTCAACACAGGAACCTACAGTACATCGTGAAATCCAGTTTCAAATCTTCTCTTCGTATCTCCCCATCCCCCTTCATGTCAAAGCCTCCTGCTTCTCTTCCCCCTGAACTGCCAGAGACGGCTCCTAATTGGTTTCCTTGTCTCCGGTCTCTCCCCTCACTAATCTTTCTCTCACTTTGCAACCTACAACACAGACCAGATGCTTCGTTTCTCAGAAACCTTTAATGCTTTCTGATTGACTACACAGTGAAGTCAACTACCTGAGCGGCATGCAGAGTCTTGAACAACTTGGCCAGAGACTCCAATCAATTGCTCCGTGTGTTCTGGCCCCGCTTCCTCAAGCACATCCTTTCATTCAGTGTCTTGCCGCCACCTACATTATTTTTCCTACAGGTTTGCCTGTTGAAATCCTGCCAGTTTCTCAGGTCCTGTCTCATAGATTGCCCACTCCACAAAACCTTTCTGTTTTCCACATCCCAGCTGAATAAATAGCTACTTCCTCTTTGCAAACATGTTGTTCCTCAAATGTCTTATTTTTATCACTTATTATTTTTATGCGGCTTTTTTCCTCCCCATTACAAACTTTTTGAGAACAGGACTCACATTACATTCCTCAGTGTATTTCCTAATATCTGGCATGGTGTTTCACAAGTACTATTGACTATCCCTTTCCGAAATACTTGGAGTCAAAAGTGGTTTTTATTTCAGAATTTATAATTTTTTGAATTTGGGGAATAGATAGAGCTATATGGAGAGACAGACATTTTAGATATGAGAATATCAAGTCTAAACACAAAATTCATATATGTTTCATGTGCACCTTATACACACAAAGCGAGTTTTGTGTTTTTAGACTGTATATTTTAAGTACAACCCAACACCTGATGTTAGATGTGGAATTTTCCACTTTAGTGTCATGTTAGTACTTGAAAAGTTTTGGATTTTGAATTTTCATGTTAGCAAGCCTCAATCTCATGCAGACTTCGAAAGAATGAATGTAGATTTGATTTACTTTTGTTTGTTTTCAGGTATTAAAATTCCTGAACTTATAAGTTTCCTGATGGAGAATCAAATCATTCTAACAAAAGAGGAGATGTGTCTTTACTGGATTTTTAAGTGATTTGAGTTATAAGTCTCCATCATTAATCAGATATATATGTGCTCCTAATCATTAATCAAGTGTGTGTGTGTGTGTGTGTGTGTGTGTGCGCACATGTGTGGGGGGGGGGCCCTTCCTAACTATCCATTTACCTTGATCCTAGGCTGTTCTAGGTGTTCCCCATAGACAGGTAAGAATCATATACACATCCAATTTGCATTCTATGGAAACACTGGTTGTTTTAAACTAATAAAATAAAATTTGGATAGAAGTTTGCATATAAAGACACAGATAAAATAATAGAATAGTAGTGGTTTGCAAAAGCCTTCTAAGGAAGTGACATTTGAGCTGAGACAGCATTTTGTCATTCAATAAAGCCAGGAGCTTGTGGACAATGAGAGTACCCAGCAGAACTACTGAGTTCCAAGAATACCAACTGTTAATCTCTCTCTCTCTCTCTCTCTCTCTCTCTCTTCTCTTCCTCTCTTTCTTCCTCTCCCTCTCTTCTGTCTGTCTCTGTCTCTCTGTCTCTCCCCAACACCCCTCCTCTCCTCTGCCACTCTAAGTGAGTTCCTGGGTCACCACCAGTGTTGTGTGGTAGGCTACAATGAGAATTTCCTCTCCAACTTGGAAGGCTGGCCACCAGCTTACTCCTGTCTACCCACGGCCCTGCTCCCAGGATGAAATGATGCGTCAGATTTAAGACAGACCTCTGCTATAGGTTAAGCTCCCAGGGTGCTACTAACCAGATAAACTTCACTGGCTTCAAGTTCAACTGGTTTAAGTTATGCTCTGCCTCTGTACCTTCCACTGTAAATCCTTTGGGTATTAGCCCAGGAAAGAACCCGGAAATGCATGTGTAATGAGATTAACTAACACCCCTAAAGATGCTCATTTCAACAAGCTAATAATTGGACATATATCTGTCATGGAAGCTTTATGGTGAGCACTCATATGAGAAACAAATTTCATTCTGGACCCTTCGCATGCTTCTACTCAAATCTCATTGTCAGGAATCCTCTAATGGCTTTCCTTCCAACTGTCCAACTACAGAGCCATACCACTACCTACTGTATATAATTTGGTTACATTCTTACCTCAGGTTTTCTCTCCTTCCTGACAGTGCAAAATTATGAGTCAGTCTACACAAAGTCATCATCTCAAAGAAAGATGTCCTTTTCAAGCTCCATTCAGGAGGGACCTTGATAAATGCAGCTGTGACAGTACAGCAGTCCATTTGCAGTGAAAAAAAGCACACTTACCCCATGCATAACCTTCTGCAAACCAGACTTTAAAATTATTTTGTCGCTGTCTTCTCCAAGGAGCCTCCTACACAGTCACAAGACAAATTAAAGAGGTAGGTGACAGTGGCCACTCAGAGTTACACTGGGAATGTGCTTATGTAGTTGGCCTGTGCTTTCACAACCTGCTTGGTCACTGTCTCATGCACCCTGTTTTCATAAGGCAGAGACACGTGGAGCCTACCTGACTATGGCAGTGAGGATCAGATAATTCTTATTTTATGATGAGCAACATGAATAACATAGCCATGTGATGTTTGTGGCTAAGCATTTAATCTATACCAGAGCCCAGTGTTTTAAAAGGCTGCTTCTTAAAAAGAGAATAAATCTTTGCTAAAGAAATTATGGGATGGCTCCAAAATTCTAATCATTTTCCAGGAGGAGTTGCCAGCATTTCACACGGCAGTCTTATTTTCCAAGACATTTGAAACACCAGAAATCTGCAGCATCAGAGGAATGAAGAGTTGAATGACTGTCCCGAGGTTGCATTAACCATCTGTTGCTCTAGTACTAACTTCTTTCAATGTACCTTGTAAGTGAACTAAAATAGTGCACACAAATGTTGTGCATATTGCATTAACCTTCCATTGCTCTAGTATTTACTTTTGTCTCTCTGTGTACCTTGTAAGTGAGCTAGAATAGTGTGCACAAATACTGTGTATATTGCCTCAAAAATCTGAAAGGTCCTTTCTTGGTATTTTGATGAGAGCGCCATGTTGCCAAGGTGGTTGTGGTTGTGGTATTTGCTACTTTCACAGAAGTGAAGCACTAAATGTAGGGAACTATCAGGGTACTATGATTCTGGACCACATTGTGACCGACAGAGAGCTAAAATAATAACTCCAGAGCAAATTTGTGAGGACGCATTGCAGTCCCTCCCAAGTGAATGCAAAGTAATTTTGGTGTCTTCTGTTTAATAAGACTAAGAAAAGTATTTCTTGTATATAATGCTGTATATTAAGTGCCACTGATGCCACAAAAATTGAGGTCACCATTTGATTAATCTAAGGAAAATACACTAATCTTATCTGACACCCATTAACAAGCCATGGTGGGCTGTGCCCGTGCTGTTTTCGCATCCCCAGTGATGTTGGATTGCTTCTGTAATCCTATTTCAGTAAGAAGGGGAATGTTCAGGGACATTCCCGTGGTCTTTCCTTCACAGATTGGGAGTTATTGCACATGGATTTTGATTGTCACCTGTTTTAATCGTATGGGTTTAGACTGGAGAAAAAACAGTAGGTGAGGTTCAGGGTCCCATTAGCTCGTAACAAAGCAGTCCTGGGACAAAACTCAATGTGTCACTTGCCCCACTGCTTTCAATTGTCCTTCGATGGCTTTGTCACTTTCTTCAGCATCAGAAATTAATGTTACATCAACTCACATCTACTGGCCCATGGGATGGCTGGGCATCCCCTTTGTCTCAGCACGGTTACTCTGATGAACTGTCCCAGAATTCCTTCCAGAAAACTGGAAAGAATCTACAGTGGTTATTTGTGATCTGTGCACAGCCCTCAGATTCTCTTTCCCTTTCACCTAAATGTCTTGGAGCTAGGATGACTCGAACAGAATGAGGGTCTTTCGGTCT
This sequence comes from Hydrochoerus hydrochaeris, assembly GCA_004027455.1. NCBI lineage: Eukaryota > Metazoa > Chordata > Mammalia > Rodentia > Hydrochaeridae > Hydrochoerus > Hydrochoerus hydrochaeris. The sequence goes on along the minus strand of PVLA01001820.1, from coordinate 270,229 downwards.
CTCAGTGCAGCTTAGTTCAGCCTCCCACCCCTTTCACAAGTGCAAAAGCTTTTGTTTCTACCTGGTATGTTTATGTTCTTTAATGTAGGGTATTTTAAAGGAAGCTCTCTTCTATTCTCTCTCTCTCTCTCTCTCTCTCTCTCTCTCTCTCTCTCTCTTCAACTCTGTTTCTGAGTCTTAGTATCCATCATCAATTGCCCTGCACCCCCTGCATGTGAAACCACTATGATCCCCAGGCAGGACCCGCAACACATCATGGTCCCTTGTTTGTCCTGCTCCTGGTGATTAACGCTCACTGCTGCCTAATCTCTGCCACCCCATGATCCTTCCAGCCATGTGAAAATGAAGGGACATATTTTAGCCAAAGGGCTCATAGAAAACAGACACTAAGGGGTTTTGCAAATAAATACGCTGCCTTTTTTGTCAACACATTTTTCAAGATGCTAATAAAACCTACTAGATCCTCTCAGAAGGAGAAACAGCGGACTAATTACATGAATAGATTCGCTCCAGCACTTCCAGCTTTGAACAACTGAACTCCTTATTTGTGTTTTGCCAAACTGTATCCTAGTTCAATTTGACTTCACATAGTTGACTGCTTAATGTGAGTTCTGTCATATAATGGATGCAGTGCTTTCGGCCCTGCAGGTGCTAAAGCTGACTTTCTGAAGGAGGTCTGGTCTCCTCCAGGGTGCATTCTCATCCAAAATGGAGAGAGATTCACCTTCTAGAAGCTAAAAGTGTAAAGAACAAACCATGCCACTTTTTGGTTCTGCTAATTGTAACGTAAGGCTATTGGAGTGCCCTAAACAGGAGTGGAGGGAAAGGAGATACTGGCTACAGAAAGTGGATCATTGAGAAATGGAAACTGAGTAAACACAGGAAGCCACATGAGAGGATGTGGCAGCTGACATGGTAACAAGACAGAGGCTTGTCCCAGGGAGATACCCTCTGAGGTGGTGGAAAAGGGTCAGACTAAAATCCTACTGGTCACAGAACAAGCTGGATCTAGGCAAGAAGGAGAAGGACCAAGAATGAGACCTAGATTTTTGGCGTGGTTCCAGTTAGTCAAGGTGGAGAAAGCGTGTGCATTGCAGACAGTGAAATAAGTATTCTGACCCGGCTTTGACACTTCCAACAAATTTGTGACTTTCAACAGACATGTGAACAAGTAACCAAAGATGTCCAATTCTGAAGCAGCAGCCATGTAATCAGAGATACAAGAGAGAAGTTAGACTATCTCTTTTAGGAGGAACTTTACAAAAGAACTGGTATTGGAGGGAGAAGGAGCAGGGCTTTAACTGAGGAGTCTACGGGACAAATGCCCAGTAGCAAGCCAAAAGGGGAGCCGCACAGGTCTAATGCAATCGGTTCTGAACTGCACAGCTCCACAGGGTGCCACTCACACAGACTGTGTATAAGCTCAGACTTCGAAGTGGGGAAATGCTAGGCTCAGTGCTGGGGTGGTAAACAAGCCAAAATGATAAAATCAAAGGATAGTTTACAAAAATAAGAATATAAATTATTCCAGGATGTGGCCACAGTGGAGTTCATTTTGGGGCATATTTGAATAATCTTATGTCTGTACATTGGAAACATGAGATATACTAGCAGCTTTCTAAGTTTCCCAGGTCCTCTATTAATGAATATTAGCACAGCCATCCCAGCTCAGCAGCAAAGGAGCCATAATGTTTTTATGCGAAGCCTTGCTATTATCCGTTAAGGTGAGACAGATGAATCCTCCAGTCTTTGTTCCAAGAAAGCACTTTAACTGCTGAGACTAGACTTGGTTTCATCAATAAATGAGCTGTTAAAATTGATTTCTGCTCATTGAAAGGCACTTCATTCACAAATACACTCCACCACGTGGAGACCGTTTTAGTCTCCAGCCCAGACTGTTCCAAATAGAACCCTCTCGTTCCAGGCACATCCTTAAGCACGTATTGTCACAGTGCCACATCCTACTTTTCCAAGGAGTTACACGTGATCCCTTAAGCTTGAATGTTGGTCAGGGCTTTGTTCTTAAAAATAATACCTTAGTATATGGAAAATATTTCATTCCTCTCCTGGGCCCCTAGTGAACTATTTGGGAAGGAAAAATATCACTTAAGAAAGCATAGCTTGTGGCTGCCTCCTCACTGTTTTAACAGCATTATTCCACGTGGAACATGTGCAAAACCACATTGTCCCCCCCACCGCCATTTTCACTGACAAAATGTCCTCAGTCAGAACAACTTTGGTCACATCAGGAAAAAAAAATATTAAAACAACGCTTTAGAAAGCTCTGTTTTGTATCCAATAACGTCTTCTGTGGTAGATAGACAAGCAACAGCAATACATTAACAAGCTAGCCAAGGTTGAGAGGCCTCCAGAATGGACACACTGGGTGGACAGCATGTCCATGTCCGTTTTAATCACCTATCCTTTCTGCTTCACTCTGAGATTTGCAGAGGGACGTAGAGCAATGTAAAAGTTCAATGAATAACACATTTTAAGAGCTATCTGGGATCAATCTATGCTGAAATAAACATGATTATGAACGGTGTTCTGAAACTCCCTGACAAGAAACGCTTACATTACTGAGTCAAGATGGTGAGTGCTGTTTTATTCGAACAAAGTACTGGACTCAGCAAACTCTCTCTTACCATTCCAACCCATGCCGGTTAATTGTTTTCCTACCAGGCAGACTGGGCATCTCCTCTACTTTGTCTCCACACACAGAAAGTGTTCCCTACTGCTTCGTGGCAAGCTCCATATGGCTTTTGTGGCATCTGCTTACATTTCCACTTAAAATAAAAAATATTGTTTTAATTTCCAACCGTATCTGGTCCTGCTTGGAGATGTAAGCCATTTTGCAATGCCTCATCCTTGAAGATTATGATTTATTAAGGTTCCATGTGAAAACATCTTGTTTTTGAAAAATGCTTTCCCTACAGAAGTCAGGCAGGGGAAGGCAGCCTCTGAAACTGGCACCAGGGTGGTGGTGGACAATGCAAAGTGCTTTTTCTAGTCTTTACTTTTTTCTTCTTGTCTAGTTGTAGGAAGGATGAGATGACAGCTTTTGTCATTTAGAAAATAAGAAGCAAAGAAAATATTGATTATTCCTTTGAGATAACGGATGGTCAGCAATTACATAAAAATAGAACAAGCACCCAGAAAATTCAAAGGATTCTATCAGAACATTTGTACAATGACAACCATATTCTCTGGCCCAGGGATTAAACTGGCACATTGCAACTCATCAGCGTAGCTCATCTTCCAGAAAACAGCTCTGTCTGAACTGATTGTTGCCAACACCAGTAGATATCGCTGGGTTAAGAGTTTGTTCTTCACACCTCCAACTACTCTTAGAACAATACTCAGGTCAAAAGAATCAGTCACCCAATCAGACCTAAATATACACACAGGCACCTTAAGCAAGTGTGTTGATAGCATGGATTTCTAGCAAAGGAAAGGAATTAGGGAAAATTAGAGAGAAAAAAACTTGGCTCGAAAATTTTCCATTGCATTGCAGCACCACATTAGAGATGGAGCGTCGTTAATTACTTCAGTGGTCCTTGGTGATGTGAGAAGTTAAAAAAAAAGTGTAGAGATGGCACTGCCCAGGCACCTGCCACCTTACATACCTTCCCTCTTCAGCACTGATCCATCTCTGTATTCTCCAAATAATGTATGTGATGCACACATGTGTGTGTATGTGTCCACGCCTCCCCTTCATCCACTGTTTTTATTTTTTTTTGTTCAGAATTGAAAAACATGTGTGGATCAAATGAAAAGCAACTTTTTTCTTATGAATTGGTTAATTTTGATTTAGCCTTTCATGCAATGATGCCTGCAGAGATTCTGTTTTCTATGGTGTAATAGAGCGGTAAACAAGATACAAAGGTACTGAGAAAGAAAGACTGTCTCCGTCGACTGATCTTGAACCTAAGGTAAGATAAAGAGGGCAGAGATAATCTCTAAAATGATTGGTATCATATGGCAAAGGTAATGATGATCATGCTTACTATCAGTAATATCTTATGCTTGTGTAACAATTTAATGTTTAAAAGATTTCAGTTGCTCTGAACTATGATCATGATGTATTCGATCTGCCTACACCATAGTCATTATCATATAATGACTTACACGACTAATTATATATACACATGCATGATCTTCCTGGGAAAATAACAAATTCCATCAGCAGAGGTATTGTGTCTCTGGTTTTTTCCACATTTTACAGTGACCACTAATATACTCATTTTCAAAGCAAAGACTACAATATTGCCCTCCATTTGTACAGGTCTTAGTAGTTTTCAAATGCTTTCATACATTATCAAATTTCATTTTTCTACCTTTTAATGGATTTTTAAAGGTGAGGAATGAAAGGTCTGGAAAGGACACTTTATTTATTTATTCAAGATAAAGTAAGTTAGAATAAGAAAATCTTATGTCTATTTGCTCAGTGTGTGTGTGTTGCTTTTTTCACTGCATGATGTAGCCCAGTTCTGATGAGTTGAATGTGTACATCAGTGTGTTGAGGCATATGATATGTCAGATAGCTATCAACTGTCTTTTTATGCACTCCGAGGAATGAATTCATTTTGGGGAATTAGGCATAAAAGCAGAGCAGATTAAAGCACTTGATACACGCACCCAGCTGCTTTTCATTGGCTACCCATGATGGTCCGGGAATTGTGTGAGGGCAGCCCTAGATGTGAGGCAGCAGAGCTGCGGGTCAGCACAGTACCCTGAGGCCACTTTAGAATGAGTCGCAGGCACCTGGAGTTGACATGAAGAGGAGGTTCTGCCATCAAAGTGCACATTTCAGGAGGCAGCAACAACACCATGCTAAAGATGGTAACAGCCAAAGTGGGGGGCAGCCCAGCCCTGTTCCTTAGGCCTCTTCCTTGCTTTTCCGAAAATGTGACACCAATGCTATTCTAGGACTTTCTTCTGCATTCATGCTGGAAGCCCCTAAGGCTTGACATAGAAGATGTCAGTATGTCTCCAGAACATGCAGTCTGTGTCTCAGCATCAAGCAGGAACTACAAAAAAGCAGTTAAAGCTACTACCATCCCAAGAACTTACAATGGAGGCTAGAACACAAACCGATTTTTTTCTACTATTTTTGAACAACACAAAGTTTCAACCAGAGCCAGGCTCTTATTTGTTGGCAAATGCAAGCCCAGGAAATCACTGTGGGGTTTCTGACTTGCTTTTCTACTATTTGACAGCAAGCATCAAACAGCAGCAATGTCAGCCATGGGACATAACTTTTATGCCAATTTCAGCTCTGCCCTATAAAACATTTTTCTCAAATCCATAAGGTCACACAGACCTTTGCTTTCAATAGCATAGCTTAGATGTACAAATTAAAACTCCATTTCCTGTATCCTTTCCATTCATAAGGAGCAATTAGAGTAGAGTGTCTAATACACTTTGTGATGCTGGCAGGGACAGTAGTCTTCATTTGCCTGAATGGGCTATGCCAAAATATCTCTTTCATTTATTAAAGCCCTTTGTGATTGCTACCAACTTGGAGCTGAATGGCATTCCATGGCCAAATTTGTTCATTCATCCACTTGTTTAAAAAAAAATAAAAGCTATGATTGATTAACCTGTAGCAGTTCTTTATATTAAGCATCTTTGTCTGTGTGTTAAAATAAAATGTACAGCAAGCCTCTGTGGAAGATGTAAACTGTCCTCAGCAAAGGAAAAGCTGTTAGTCTATGGTCTTACTTTATGTACCAGGTATGCAAAGCTTGACTGCTTAAGGTCATATAGCCTTGGAAATCACTGGTCCACAGGAGGCTGCACCATCCGGGAAGGCAGAAACCCTCCCGCCCAATCCCCTTAGGCTGCTTATCTTTCCACGCTTGGAAAAAGGATGGAAGTTAGGGTGAGAAACAAACCCAAGTAAGAAGGCTTCTGGTTCATTTTGCTGGAGACAAAGAAAGTATGTTACTTTCTTCTGCTATTTGCCATGCCTTTTACCCATGTTATGTCATTTATTTCCCTCAACATCTATGTAAAAATAGATATTATTACCCTATTTTGCATATAGAGAAACAACAGCTCAGAAAATAACATGCCAAATCATAAAGCTGGTGAATTATAAAGTCAGGCTTTAACCTAAGTTTAGGTGACTCAGTTGCTCTCTGTCTCTCTCTCTGTTTCTCTCTCTGTCTTTCTTTCTCTCTCTGCTCTAACAATTTTCATGTAAACTCAAAAAAGTTTCTGAGTCCTAGCAAAGCATATATACACATAGCAATAGAGCAATGTAAAATTTCAAAATAATACCCATAAGTACAGTGTGAAAGTGTTGACAGTAAAGTGGAGAAATGGGCAATGGTTTTCCAATATTGTCTTAGGAAGTTAAAGAAATAAACATCCTATCATTGCTAAGTATTGTTCAGTTGAGAGAAGGAATTTTAGCCCAGTACAACTCAGAACTGGAGAGCTGCCATGACCTTACTTGGCTTGGCTAGTCTGGCCCCTACTGGAGGTTACCCAACTAAAGCAAGAGCAAAGACTCACAGCTCCACTCCACCATTAGCCCATTTACCCCAGAAGAGAGGTACAGTTCTTCAAATGCATACTATATATAGGTAATTCTTACAGGATTTGGTAGCTGGGCAACTAAAACTAAAAGTCAGTAAATCAGATTCTTCTATGAGCAGCATTAGAATTTTTAGTCAAGTCTCCCATGGGCTTGGAGCTCAATAATATTAGCAGCAATGCCTTGGTCATAGATCTCTCTCATTGTAACAAAACACCTGAGATAATCAACTTGAAATGAGAAAAGATTTATTTTGGATCCCGGTTTTGGTGGTTTCAGTCCATGGTCACTTGGCCCTGTTGCTTTGGGCCTTTGGCAAGACAGCACGTTATGGATGAAGCACTTGGTAGAAGAAACACGTACCTTATGGTGCCTAAGAAGGAGACAGAATAACTAAGGGGGGTGGGGAGAGGCCATGGGCAGTGCCCTTTAGCACATGAGGCTTTGGAGACATTTAAGATCCAAACCATAATACTTTTTTTTCTTCTCTTCTGAAATTTTGTTTGTTCAGTTCTTCCTGGAATTCTCTGACATATTTCACTATCCTTCCAATATATTCTTTCTCTGTGTGAGCTTCTCAGGGCGAGTTTCTATTACTTTCAACCAAACAAAACGTAAATGATTCAGAACTACAGATGGATGTCTCTAAGGACTGCCGCAGCCAGAACTAAGCAAGTTAAAGCTGGAAAGAAGACAAATGTGCAAAGCCAGGCATAAAAAAAGAAGAAGCATTTTAAAAGTACAACAGAGCAGAAAAAGCTTTCCAAAGTGGAAGACTGGACTAAGGAAAATAGGAATATTTGGGGGTCAGTTGGGTCACACAGGAATGAGTAGCTGAGGCTCAACTGGATCATACAGAACAAAGAACCAAGTTCCTTTACCAGGAGGAACATGGGATTGGGCCAGCATTTGGAAGGTGGCAGTGATGGAAAAGCTGGCCAGAAATTTAAGTGGCTTTTGGGTAGCAGTATTTTGTTTTTGTTGCTTTACTTTACTAGGAAGTCACAGTCTACCTCTACAGGTAGACACGCTTATGCTGTGGCTTGACCTCGCAGGACATCGCCACTTTGCTGAAAGTCCTTTTCATGAGGGAAGTCCTGAACAGAACTTTGCTCACTGGACGCTGAGGGGTGAGGGACCACAGTGTCCCTCACTGAGCTCCATCTGCAGCACAGGACTGTATAGCACTCTCTTCACACAAGGCTCTGGCTCGCCAGCTCCTCTCCGACACTGGAAAGGGCCAATGGTTGAATGAGCCCTCCTGATCAAACACACACCTCCCTAAACAGGAGATGTGGACTGAATCCTTATCCAAGCCCCAAGGATGAGAAATGCCTCGTCACTGGCTTTCTTTTCTTTTCTTTCTTTCTTTTTTTTTTTAGACAGGGTCTTGCTATGCAGTTCAGGCTGGCCTTGAGCTCACTTTGTAGCCCAGGCTGGTCTCGAACTCACAACGATCCTCCTACCTCAGCCTCCTGAGTGCTGGGATTACAGGCATGAGCCACCACACCCAGCTGGCTTTCTGTTTGCCTTGAGATGAATGCACCCAGCCCATCCCATGAGGCAGAGACACGCATGGCCATGGAGACCACGACTTTGCAGTCTCTTGGGCATCTCATTTCTTCAGGTCTTCCTCCTTCCTCTGCTGTGGCTTCCAAGTTCATCTCCCTAGTGCTGTCAACTGAGAGGAGAGATGAGGATTGCATTAATTGCTCCTAAGCCTAGTAAATATGTTTCACGTCAGAAGGTTAGATATAGTTCACATAAAAAACCAGTTCTGAGGCCCAATTTTATGAGCCGACTTAGTAGATACCACAAGACCAAATATTAGAATAGAGTACAGTTCTTTAGGTGTATCTGCCCCTATCACAATATGCAATAAAAATCTTTCAGTAACTCCTTCGCAAACCTAAAGGACTGGAGGTCAGAAAGTACTTTTGAGTGATGGTTCTGTTAGACCAATCGGAACTCACATAATTAAAGGCTGACATTTGAGCTGGGCATGGTGGTGCATATCTGAAGTCACACTTTGGGAAGCTTAGACAGAAGGATCTCAAGTTCAAGCCCATCCCACACAACTTAATTATTTAAGCAACACCCTGTCTGTCTCAAAAAGAAAAAAAAAAAAGGCAGACCAATAGCTCAGTGTAAAAGTCCTAAATTCAAGCAAAAATCCTAGGTTCAATACCCAATGCAGAAAAAAAAAAGCAGAGGCTGATATAGAGTGTTGCTCACCACATTAAAAGCACTTAAATAAAAGGTTAGTGATTATTCTTAATATGATGAGAAATTGTTTTCCCTTCAGGGGGTTGCTAAGAGTGTAATATTCACCAAACACTAAAATTTCTATGTTGTAAATGCTAAACAAAACGTACCCCGATCTGCAATCTAGGCTTTGTTCTGGGATAAAAGAATTTGAGGAACGGCTGTCAGTTGCACAACTCTTTGGTTTAAGTTTGTGTCAGAGTCAGAAGCAGAGCACAAAGACACCCCCCAGATGGTCTACTCTCCTAGTGGGTGCAGTCTGACAGGAAACTTGGGGGAGTTCAGATCGGTCCTATGAAATTTCCAGTGTGCTGTGGGATACTTATCCCAACCAGTCTTATTTTTTTTTCTCAAAAGGTTCACTTATTCAGTCTTGAACTCCATATTGGCTTTTCCAATGACCACAGAAATGCAGCAGTAATCTTTGCTTAAGCCTCTGAAGTAAATAGGCATCATCTAAACCAGAATCACAAATAGTAACTCTCAGCAACTGTGCATCTTAGGAAGACATCTTCCTCCCCCACTTCCAAAACCATCCACACTTGGAGACTCTGTTACTATTGCTGCTTTAAGAACTAAAATTTGTCTGAGTCCTCCCTGTAAAATTAATTAAAATGGACATACTATGGAATCACATACTATGGAATCCAACTAGACTAGAATTCCTTTAATACAAATGCTTGTCATGACATTTTCTATAATGTCACTGTGACATCTTAATTTATTTCCATACGTATTAAACAAACAAATAAAGAAGCAGCCTTTTAGTGAAGAAAAGAAATAGTACCAGCTCCATTTCTAAGGGTTAGAAATCAAATAACTCTCTGTGAAGATATAAAAATAGCATTAAATAGAAATAACAATTCTATAACTAATAAACCCAGATCATTAGCGATAATCAATACAGAAAATGAAAACTTTCTAAAGACCAATGGTTGCCAAATCATCGCAGGCAACAAGAAGTGTTTCTAATGACGGAAGTGAGGAAGGAGAACCGAGAATTTGGGGAACATGTCTTCTAAAATGCATGACGTATGGTGTGTTATTTTTGAAAATGGAGTTGGTTCTGTGGGTTAGAGTAGTTGGACAACACTTAGGGAAAGATAGAATGAGGTCCTCAAGTTTGAAGATTACATGGAAATTCAGAGCGCAATGGAGAGGCCACTCAAGAAAACTGCAAGTTCCATTTAGCAGAGTGAATACACCTTAAGATTCAGCTGCTTATTCAGTAATTACATAAACATCAACTTTCTTCAGTGACAAGCTCAGCACCCTAAAACAAGGACCTTGCTAAGCCATCAGTATCCCCAGTCTAGTGATGGGAAACATGCAGACACAGAAAATTGTAAAATAATGTAGGACACAGAGGCACTGCTAAGGTGTGAGGGAAGTCTAGAGGAGAGCATTTTAGGGAGTGGGAGCCACACTGCACAGGGCTGGAGGTGTCAGAGAGCATGGTCCAGCTCATGGACTCCAGGGTACTTCCATCTTCCTAATGCATGGGACAGGTAAAAAATCATGATTGTTCCCACCACCCAAGAACTGGCATGTCATGCTGTGTACACCAGACTTTACCGGGTAAGACATGATATACCATAGGAAGTTGTCTGAAGCAAATTGGGCTTGATCATCTGCCATTGTAAAGGGGTTACACTGGCAGCAGAATGCAAGGAAGGGGACCTGGTGGGGGACATCTATCTATAGGTAGGAAAACTAGTAGAAGACTCTGAGAGCAGTCATGTCCACCCCTCAGGGTGCCCGTGGGGTGGCAGAAAAAATGGATAGACTCAAGAGATGTGTGCAGTAGTTGGAACAGCAATGGACAGGCTTCTAGGACTCACCTGACAAGACCTGTTGGATGACTCCAGTGTGACTGCTTGACCTTTTAATGAAAAGAGAGCATAAAACATTGGGAACAACTGGTTTGAGTGGAAGGTGATGAGCTTGGGAAATGTTAAGAGGGGAAATACTGAGTACCCCAGCAGAAGCATTTAGCGGAGAGGGGAACATGTACCTGGACCTCAGGGCCACCTTGCAGGCTGGAAATGTAGCTTGCAGAGACAGGTTATGGGGTGAGTGTTGGCAGTGTGGCTATGGCGGAGAACATCAGGGAACTGAAGGACAGGATGCTGAGGATGGGCAATGTCAATATTCAAGGGTGACACGGAGGAAGCATTACATGCGGAATAGACTAAAAGATGTGGTAGAAGAGCAGAAAGAAAGCCAACAGAGAGCAATGTGAGCCAAGAGAAAAATCTTTCCAGGATGAGACTTTGAGGAGCCGGGGTCTAAAGGTGGGGGATTCTACAGATCACCTGGTCTCACACTTCCAGTGTGTTTGTTAGGAGGTCCAGCCCGAGATAGATACAGCACTTCCAACATTCACACAGCTCTTTAGCAGACAGCAGTGACAAGGAGGCAGATAGATGCTGGGACCAGGGTGCTGTTTCTACTCCCTCAGGCTCTGGTCGGACTGACCGCAGGGGTGCAGAGGGCAGCAGCGGATGAGCCTTAGGAAGGCAAGCCTGAGTGAGCTGGAAAGGTGTGAATCTGGAGAACACGGACTCAGTGAACGGTGATGCGCAAGGGACACATCGTCATACAGGGCATTTAAGGAATTTTAAGTGCAGTTTGCAAGCGTATCCTCAGTACTTTACTCAGAGCAGGCACAGAGTAAGCAATTACAATAACTCCTCTCCTGAGGTAATTCAGTTTGATTGAGTAGAGTTCTTTAATGATATCAAATTAATATGAAGAAATAAGAAAATGTCAAAAGTTAATTTATCCATTGCTTTGGTCCTCTTTACCCTCCTTTTAAAAATTCTAAAAATACACCAAAAGTTCCTACAGGATGAGGCTGGGGATTTAGCTCAGTGGCATAAGCGCCTGCCTTGCAAGCGCGTGGTCGTGAGTTTGATCCCTGGTACAGGGAAAAAAAAAATTCCTACAGGATTTGCAATCACCCCAAGCCTTAGGCACTGCCCTGGTGTGACCCAGGTATAAACCACCCATCATTGCCTGCTTCTAACTCTGGCAAAATCAGTGAGCTGGGGGGGGGGTGGTGAACACCTGTAATCCCAGCACTCTGAGAGGCTGAGACAGGAGGATGGCAAATTCAATTCCATCTTAGACAATCTAGGACTTAGTGATGCCCTGTCTAAATTTTTTTTAAATCTAATAGCCATGTATGTAGCTCAGTGCAAAGCCCCTGGGTTCAATTCCAGTAAAGGAAAAAAGAAAAAAAGGCAGACCAGTGACCAGTGCTGCATGGAGATGCATCATTGCACATGGTTCTATCTTCTTCCTTGCTTTCTAGTTCACACATGGAAAGCTGAACATGTTTGGAAGAGCTCCTTGAAAGAGATGCCATTCCATTGCACAAGGCTGGCTTCCTCTAATGGACTTGGCTCGGCATAGCAGCCCTGAATCCATCCTGAGCCACAGGGCCAGCTCTGCTGGGACCTGCTCAGTGATATAGGAGCCCCAGAACTTCATCCTCTCTCCCCCTCCAAATGTTGTCAGTAACAAGATAATGCCTTGCTTGGTAGGTGATGGTTCTTTAGTGAGTAGAAATTGACCTATATTGCCAAAACCCCAAGCTCCCATGATTCCCAAAGTCTAGTTAGGCATTTCACGGCGAGACCAGCATCAAGCTATGAAACACAGGCAGATGTCACAAACAGCACTTGCAATTGATTCTAAGGTCACAGCAACCTGAACTTCTAACCCCAACTTTTAACTTCTTCCCATGGCTCTTGCCATCTCTGCTGCTGTTAGGACTGCACTCGTTCTGAGCAGAAGAGGCGCTCCACTTCCCAGGTGCCCCGGCAGAATACTACGGTGGAACTGTTGCCGGGCAACAGCAGCTAGACCAATTTGTTTGGGGAGTGTTTTGAGAGTGATTATACTTGCAGGCTCAGATTGAGGATTTTTTCCCCCTTCCATTCCTATGGTGCCTATTCCTGGATGCTGTAAATATTCATCTGGGTTTTGTGTATATGAGGGGAAACATATTTAAATGAGTTTGGGAGGGTAATTTGCTGGGGGTATTACTACCCTCTTTTATGTTTTGCAGGCAGCATGCTTCAGAAAGAGAAAAATGTGGTGTTGTGATTGTGATTGACATAGATGTCCATGCAAGCTTGTTTCAGTTACCTAGGACAATGGGAGCAGAGAACGATGCAGTTTAGCAAAGGCATTTTGTAAATTGTCAGTAAATGGGGAAGAAACCACCACCCCAACCAAGTTACCCACAAGGCTTCCTCACTAACACGGCTGAAGTTGCTCCCCTGGCTTCCTAGACTCCTACTGCAGAAGTGCACTTCCTCTTCCCCTCATTTAGCGACACCAACAGGCTTCAGTACAGCACTTGGCTAAGGCCCAGAGAGCTGACTTGCAAAGGTAATGGGAAGAAACTTTTCCCCCAGCGAAAGGAACCCGGTACCCTTGAAGGATCTGCAGCACACCAATTTCAGATGAGTTAGAGCTGGGGAGGCATTGCAGACACTTCAAACCTCATCAGCGTCAATACTGCCTGGAATATTAACATGTACGCACACCGCACACCCACACAACCCCCTGGAGATATGTTTATCTCACAGTGCACAAATGGTAAAGAGACCTTTTCTGAGCTGTTTTTCTCAAGGACTTTGGGAGCCAGAATGAAAATTACTATCCTTCCAAATGTTTTCCCATATGCCTTAAATGCCCCCCATTAAATTCAATTTCTTTCAATCCATATGTGTTCTCGAGGTCTTAGTGACTACCTCCCTGCCTCACTAGAGAGAACTTTGCCTTGAGATATTGTGCCCTCTCCTGGCTATGACTTGGTCAGGAGCCACTGGTACCATATGGTAAAATCCAGGGCTCCGTCACCAGCCAAATACACCAGTTGTACATAAGACACCATCAGCTATGGGCTTTACCTCTTCACCCTCCAGGATGTATCAATGGATGCAAAATGTGCCTCTGGGCCATCTGACAACACGGGACTGAAGGTTTTGGGGCTTTTAGTCCAAACTGCATCCAAGTAGATCTTACATCTAAAGGATTCATATGCCCGGTCCATAATCTCTGCTCCCCAGGCTAATTTTGTCGGCTCTACTTTGCATGAGGCAGCCTTTGGCATAGGATTCAACAAAGCTCTTCCTGGTTGCTGGTTTTGCTCAGGAATAGGAGTAAATATGCAGTTTAATTTGGGGGAAGAAACCACCTGAATATCTAGGATTGAAACAGGAGTGGAAGGTAGACAGCAAGGAGCATAAAAACTTCACAAGGGGAGGAAGGGAAAGATAAATTTAGTCTTCAGCAACAGACCACTCATAAGATTCAGTCTGAATATGAGTGGCCTGACGTCCCATATTTGGCATGTTTCTACTGAAGCACCTGCTGTTTATTGGTAGCCAGTTATGAGCAAGACAATCTCATAGGCCTTACAAAAGCTATACGGAGGATTAAATGCACACTTTTTCCTTAGTATTAGGGGTTTCCTTTGGGTGATGGTAGAGAAAGTTAACTCCAGGCAGTTAGACCTGTAATCCAGCCAAAAGCTGAAATAGCAACCTCCCAGCTTCGTGGTAAGAGAGGTCATTTTGACGCAGAAAAGATGTCTGGCTTTCCTGAAAATACTCAGCTTCTTTTGCTTTTATTTTGCTTTTGTTGTTGTTCCCAAGTGTACATCCAGGAACAATCCCTTTCTTTTGCTATACCTCTAGGCAAGGAACATATGTCACAAATGCCACAGCCATACTTAGACGCTATCTGTCGTTCGGCTTCACTGAGCCTGCCGCCAAGTTACCTTTCACATGGCAATTACTCATGAAATCCGAACACTCCTGCAAATTAGTGTGAGGTTGCTTTCATTTCCCAATTAACTGCCCACCTGCTATTACAAGATTCAAGTTAGTCATAGTCAGCCTTTTCCCCTTAAGCCTTTAAGAAGAAGAAGAAGAAGAAAAGAAATATCCAACTTCTTTATGCAGAGAATAATTAACGTGTGAAATGATCTACCAAAGGCAACAATGAGACATGCATGCAACTGTGAGTAGATTCAAACAAGAGCCAGACAAGGAAGAAAAAAATTCCATGATACAAACATTAGACAGACAGGTGGATGGTTTGGACACACCATATGGCCTCCTTCTGCCTGGAAATGTATTGTAAGATTATATTTTGCAAGAATCCTTTCAAAACCCAATTTGATTTCTAAATAGTAAATTATGGTAAGGAAAATGCTTCTGAGGCTTAGCTATGTCCATTATTTTAGCAGCAATTTTGCATTTCTGGGGACATGTTTTCAAGACCTAGATCATGCACTTGCCCTACAGTAAACGAGATGGCAGAAAGGAAGGTGGAAAACAAGAGAGAAGAATTTAGTCTCATTTTTATTTCTTAAGACAAATGAATGTGTGCTTTCCAAACTCATAGCTCAGGGAAGAGCCGGTGCCTCTACATAGCCTATGGAGACAGTCTGTGATGTGAATCCAGTGTATCGAGCTGAACGACAGACACAAAATGCACTCGATAATGAAAAACAGTGTCATTTCTGGAAAACATTAAAGAATATTTCTCTCCCCCTCAGGAAGGCAGAGCATATGATTCGCATTCTCACATTGTGACTGAAATGTTGTGTGCACTGTATGGAGAGAATTGCAGCCTGAAATTCCAAGAGAACCTGCTTGCTAGGGACCCACCAGCGTGCTTCTTCAAGCCCAGTTTAATTGACACTCTGCTTGACAAGATAGCATGGTTTTGACAGCAACTCTGCATTAAAAGACTTTCCCTTCAATTTTCCAAAAGTAATTCTTGCTTTTAGGTTGGAAGACAAGAAATCTGCAGCCGTACAGGGTAATTTTGAAACAGCTCATGCTCTGTGACTCTACACTGGCCTGGGAACACAAGTAGGATCATTTTGATTGTGACAAAATGGTATTTCTCTATCTCTTCTCCTCTGATGACCCCAAGCTACAGACTGGCCACTCCCCTCAGATCCTCATGTACTTTTCTAGAGTGTCCCAGATTTCATTTCAAAGATGGCCAAGTCCTCTCACATATAATGTGGTAACTGGGTCGTCCTTTTCTCTGCCTTTTGACCAAATATAACTAGATACTACAGACACAAAAGTTACCAGCACCATGGTGATGCCTGCCAGCAGCACTGAGCCTTTTACCAATGCCTAAAGGTGCCAGTGCCACCATCAAGCTTCCATTGATACCAAATCCTGCATGATGGCCAGAAGAAATGCATCTAAGTGGAGCTACTACAACATACTGCTCCAGTGATACAGCGCAGGCACAACAAGTGCGCTTCCCTGGAGCTGTTTCGTCCTTAATTGATAGCAACTGAAAAGGGAAAGCACTCACCACTCATCTCAGTGCTGTGCTCTCACACTGGCCAGATGGCTACTAGCCCTGGTGTTTATTATAGGGGAAGTAGCTCTGTCCTTTGTCACTTAAGTCTTTAATGTGGCGTCCTCTTCCTAGGACTGTTGTTTGAGCCTTGGGGTCTTGTGCAAATGAAATTAGCATAAGAGATATGGCAACGCCCTTGGTGCACACTTTACTTGGGCAGAGACCCAACCCTGTTAACAATGCATTTAGAGGGGGCTCTTGGGCCACAACCCCTAAGGGGCGAGTCTGGGGCCCTCTGTCACAGTCTTAAGAGTTGAGAACAGCAATACTTCTATATTCCCTTGAATTTTAGTTTTTTATAAATCAATATTAAATATCTAATAAAAAGTTTAGTAGGTGTTTATAGGCTCATACTGCAAGCTGAAGCAGAATCCATGAATCTATTGTCTTAGTTACTTTTTACTCGTCACTGAGACAAAATACCTGACACCCAAAGTTGGGAAAGGTAAGGTTTATTTCTTACAGTTTGGGGAGGTTTCAGTCCATACTCAGTTGGCTCCAAGGCAGGGTGGCATGGCGGGGCCGCAGTTCATGGTGGCTGCAAACAGCAAGGCGGAAACCAGAGACACCCTTTCTTCCTTCCATTGCATCGTATGCTGGCTCCATCCCTAGGCGGGTGTAGCCCTGACACCATCAATTCAAGTGCTAGACAATGAACCAATCACAAATGCACAGTGCAAATGCATGAGGCCTGGGGCCACCTACATAAACCATGACATCTATAAAGTGGGATTATTTCAGATCTTCTCTGTTCTCGTCTTGTAGTACTTTTCTCCTGCACTTGAAGAGCTCACTCTGTCCTCAATAGAGAGGAAACACAGGTAAAATCACACTAAAATTAGAAAAAATATAAACAGGATAATCTGATAGTCTCTTCAATTCATTTGTCTACTCAGCTCCCAAATCTAATTTGGACTACAGCTGCAAGACATCATGGAAACCTGTTGGCGAAAAAGTAGGTCATTTTACCAATCATTTTGGCTATAGAAGGCTAAGTAATTGGTTTGAGCCACTTTTTCCCCACTAAAATGACTGATTCATAAATTTGCTTGGTTAGTTGGCATTTGATAAACACACACTAAGCATAAACTCCAGAAGGAAGTCATCACTAGTCTCAATTTTAAAATATACTCCTTCTTTTTAATGCATCAAGTACAAAAAAATCTTTAGGCACTGTTATATGTTTTCTCAGTTTATTTAATCATGCATTCCATATGGCACAAGAAATACAAATGATGTTTATAACCTTTCAATGAAAATGATATTCCTCTAAGCTTATAAAACTGTAATGAATTAAAATCTGGGTAAAATAACATGCTTTTAAACTATTTCCCACTATGGAAATGCTAACAGTAGAACTCTTGTTTTATTTTACAGCTCATAGTTACTAAATTACCCCAAGACTACAATCGATATTTGTTAGAACACCCACATAGAAAGCCATCTTTCAGATCCTGAAAACTGTTAAAAGGTGCAGTGTCCAATCCTCCAAAACAATTCTAAAGTATTACACAGCTTGAGGTTAGAAATCTTTGAGTTTTAGAAACAAGCAACTCTATCAAAGTATTTATAGACTTCTCAACATTTCCTTGTATCACTTTATGAAACAAATACAAACAACCAATACATTCCCAGAAAGAATAACCATGTATTGCTTTCTTACTTTCTTGTGAATTCTAGGCCATGAAAGATGTAATTAAAACACTTCCATGAAATGAAAGCCCAAACTGAGGCAGCTTCAATCCTTAGTGGCCTGTCTCCTCGGAACCTATAATTACTCTGTTTTAGCTTTGCATTAAATAAAATTGCCTGTTATTTGGGAACCATACTGTTTGGTGCATGTACAAAGAAATACCTGTGTTAGACAATACCCTGTTGTACAAAATGGCTGCTTTTCCAACACTACAGAAAGATGGGAACTCTGTATTTCCCCACCCTGGTGTTGTCCTAGGATTGGATGATCCCAGTGACTAACACAGAAAACTCCCACGTCTTTATAAACTATCTTGAGAAAGAATAATAATTTTGGTTATCTCAATATTCTACTTCATGGGTTTAAAATATAAGCTTTTTGAAGACAGGGATAGTTGAGAATAGTACAAGTCAACCACTCCACTAGAGTGTAAAAAATCCCCAAAGACCAAGAATCCTTAATATAATTCACTTATCTAAAAGAAATAGCTTTATTTGGGAGGTTTACACCAAACAGTGGCTTCTCCAACTGTCCATCATTTGTGATTCTCCCTGAGATAAGGGCCAAGGTGGATTAGAGAATGTAATACAACTGTCTCTGCCTGGTGACTGATGGCACACAGAAGTTATGGGAAAGGATTTTAGATAGACAGATCCCTCTATGTGCATCCCGATAGAGCAAAGGGGTAGGAAAAGAAAGACATCGTACTGAAATAGAAGCATTCACATTTACTCAGATCCCTTGAAATATTCTAAGCACCAATTAGGGTGCTTTTGCAGTGCTAAAAACTATGATAGACACTTGAGATGGGAAGCCTTTACATGTGCATTACAAACATGGGCTGGCATGCATCCATTATTGGTTGAATCTTTCATTTCTCAGCTACTCTGGGATGCCTAAGTGTGAAAAAGTCAGTATGCTGGAAGTGAATTTTTAAATCACTTTATGCCATTGCACATTTGTTTGTTTTCCAAATCAACAACGAATGCAACACTAAATACTTTGGGCTGCTCAGTTGCTCAGGCTTCTCTGCAGCCTGGTATCTTGAGAACTCACTTTCTAGTGCTGAGGAAACTCCTGGGTTGTGCCAGTGGGATATGCAGGGCCACAATTCAATGAAATGAATAAAATGATGAAATATACATAACCTCCACTTCTTACCCCTCTTGCTGCAGAGAGCTCAGCTCCACTGTTGGTATGCTTCTGTGTGTATGAATGTGTATGTGTGTGTCCGTGGGCAATCTTTTCCACATGGCTCAGAAATAGACAACAAGACAGTCAGGCAGGAGGCAGGATGCAAAGGTAGATAGCCAATTATGTCCAGGGTCATGGCCAGATCAAACAGGGACCCAATACATAATTCTGAAGTGAAACTGTACTTCGTATAATCACAAACTGGAGAAAGTTGTAATCCTTCTGAAAAAGCAATCATGCAGGCAAAGGCTGACTGGATTAAGTATCAGAAATTGTGTTTCCAATTAGTTCCACAAATCCCATGGATATAGACTAGAGCTAAAGAAAAAAAAAACTAGAAATATGTAAATGTTAAAAGCCCATAACTTAGTGAACACAAACCCTATCAGAATTCCTCAAAAAGATTTTTTCCTAACCAAACAATGAGTAAAGTACTAGCTGTTCTTCGTAAGGAGGAGTTCCTGGTCCTCCGTGGACAACAGACAGTGTCACCTTGCTTGGCACCTTCTCTCCCTGCTTTAATATCCTGGGAGGGAGAGCATGATGAGAGGCCTCTGTAAATGGAATGAGGTCCCCAAAATCCTCAGTCACTAGCTCATCTGTTCATTCATTCATTCATTCATTCATTCAGTTCTTTTTCTCTAAACATGACTATAGATGTCCCCCAAGTTCTACTAGTACTACAAATAGGGAAAGAGGGATTAAATGACACACAGTTCCTTGAATCAAATCAAAGAAGGTTAGTGTCTGTGGGTAGGTGAAGGATGCAAGGGAAAATGAAAAGTCAAAGGGGAATGCCTCCCACATTATAGCCACAAAGCTCTGTTCTACATGGTTGAAGTCCTACTGCTTGACTATGGACCCCTTCTAAGTTCCACAAAGTAGGTTGGTGAGCAGTTATCTGATGTGTTTCCTGTGGATTGGACGCTACAGATTCCACTCTTAGATAATCTAACCACATACAGGATTCTTCTGATGATATCGTTCTTCTGGGCCATTTGACCTTGTTATGTTTATACTCTCTGATCTCTCCTGGGTCCAATATTGGCCACAAATGTTTAAATTTGATGGGAAAGACTGTACGGATGTCATGCTAGATCATTAGTACCTGTCTATGTTAGCATTATACTAAGCTTTAAATTATAACCTGTCTTTTATCTGACCAGCTAGTTTTTCCACCCAAGGAATAGATACCTCATTAGTCAAATATCATTATTGTTTGAGACACTCTAGTGCCTTTTCTTTTTGAGCTTATATTCCCTCTGGTCCCTAGTACTGGATTTTGAAGATACAGAGCCCTATGCTGGTAAGAATGACACCTACCATGGGTGGATCAAGGACAGAGTGTGAGGTAGAACACGGCCTGCTTCATATGTTGGTTTTCTAGGCTTCCATAACAAATTGACATGAATAGATCCCTTATGACTGTAGAATTTTATGGTCTCATAGTTTTGTCTAGAAGTCCAAAATCGATGCCTTAGCATGATTGGGTCTTTGTGGAGGTTCTAACACAGAATCTCCATGCCTCACTCCCCACCTGTGGTGGCTGCTGGTAGCTTTTGGCATCCCTTTGCTTGTGGCTGTATCACCCCAACCTCTGACTCTGGCCCCCCATGATGTCTTCCCTCTGACTGAAGTTTGCTGTGTCTCTTCTCTTTTTCTTACCTGAGCATCCGCCATGTTGGAGTAAAGGCCCACACTAGTCCAGTCTGACCTCATCTTAACTAACTACATCTTCAGTGGCCTCATTTGTACATAAAGTCACATGCACATGTCTGACAAATTAGGAACTGAACATCTTTTGGGGGAACGTAATTCAACCGGCGATATGTAGCAAGGCTGATTATCATGAACAATCTCTGCCAACTAAAACTGGATGTCATTTTAATACTATTCTGTATCAACACGGTGGGGCTGAGGAAGCAGTGGATGAGATAGCAAGACAGGGAGAGCAGAGAAACCTTGCAGGAGCATCTGGGACAACACAGGATGAAAGGCGTGGACTGCAGCAGTGCGCTTGGTGCGACCATGGCAGGCAGGGCTGAGTCAGCAAAGGCTCCCCTCTGTTTGCCAGCTGTGTAGGTCGGACACTCTGTGCAGCAGGAATGAAGCTCTGTGAACCCAACAGCCTGCTGATCTCCCTCCCAACATAAAACAGTTAGATGTCATCAACTCTTTTTAGGTAGATAATGCCACAAGAATGCAGAAAAACATTGAACTCACACCTGACTACATGCTTATGAAAAGTTTAGAAAATAAAACACAGGCAGGATGGGGCTTCAGAACTGAAATGATCCTCACTTGGAAAGAAGAGAGTTTGTAACTTCTCAGACATATACTGGGATTTGGGAGGGTACTTTGTTATGATTTGGATCTTAATGTCCCCCTAAATGCTCAGGTGTTCAAGGCTTTATTACTAGTGCAGCAGAGGTGAGACTTTTGGGAGGTGCTTGCATCTTGAGGCTCTGACTTGATTAGTAGAATAGTCCATTGGTAAGTTCCTAGCATAATAGGCTTTTGAGAGATAGTGAAAATGCTGAGAGGCGGAGTTTAGCTGGAGAAGTGGGTAATTGAGGGAATGTCCTGGAAGGGTGTATTTTGTCTTAGGTTCTCTCTCCTTTCTCTCTCTCTCTCCTTTCTCTCTCTCTCTCCTTTCTCTCTCTCTCTCCTTTCTCTCTCTCTCTCCTTTCTCTCTCTCTCTCTCTCTCTCTCTCTCTCTCTCTCTCTCTCTCTCTCTCTCTCTCTCCTTCCTGGCTGCCATGAAGTAACAGATTTGCTCCACTCCCACACTCCCTGCCATGATGTTTTGCCTTGCCGTGGGCCCAAAGCAATGGGGATGAATGACCATGAACTGAACCTTCTGGAATTGCAAGTCAAAATAAACATTTCCTTCTTTAAGTTGTTTTTCTCAAGTATTTTGTCTCAGGGACAGTAAAACCAAGCATCACACATGGAGAGATGGGTTGATCTCCTTGGGAAAAATCCTACATCTGGTCCTGAGAGATGTTGATTAAAGGTGACCTGGGGTCCAGCTAAAGGAGAGTAATACTTTCCCTGAAGACATAGGACACACAACTGGTGGAGAAGTCATGGGCTGAAAGCAGATCTCTACCAAGTCTAAGGCAGAGAGCTGTGCAAGAGAATTTTTTATTCCCAAGGATTCCCGTCTTCTCTGTTATTCTCTGGTACCACATTCTGCTCAGCATATGCTTTCCATCAATTTGTGTGGATGGAAACCACCTAAAAAAGGCATTTTTAAATGTCAGGAAATTACCCAAGAAGGGAAGATTTCTAGAATTTGGTGCCAGTTCACATTGTAGCATCCTCCTGGGGCTCATTGGTGGGGACAGGGGTGAGAGAGGCATACTTATTTCATTTGAAGAATGGAACACGGCCTAATAGTGACATTACAAGCTGGGACATGCTTCCTCTAGAATAACTTCCGTGGGATTCACACTGCTCCCTACCACCGTCCTCTTCTCTCTAAGCTAGAGCTGGAATCTTCTGTTTCTATTTGTTCTCACATAAAGCTCGTCACTTTTTTTTTAATTGTGTTAAATTTGACTCAGGTAATAGAATTCTGCACGCTGCTGACTTGTGAGAAAACCAAGACAACTGTTTCCATGTGTTAAAATGAGCTTGGTTCTCCAGTGAGCATAATCTACTGTGAATATTTTCCCCCACTGTCAGAAGGTAGGTAAGTACCTTTGGCCTGAGTTGCTAAATCTCTCAGTCTGCAGATGTATACTGATAGGCAGCAACCTGCGAAAAACCAATTGTGCACAGAACAGTTTGACAGCTCACATTCAGCCTGGACACCCTTTCCTTGTGTCAATCACTTATCAAAAGGAAAAATAAATCTTCATTTTTTTCCCCTCCTTGTGCCAACAGGGACCACTGCTGTATTCTGTTGATATGATGTGGACGGATCCTGTCTTTGAGTGCTCGGTTAACTGAGCAGGGAGTTAATGAATGTGATTACCCAAGAGTAGAGCCAGTAGCAGGGAGATCTGGAAGCTTCAACCCTTCTCCCTGCCCAGGGAGGAGGAAAGCAGACAGGATGAAAATCACACCTGTCCCAGGGAGCCCTGGAGGGAAAGGTAGCCATGATCTTTGAATTTTCATGATGTCCAACAGAAGGGTCAATCAAAAATTAGCTATAAATTCAAGCAGAAAGGGGAAAGATTTCAACCTGACAAAAGAAGGCAGGACTGTGACCCAGGATTTGGCACACACTGGGAGGGAACCCTCATGAGTGGGGAAGGTCACTCAGTTGCTGGCCAATATCTGTAACCATGTGTGTTGAGGGCTGCCATGTGCCTGGCTCGGGAGAGCTTTGCCTTTACATTTTTACAAAATATAAGTGAGCAAGTATATATTAAATGCCATGTACTATACTAAAACAATAAAATCAATGGGAGTGTGGGTGTGATGCACTGGGAGAGTGTCAGCATCCCTGGGTCCGATCCTTAGCAACCTCCTCCAAAATAGTAACCAAAAAGAAATAGATAAATAAGATTTGTAAACAATCAATAAATACCAGTTACACAAATTTAAACATATCAAATAGAATTGACATCCCCCCTAGACAGAACGCTGCCTGGGATATTTAACTTCCCTTCAAAAAGGGGAAAGGCTGCCAAGCAGGGTGGTGCACACCCATAATCCCAATTACTCAGGAGGCTGAGGCAAGAGGATTCCAAGTTTGAAACCAGTCTTGGCAACTTTGAGAGAACTTTTCTCAAAATAAAAATAAAAGTAAACATAAAAAAGAGCTGGGGATGTAGCTCCATGGTAGAGCATCTTTGAGTTCAATCTCCAGGATAGATGAAGAAACAAAAAAAGGAGGCAAGAAGGAAATCATTTTGCTTCATACTAGTCTAGACCTTTTTTTTTATACTCACGCATACACACTCATGGGTGCATATGTTTCTACACACCCTTTGGTCACACACCATCAGTATATATATCTGGCGGGTAGATTTCTAATTATATATGACATATCCTGTTCTGAAAATAAGACCCACTTGGAAAATAATCAGCCTTGAGAGCTGGAGCTCAGCAATGCCTGCCCCAATGCGTCCAATTGCCTTATCTTCCCTCCCCATTCCCTTGCTGGTTGGCTACTCTCTAAGGCAGGGAAGGCCGGGAAGGGCTGATTGGGGCGGGGATGTTTGTTCTCTACTTTTCAAGGCTGATTATTTTTCAGCTAAGTTTTATTTCCTGAGAAAGAAAGTACTATACCTTCCATTCTATATTTATCATTTGTCATGCCACAAATACTCATCCTGATGATCTTGCCATGCCAGTCTCTGGCTATAAATTCAGGAAGTAGTCTATAATATAATAATCTAGGTCTAAAGAGTTTATTTAGCTGCTCAACTGATTGTAGATATCTAAGATGTTTTAATTTTTTCCTACCATAGACAATGCTGAAACTATCAATTTATACTTTAGAGAACCCATTTCCTCCCCCGGCTGGACAATGCTTGGCATCACTATGGCGATCTTTAATCACAAAGGTGGCCATCTCATCCGTCCTGGATGGTCGGTCATTCACTCACTGGAAGACAAAAGAAGAGGTGAGATCTCTGACGGTGTAAAGCAGCCCTCTGATTCAGAGACAATGGGCAAGAGGACTCGAGAGGATGTTTTCTGGAAAGATGGCCTAGAATGGACCTATGTTTAGAAAATTCACTCTCACTTTAATTTTGATTGACATATTCACCAGAGGGAAGAAGACCGGCCACAAGAGTCAGTATCCTGCTTCAGTGGCAGGATGGTTAAAATTACTTGGTAGAGATATCTCTGATATATATGTTCTGGTACCAATTCAAAGGCTATGGGAAGCATTTGTTACTTTTAGGCTGTTTCTTGTACATTCACAATGACAGTGCAGGCGAGGCCAAGGGCTGACCTCTGAGGATAGAGATAAAGGAGACATCAGTCAGAGTCCAGAGTCCAGAGTCAGAATCCATCACCTTCCTTAAAATCCACAGAGAGATAAACTGTGCCTCTGGTGCAGTCCTCCTTTCTGGGGAGAGACAGTGCCTTCCCTTGCAAGTTTTCAGCACAATTGTAATCATGAAATGCATGAATTTCCTTTTACCATGGACATTGCCAACTGGTTCAGCCCCAAACACTCAATGCCCTTGCTGGGGGAACATCCGTGCTGCCAGACACACACAGATTCTGCACCAGCTGCCATCTCAAAGCTGCTGTTTGAGGGAAGGGCAGCCTGACAGCTGCTGGGCCTTGGGCTCCTCTGGCCCAGAGAAGAATGTAATCATTGAAAACAGAGAAACTGCATTTACTGACAACCCAGAGGAAAGCAGATGTATGCACAGTGACCGCTGACCCCAGGTCATCACCCGCCTTTAAACTCTAAACTAGCCCAAAGTAAGAGAACCTTCTCTCTCTCTCTCTCTCTCTCTCGCTCTCTCTCTCTCTCTCTCTCTCGCTCTCTCTCTCTCTCTCTCTCTCTCTCCCTCTCCCTCTCTCCAACTTTAAAAATCAAAAGAAAATCAATTGCCTCTCATTGTAAGGATAAATCACAGGCCTCAACTTGGTAAATGAGCATATTGCTTAAATTGGTACTTAGGTACTGATTCAATTAAATTCACAGGTGGTAAAATATAGGTGTGTTGTAGACAATGCAATTTATCTATACATGCTCACATTTTATGAAAAATAGTACACAGCATCTTCTACAGAGGCTTCTCTCATGTAACTAGGTATTTTTTATTGATTAATGTATTCAGCTAGGAGGCTAGGAGAGCTTTGTTTTCCTCTCTTTGCCCCCCGATCCCTATCCCTAAGAAAGAGATTTGAGAGGAGAGTGGTTTGCCAGGATACTCAGGGGCAGCTGTCAACTGAATAAGAGAGACTTAGTTGTCAGCACAGAGTTGACATATCCAGCCAGTGTCACCATAGCCACCATTGTTCCCCTGGTCCTGGGAAGCACAGGGGGGACAGACGGGCCCTCCTTCAGCATCCATAATCAATCTCCAGCAGGTGGAGGTAAAATAAGCCCTGGATGACTCCCAGCATTACCAAGCTCATGGGGCTCATATATGCCAGTTAGAACAATGCCCATCATAAACTGGAATTGCCCATTATGATGTTCACCCTTGCCAAGGAAGACTGGCTGCAAATCATCAGCTCTTGGCACAGATGACTTTGAAAAACCCACCTGGGGTCGAAACTTGGATTGTAAAAATATTCATAGTGTTTGACCCAATAATTCTTCTTCTAAGATATTATTAAGCAAGCAATGTATTTATCTATCTATATATCCATATAATGCATATAAGCAAATATAAAGATAAATAAATAGAATAAGATTGTGCATGAGGAATAATTCATATTAAGTAAAAAATTGGAAACCCTGAGTGATATACAATAGAATATTAATTTGGGGATATTCAAAAAATAGTGACCCATCAGTCTTCAGAAATCATATTTGTGATCTATAAACTGTGGTAAATACTCAAGATAGAAATATTAAATGGAAAGAGGTGATTATAAGTTGAGAAGTTAATATAACTCTAGTGTAGTTCCTTTGTGTAGACAGATGTGTGTTTCAATAGTAGCCACTGAAAATCCTGAAAGGTGGTAAGATTATGAATGCTCTGAAAACCTTTATATCCTTCTTTATTCCCATCTCCACAATGAGTACACATTACAGTCAGAAAATCAATGTCTGTATTTAAAGATTTTAGTCTTAGAGGTAAAAACTTGCTTTCATCACTAGTGCTCCCTAAATACAGTTGCTCAACTCTTAATCTCATTATTTTAAATGGTGAGGACTTCAATTGTCTCTAACTTGCCCAACCTTTTCATAACTCTATCTGAAGATACTGTTAGATCTATGGAATTTGAATTTTCCATTTACTAATCCTTTAATATTACCTTCAAAGCAGTTAGCAATTTCAAATATCCCTCTACTTACAAAGATAGCAAATAAAGAATCTGGTTTCCCTCAAGTTCGGATACTCAGTGTAACAACTTCAATGGGTACTGGTTTTCAAATGTTTTACTTGCATCTATTAATTTATATTTATCACAAAAATACCTGCTAATCTCACAAGAGGTTCCTTTAGAACATGAAGAGTTACACTAATATAACACAAAATTTGAGGGAATCCCCCTGTGGATTCCTGCAAAGATACCCATAAATCACCAATTATATTTGCAACTATTACATACTATTCTACTTCATCTTTCATGTGCAATAGCAGTTAATTCTTTGATGAATATGTAAATTCCAGGCCAACACAGAAAAAAAAATGCAAAAATAAAATTTGTAATTTCCAAAGTGAAAAGCAAAGTTTCCACATAAATTACCCAAATGTTCTCTGATTTCTTTATACACTCCTTTCTCCTCTTTCTCTTTCTCTTTCTCTTCCTCCTGCACTTCCTTATTGTTTTCACTTCTCAAATTTCAGCATTAAATTCAATTCTGGGCCTAGGAAATGATAGTATCTTGGTCAGCAAAAAAGTTGGCTTGAATAAAATTGAGAAGGACAAAGTTTTCCTTATATTTTCGGCCCAATCATTAACTTGACATCTGTGTTAGTGAGTTTTCCCATCACTAAGATACACACCCAACACCCACAATTTAAAAGAAGAATGGTTTCGTTTAGCTTATGGTTTCAGGGGGTCCAGTCCACAGTTGGCCTGTGCCAAAGCAGAAACCTCATGACAAAAGAACGTAAACTGAGCAGAGCTGCTAGCTCTTGATGGACAGGGAACAGAGCAGAACAATTCATAGCACCCAAGGCTACACCAACGTGACCTACCCAGCCACACACCCATGAGCACGCCCAACTCATCTAATAGGCTTTCTTAATCCAATAAAACTGATGTATCAGGATTAACAGTCACAATATCCCTGGTCTGGTCATTCAGATTTCTAAAGTCATCCCTATCTCTTTCTCTCATACACCATCAAAACTTTGCTTTCAGGGAAATAAAAGCAAAGCAAACCAACAAAACTGTGAAATAAATTCACATAAGTACAACTGAGGAAAGATGAGTTCAAGAATCAACTCATAGGTAAGAAGAAGTCTAGGTGTTGAGGAAGAGCAAGGACATTAGGGAAGCAACGTTATCCTCACCACATAGTGCGTGAGGCAGCCCTGATGAGATCTGAGGACACTTCTGCCCAGTATTGTGGTAGACCGAGGGGGTTGGGTTTCCATGGCACGGAGCCTTACTTAGTTCTGAAACTACTTGAGCTTCTGTTTCCCCATCTGTACTATGGGAAGATTCAGCAGAATCCTGACATCAGAGAGCCTAATATATACATAAATGTCAAAAAGACTCGTCTCATGATGTTAATTATAGTTGTGTTTACATTTGCAACAAAAGTAAGAAGAAGGAATTTTTCCCTGATAAGTGAATTCCAGACCTAAAGCTAGTACTTGGGATGTTATAATAAGGACATTTGTGCCTAAAAATAATCATTTTTTGCCACAAGGACTATTAACAAAATAAAAATCATGCATGGTCATTCTATTTAAGGGAAAAGCCCAAGGAACAGCAATTCCCCAAAACAAAAAATGCAAAAATTAATACAACAGGATCATGCCAAAACATGATGCTATGAATTTCTCTTTATTACTCAGTATCTTCCACTCTTAACTAACCTTAGGTTTTTAGCAGGTTGAGCCACCACCTTATTATTATATTACCACTTTTAATGCACAGTAAATGACTTTGTCCTTTTCTAAAGACCATCAGCCTTGCCTTTTACCTGACAATTTATAACACTTACAGTTAATCACTAGGCAGATACTTGTAGGGACATTTACCTGTGTTTGGGGGGAGTTGGGAGAGGATGGCCTTTTAAAATAACTGTTAATGTTACTCCAAACATTTTCTTATTTGCTGATTTGAGACAAGGCCCTCCAGAGAAACTCAAAATCAACCAAAATTGCCCAGTCACTCTTTTCAACTTGCTCTCTACCACAACAAATTCTCTCCCTCTGGGTTTTCCTACCTGCCATCTTTTTGAACATGTGATGTGTGATCTTGAACTGAGCATGCTGGAGAATGTGCCCACTTCTACATGGGAGAATAAATCTTTCCTGAATGTCTATATGTCTCTCATTGCTTCTACTGTTCAGGGAGAGACTTTGCTGTAGGAATCACCCTCAGTGCAATCCTTACTTTGCTACAAGTAATAAACCTTTCTTCACTTTTGTCTCGTGGTTGTGCTTATTAACTTTATACTCATGAAGGATGAGCACGTTTTACCTTATCACATCCTGCCCCAATTGAGGGACATGCAGTCATACAGGTGGATTTTTGCACTGGATCCTTAACCTCACCATCTCCCTAAATCAGGCCTTCGTGGTCCATTGCCTCACCCCATAGGTCTTTGTCCTTGATCAATAATTTGAACCAAATTTGGTCTGCTGGGATCTGTGGTACCTAAAAAGGGCTTTGTGTTCAATACAAGTAATTAAAAAGAGGAGAGAAAAAGGAAGTGAGGAAAAGAGATTCCCAGTTACAAACTTAAAATGAAATGCATTTACTCTTTCCAAACTTAGAGTCTAAAAACTTCAGGGTTCCTTAGTTTTAATCCAGATTTAATTTATACCAGGAAACATGGTCCAATGGAATTATTTCATTCCATTCTTTCCTGAACTCAGAACCTTTATGTAAAGGAAAAATAACTTTTTCTCTCTACTCTCATACTCAATAGAGAATATTTCTGTAACTAGGTGTATGGCTTTTTCCCCCTCTACACCAAGCAGTTTTCCAATGGACACCAACTGGGTGTCTTATAATTCAATTTAAATCCAGCACTATTCACAGGTGAATGAATCAGTCCCACAAGAATGTTCAATATACCCACAACCTCCCTTGTCAGAGCCAATATTTTGCAGGGAGAGCTTACTAAGGGAGTTTGGGAAAACACTTTACTTACATTTACAAAGCGTATGATTGAAAGATACAGTGAATGTTTAAATTTTTTTTTAAATGCAGTACAGTTAAAGACACATTGCTCTATCAAAACATTTCTCCTCATTTCTAGCACACTTATTTCATTCTTTTTGCATTTTCTGAAGCAGTTATGGAAATCTTCTTTCATAAGTATCTTTAATGAAGCGTCTTGGTTGCTTTGATGTCCTAAATTGATTCAAAACATTCACCTATCATTGTCATTTTGATTGTTGGGAAAGAGTGAGATCTGGTGAATGAACTGGACAAGGGCGTATTGGAACGTTTTCCTGAATCTACCTTCCCATTAGACAGCAGTCATCACTCTCCATGCTTTTTATCACAATTTACAAAGCCATTCATGAAAGAGGACCTCCAGAATTGCTTCAGAAACTGGCAATAAGAATGGGGTATGTTTGAAGTAAGAGTGATTAATGACTTTGATTTTACTGCAATATTTTTTTTAAAAAATCTAAATACTCACCATACTTTTTGATCAGCCCTGTACCGAAACATTACCAAAGGTAGCATGAAGGATATGGGTGAATAACCAGATGAAGAGAGGGGCGGGGCATGTTCTGGAGGACATGGAATATCTGTGCCCTCGCTGGGAAGCCACCATCTTGGCACTGCCTTGTGTCCAGTATATCTGACGCTCATTAAATCCAGTACATCTGACGCTCGTTAAATCTTTTTCAGCATTTATGTAGATAACGATCTCCAGCCCACTAACTCCCTCCCAGATTCAGTTGAAATTTCTCATTTTTGTACCATTGGTGTTTCAGGTGACCACCCCACCTGCGTCTAAGCAAGGAGCCTCCAAACTTACCTTATTAGCATAAACTGAGATGTTATCAAAAGAGATTTATGTTGGTTTGTCTTGTTTTTAAAGAGGAAAAAAATGGCAAACTTTCAGAACAAGATAATAGGAGAGTAACATGTTAACACAATGCATATTGTTATCTTCGATGTGTTTTCTCAGAGTATGAGTTACAGACATGAAAATGGAGCGAACAATATAAGCACAAACCTTTCTTTTCAATGAACTAATATATATATATATATATATATATATATATATCCTTTTCCCTTCCTTCTTTTCACCTTCCCTCCATCTCAGTTTCTCTTTTCTTTTGAATAATTTCTTCCCATCTCACAATATCCATTGTACATTTTGGATCTTAGTTACTCTTTCAACTTCTTATTCTTGGGAGACAATACAATGTTTATACATGTGAGTCTAATTTATTTCACTTATGAGTGTGACCTCAAAAAACTCTTAAGTTTATCCTTCTTTATAGGTGAGTAGTACTATATTGTATATAAATAGCACATCTTTTTTATCCCCTCTCAGTTAATGGGTATTTGGGTTGTTTCTAAGATTTAGCTACTACAGATTGTGCTGCTATAAACATGGATGCCTACATATCACAGCGGTATGTTTCTAATTCTTCTGGGGAAATGCCCAGAAGGAGAATAGCTGGGTTGAATGGGATCTCTAATGGTAGTGTGTTGAGGAATCTCCACATTGACTTCCACAGAAGTTGCAGCAGTCTACACTCCCACTAACAGTAGAAAAGCATTCCTTTTTCTCCACATCCCCACCAGCATTTGTTATTGGTTGATTTCTTGATGAGACCCATTCTTTCTGGGATGAGATGGAATCTCAGCATGGTTTTAACTTGCATCTTTCAAATGACCCATGCTTACAGCAGCACAATTTGTAATACCCAAATCTTGGAAACAACCCAAATGCCCATCAACTGAGGAGTGGATAAAAAAAAATGTGGTATTTTTATTCAATGGAGTACTACTCAGCTATAAAGAAGGATCAAAAGAAGGCTTTTATAGGTAAATGGATATGACTTGAGATCATACTCATAAGTGAAATAAATCAGAATACATGTGTAAATACCATATTGTCTGTCTAGTGTAAGAAAATGATAGAGTAAATAAGATCTACAATCTATAATGAATATTGTGAAAGGGTAAGAAACTACTCAAAGGGGAAAAATAACTAGGATAGGGGAAAGGAGAAAAGAAGAAAGGAAAAAGAAAAAAGATACAAATTTGGATATATATATATATATATATATATATATATATGATAGCTAAGATGATTATACTACTAATTCTATTAGTTCTTAGAAAAGAACAGTTCATGCTCATCTGGTAACTTAAGCAACTCTTTTGAAAATAACAATATGCAATATAATAATCTTTGTTAAATCCCCATCATCTTGTTTTGAAAGCCTATATTGTCATTGTTTTGTATTTTTTGTTGTTGTCGCTTTTGCTTTTTGTTTTTCTTATATGTTTCCCCCTCTTTAAAATAAAATTTTAAAAAATGGCCAATGATGTTGAACATTTTTTTCATATATTTATTTGCTATCTGTATTTTTTCATCTGAGATATGTATATTAATCTCAGGTGCCTTTTCTTAGATTGGATCTTTGAATTTTGGGGATCTGATTTTTTTTTCAATTCTTTACGTGTTTCACATATAAGTCCTTCGTCTGAGGGTCAATTGGCTAAAATTTTTCTGTGGGTTGTCTTTTCA
This sequence comes from Hydrochoerus hydrochaeris, assembly GCA_004027455.1. Classification (NCBI taxonomy): domain Eukaryota; kingdom Metazoa; phylum Chordata; class Mammalia; order Rodentia; family Hydrochaeridae; genus Hydrochoerus; species Hydrochoerus hydrochaeris. The sequence continues at coordinate 237,613 of PVLA01001820.1, read as the reverse complement.
CTCTACTAGTATTTCTTTTGATGTGCAAAAGCTTTTTAATAAGATGAGATCTAGTTGTTGATTCTTTGAAGTATTTCCTGAGCAGTGGGTTTTGTTCATGAACTCTCTGCCTATACCTATGTCTCCAGGATTTCTACCTAGTCTTCCAGGAGATTTAGTGTTTCTGTTTCAATATTTGGATCTTTGATCCAGTTTGACTTCATTTTAGTGTATGGTGATAGACATGGGTCCATTTTTGGTCTTTGGCATATAGAGGACCAGTTTTGCTGTGTCATTTATTAAAGAGTCTGTCCTTTTTCCAGTGACCATGTAGGCCCCTTTGTCAAAGATTAGGTGGCTGAGTGTGTTTGTAATTGCGTCTCCATCTTCTAAACTGTTCAACTGATTCTCAGGGGGGGTTTGTTTGTTTGTTTTTTGTTGGTTTTTGTTTGTTTGTTTGTTTGCTTGCTTGTGGGGTTTTGTTTGTTTGTTTTGTTTTGTTTTGTTTTGTTTTTGCCAGTACCATGCTGACTTAACCACAGCAGCTTTGTAGTATAATTTCAAGTCAGGGGTTGGGATTCCTCCTACCTTGCCTTTGTTGCCCAGAACTGTCTTTGTTCTTCTATGTCTTTTTCTGGTTCTAAATCAATTTTAGGAATGTTTTCTCTAGTTTGGTGAGGTATGCTAATAGTATTTTGATCTGGATTACGTTAAATCCGCATGGCAGTTTTGAGAGTATGACTATTTTCACTATGTTGGTTCTTCTTATCCATGAGCAAGACATTTCCTTCCATTTTCTGATATCTTCTTCAAGCTCCTTTTTCAGAGTACGTAATTTTCAATATATAAACTTTTTACTTCCTTTGTTAGATTTATTCCTAAGTATTTCATTTCTTAGATGCTATTGTGAAGGGTATGGTTTCCTTAATTTCTTTTTCAGTGAGTTTGTTGTCTGTGTTCAGGAATGCTATTGATTTTTAAGTGTTGACTTTGTCTCCAGCTACACCACTGAACTGGGTTATTAAATCTAGAAATCTTTTGATGGAGTTTTTAGGGTCTTCCATGTAGCATATCATGTTGTCTGCAAATGACAATTTAAATTCTTCAAAAGGGGTTTATTTTGAATAACAAGATGTATTCCTATTACTCTGAAATTCCAACGCTTTTAGGAATTCTGTGAATAGAACCAGGGAAAAGACTAAATATATTTCATATTTTCTCACACTTCAGAAGCAAAAGAAAGCAGTATATATATGGAAAGGGACCATCTTTCCTAGACTTTATTTTTAAATTATTTTATTAACATATTTATTGTACATGCTAATGGGGAACAGGTAAGATTTTTCCATACATATGTGCAGGGTGCACTGATCAAGTCCAATTTCCCTCTCCCAACTCCTTTACCACTCCTACCCTCCTCCACTTCTCAATCTCCAGTAATCACTTTTCTTCTTTTAGGTCAACTTATTTTTAGCTTCCATCTATGAGAAAGAACCTTAAGTACTTGCCTTCCTGCATCTGGTTTATTTCAATTAACATGATACCCTCTTGTTCCATCCATTTTCTGTAAATGGCAGGGTTTCATGTATCTTTATGGTTAAATAATACTCCAGTGTGTGTATGTATTACATTTGCTTTATCCATTCATCCTTTGATGGCACATAGGTTGATCCTTTATTTCAGCTATCATGAGTAATGCATCAATAAACATAAGCCTGCAGTTATCTTCAGTTCCTCAGGATATATGCCTGGTAGTAGGATTACTGGATCATGTGGCAGCTCTGTTTTTACTTTTTTAAGGCCCCTCTCTACTATTTTCTCTGAAAGCTGTGCTAATTTATATTCTTAATGACAGTGTGTGAGAGGTTTTCTTCCCTCCCTATCCTCACCAGCAGTGGTTATTTTTGTGTATGGAAATATCCATTACAATAGGACCAAGATGATATCTGCCCATGAGCCCAGAACCTGGGGTGCCTCTCCCCAGATACCCCTTTCCAGAGTCCCCAGTTGAGCTCCCACATCTGAGTACTTTGCTCTGGGTCGTTCAGCACATGCAGTGATGCACAGCATCTACACTGAGCATTCTCATGAAGCATTTTCCATTTTTATTGCTCCATTGTAAACAAATATTTGCAAACCAAGTTTTATTTTATTAATAGGTGCATTTTCTTCCAGTAAAAAAGGGGTATTTAGTGACACTAATGCCTCTATTTTCTTTATAACCTTCTGGGTTTGGAATTCACTTTCCCTATCAGGAAAGTGGAATAAAGAAAATTCCTCACATGTGATCAGTGAAGATAAACAGGCCGGTTCAGAGCTGGCTTTTAGCACTGCCAGTCATGTTAGTATCTTTGTCTGGCCAGAGCAGAAAGGGCACTGTCTGACTTTCTGTACTTCACCTTGGGTTACAGTCATGGTTCCCTCCTATGGGGACAAAGTATACTCGCATGCGTGGAGTGTCATGAAGAAGTCAAAAGAGATTGCAGCTGATGGGAAAAAAATTAAAATAAGGCAAATCAAAAGGAATCAAAAAGCCATGCATGTTACCATTAAATTAGACTTTTAAATATGCCATTGATATCGGAGGAGTTTTAGTGCAATTGTCTCCTGAAATTTGGCAGAGAAATCATTAATCATTTGATGTTAAATTTATACAGCTTGTTGAATAAATGAGACGCACTAAGGCCACATGGCACTGAACTAAATGGGAAAAGAAATAGAGTAGTGAGAAAGGAGCAAAAAGGGGAAATTTCTTCTTTGTGAGAACAGCATTCCAGCAGCCATGGTTATTTCAAGTTTTATTCTTTGGATTTTTGCCTTCCTAAATGGCAAATACTTTTAAGAGTTTGAAAAACCCTTGCCAAGCATAAAGATAGAAACTTACTCCACTATCAAGCAGCTTTTAATAGATGGGCTCAGAGGAGTGTGGCATAACTGCATTCAGCTGTCAGGTCACCAGTTCTCTCTGGCAGCAGAAAGCACAGTCCAGATGCAGAACAGCACCCAGAGATAGATAAGAAAGAGGAACAGCAATCTACTAAAGAAAAGGATTCCTTGGAACATGGTATTGTTTATAAATCCTTTATTAACTAGCCATCTTCTATGGTTAAAATCAAGTGTGTTCACCTTCCACATTAAAACCCTCACCCAGTTATTCTGGCCATAGTTTACCTGGTGATTCTATTGTTCAACTACTCCAATGTCACTCAGGCAAAATCTTTATTAAGCTTCTATGCACTCAGATCAAAACACTACATAGACTCCTAGAGGGAGAACAGAATTGAACAAAATGTGGTCATTGCCATCAAAGACCATGACCTAACCAAACTGCAAATTCCCCTTACGGATACTCCTAGATCACCTCACCCTCCAGGCAAAGACCATTGTATTATTTCCTCAGTAATCTGAGATTGTTCCAATCATCTCAATCTAGATGAGCATTAAGCCATTACCACCTCCCTTGAGGAATCAGTACTTTCGTTATGTAGCCACCACAACCCTACTCAATGTTTCCTTCCTGGATCTCCAAGCCATGTTATTGTTTTCACTCTCAGAGCTACCACAAAGCAGATCCTAAACACTGCCTCCAGACCTGTGAATCCACCCATCATTTATTTTGCAAAAAATTCCAAATTCATCAAATTCCCCTCCCAGAAGGTCTTCACAGCCATGAAATTCAAATCCAAATTCCCCCAAGTACCCTCAGGTTTTGGATTCCACATCCAGGCACTATTGTGAAATTAAGATATGCGACAAAACTGAAATTACTGTTTATGGAATTCCCAGCCAGTTCTGAATGTGTTAAGTGAGAATCACATTTGAACTGGCCCTACCTGCAGCATTCAGGGCTGCATTAATTTTTGTGAGTGGCAGCCCACATTTGTGCATATAAATTGGGTAATTACACTAGTCAATTGGAATTTTTGCATTCAGAATCAGCACCTGTAAATAACAGGAGGACAGGGAGAGAAGGCCAATTGAAACTTTGGCCCTTCAGTTTTTGAAAGCGGCAATTTCTACCCAATTGGAACCCTGGGAGTACTGAAGACCTCTGCCAGGAAACAGGTGGGGGCAGAGCATCTAGTCATTCCATTTGCACATTATTTTCTATTTAAAGATAATAATGTGGTACAAGAAAGTTGAAACATCAAAATAATATATTGGGCTGTCTCATTTCAACTTCCAGCAGAGTAACTATTGTCACAAAATTACCATACTTGCATTGGACGTAATTCATTAGCAGCTGTTGGCCTGAAAGCACACATCTCCCCTGAGACCTAGGAAGAAGTGCTGGTAAAGTGAACTACGTCCTTCATCAATCTGGAATGTAAAAGGAGGGCAAATGAAATTCATTCCACATTACCTTCGCCCAATAAGCCATAATTTGTAAAATAGTGTCCCCTCTTTATAGAAATGTCTGATTATTGAGCAGGAATAAATCATTTGGTTTCCCAAATCTCCATTTCTGCTACAAGAGGACTAGGTGGGAACTGAAATTAACATCGCAGGGATTCCTGCATGTGCCATGTACTAGCTGTGTTATCTTTTTTAATCTTAACAGCACTGTGAGCTATAACCTGGGTCTTAAATGGCCCCTACCTAAAGGTTCCTTTGTTAAAGGCTTTGTTTGAAGGTGGTGAGCCAATCATAGAGATGTCACCCATTGAGAGAGGCCATAGGGAGAAATCACTTCCTTGAACAAGTTTCTCTTACTGATCCTGGCACAGTGCCATTGCATGCTATTCTCTCTTCTACACTACGGCATCCTGAACATTTGCTAAAATGTAAATTAAATCCAGGAGCTTAACAGGCTCAACCATTAGTGCTCTCCAAGACCTCTATACTTGTGATTTTACACACACACACACACACACACACACACACACTTGCACACACTCCATGACAACTAAATTTCATTTCTCAGATTGTTCCTAGCATAATGCTGAGATCTAAGGCCAGGCAGCAAATCAGATTGATGGGGAAATGAGACAAAAGAGTTGCAAAGCCCAGAGTGCTTCCTGGGGAACCATGGTCAAGAAGACCTTTGAGCAGCCAAAAATAAGAAGCAAGCAGACTTGTCAGGCTGGTAGCTCTTGCCTACAGTTCCAGTGCTCTCAGAGGCTGAGGCAGCAGCATGGCAAGTAAAACCCAAACTGGGTAACTGTGAGACTTAGCAAGACTTTATCTTAAATAAAAATAAAAATAAAAATAAAAAAGGACTAAGATATAGCTCAATGTAAAGGTCACGGGATCGAGAGGAGAATAAACCTTCCCATCCCAGCTGCTCTGAGTAAGCTCCACTCACCAACTCTATGACCTGACAGACTTAGCATTTAGAAGCCATCTCCTATACAGTGGTTCCTTCCCAAGAAGGAAAAATATGTGATCACTACAGCACTGAGGTGAAGGCTACGTGGTGACATGAAAACCCAAACACATTCTTGGTGGCTTGTGATCCAACTGCTCAAGAAATTAGACCTGAAGATTCTGTCAGCTCTCCAAAAGGATCTTCCACATGTGAGTGAGGTGGCACTGCGATTGTATGTTTATGCAAATGTCAACATTCTGACTTAGCCACTGTTTATCCATAAAATCCTCATAAATGATATCAAAGAGTGAAATTTGACAATGTTAATGGACATTTGAACAACTATGTATTGCAATTTTCAATGCTGAGTATTAAACAAATGAGCAGTGGCTTGTAGTATTTGGAGCTATATTTTTTCAATAACAATTTTTATTCTTGTTCTGCATGGCACTCACTCTCACAGGTTTTAGTCCAGAGAGGCATTCCTGAGGAGTACTCTAGAAAATTACCAAAGCGATGACATGAATATAAATGAGTAGACAACTGAGACACTGATAACTACAATGGCCATTGTGACAACAGCAAAGTCAACCAAGAGTGTTCTATGTTATACACTTCTTACCTCCTTGAATCCTCCCAACAACCACAGGAGATATTCTCCCTATTATAGGATGTAGACACTCAGGTACAGAGAGACCCATTCAGTTAACCCAGTCACACGGTGGTCAGAGATAACCCAGATTCAAACCATGGCGGCTGGTTCCATGTCCTTACCCTTGTGACATGAGAAGAAACATGGCCGCTCCAGGCTCAGTCATGTCTGAGGTTCCATCACAACTTACAATTCCATGGGTGAACATCAGCTTCAGTGGGAGTGAGGACTGAGGTATGAGACAATGCAAATGGGCCTGTATCTGCATCATGATATGTCAAAAAAGAGTGTGGAAACTTCTAGAAGATAAGATTTCTCACTTTTCTTGTAATTATTTGTCATTTTACAGCAAAGGACTCTTAAACTGTGGCCAAGTGATAGAAACCTTATTTTTCCTAAATAGCCTAGCTAAATACCAAAAAGGCACACAAATATAGAGAAAATGAATGAAAAGGTTTAAGACTCTTCTCTTAAAAACTAAGCTTTAATGTATACAAGATTCCTATTATCAGGAGAATACTTTGGAGTAGTCAAGGAGAGATCTCTTTCCTCCTAAAGGTTAAAGAAGAACTAAAAATACCAGCTATCTTGGAAGAACGTTTCTTTGGTTTTAAGATCCTATGTTTTGATAAACATTAAGTTTATTGTTTCCTTAAGGAAGTGGTATTAGGTTTAATACTTCTCTTGTCCATGACAGGCTCTGTGAGTTGGTTCAAGCAGGCAGCCTCTCTCCGTAGGTCTGAGGACACATTGTTCATATCGAATCATAGATATGCCATGAATCGGGGAGGATGAACTGAGGGGACTTCTAAAGACAGGCCTAAATGATACCTGTAAACTAATTTAAAGTAATGAAAATACCATCTTCTTTATAATCACGGAGTCCTGTTCTCTAAAAGGTTTGTGGATGATGAACTTGACTTTGAAAACTTGTATATTAAAGTTCATGTTAAAAAAAAAAAACGACCATAGCATTTAGTTACAGCCTTGCTGCTAAGTTAAATCTAATTTTGACAATATCCATTACTGGGATAGTGGCCTTTCCATAAACCATCTATGCCGCCTCAGGCTTCTCCATCTTAACAGGCATCATTTGTTGTGCTGAGTCCTGGCACATTGCCATCTTTTCTCTCTTCAAAATCCACATTCACATGTCTGTCTGCTGACGGACTCTGCCATTCTCTTCTCTGGCCTTTGCATTAGAGTCTGTCCTATAGCAAGCTTAAAAAAAAAAAAACCTGACTTTCAAATGACCTTCAGGGTAGCATGTGCAATGAGATCCTGAGGTTCTACATGTGACTTTGACTCTCACAACTCTACATGAGCTTTTAAAGAATTTTAGGAGGAAAAAATTTATGTATGTGTGTGGAAGTTCATGCACATGTGTAATCTGTAGCAGAAAACAGATTCAGCCATCCTCCAAGGACATCCTTATTCCCTGGCCCCCAGCAGCCTCAGGGTATGTTTCTTATTAGGGATTTATTTTCCTCTAAGAGCTGATCTTTCTGGCCCCTGAAAGAGGTTCTCTTCCTGTTTAACGCATGTTAGGAGCTCCCTGAGACTGGTCTGAGCAGGTGGTCTCCAAATATAGGTTTCAATGCACATTATTCTTATAGGAAATATTGAGTCAAAGACAATTCAGTTTTCATGATAGGTGAGAAGGAGTCAAGTCGTCATTCTTGTTTGACGGTGGGTGATTCACTTAACCTGTGCCTTCACCCCCAGATAATAGGGGGAAATAGCTCCTTCCACTTTCCTGTCTCATTAGAGCGTTCTGCAGACAATTATATGATGCTTTTGGAGTTCTATATACTTGCTTGGAAGTGTCAAAATTATTGGTATTAGCATGTTTGACACTTCCGCATGGCCCTGTGTGAGATGGGCATTCTCCGGCTGTTGTGCAGATAATAATGCATTCAATTTGTTGCAGCTGCACCAACTCAGCCCACTGATAAACAGAAATCCAGAAGTCACATTCAGGCTGCTTTGCAAGCCATGGATCCCATCCTGATTTCTCCATGACAGAGCTTTGTTGAAATGTGCCAGCAAGTGCTAACCTCTCACAAACTTTCTTACCCAGGGCTCAATTCAGAGCACATGCAATAGCAGTAAAAGGTAAGAAGGTCATATGGAGTGCGGTTAACTTGCGAAAGAAACTGCAAGCCTGTGTACTGGACCCAACAGCCATACAAATCTGAGCACCATGGTTCCCCTCTAGGCAATAATCCATTCACAGCCTCTGTGCTGCACTCACCAGGGGGCCCCGCCAGCTGCTCCAGTTTAACACAGTGAAGACTGCACTCACCCCTCTTCTGTGGAGCCCCTACTTCCCCCTACTACAGGTTCATGGTTTGAGGCAATTATTGACAATTTCACTTTCTTCAGCGAATTGTCTTAATTTGGTTGTTTCATCCTTCCTGCAGCAGTCAAGCTCCTGCCTATTGACTCTGATATTTCTATCACAGAATCTCATTTTCATCCCTGTCACCGGAGCCCCAATGCCAACATACTGATTATTCTTGCTGTGACAAAAACGGTAGTTCCTCAGCAATCTCTCGAGTCTCAGGCTCCTGCAAAAACAGCTCCCTCCTGCTCCTGGTCTCTTGGTGACATTGTACATTAGAATCTCCACCAGGCATCCAGCCCTTCTTAACTCATCCTGGACATTTTCCACATCAGGTCTGAAATGGCATCTTTTTTAGGTTCTGCTTCACCTGTCTCCTGCCTGTCTGTGTGTTTGTGGTAGGACTTAGGTCAGCCAGACAGATCTTTCTGGCCTCATGGGCAGTGGCCAAGCTTAATTTTAGCACTCCACAAATGACAGTAAGTCTTGTTCATCCGATCAAAAATTTATTCCTGCATGCTGGCTGAGTAGACTCAGGCTGAGTCTTCATGGCATTGCAAACAACCTCAGAAATTTCTTATGCATTAGCTAAGGAGAATTCAGGCATGGGACATCATAGGACAAGTGCACACATTCAGACATACTGACTCAGGCAGGACCATTTAGCATGAAAGTGGAGCTCCTTCCCCGCTGGCCGTACCAAGCCAGTTCTGAAGGACAGGCTTCTGCAGAAATGTACGTCTATGCATAGTCAGTCCCCTATGGGAAAAGGACATCCATGCAATTATACAGCTGGGCTGTAATAGAGTCTTGGACAGCACATATTTAGGATACTGTAAAACACACCTACTTGGGTAAACACAGCCTTCATTGTATTAGCAAGTTTGGGGTCCACTTGATAGAGAAACTGAAACCCAGTTTCTGTAAAGCCCAGAATTTCTGGCCTGGTCAGCCTTGATGCCTCTGACTTTGAGAATTTCTTTCTCAGGCTTTTTAACTAATGAACAATCAACTGAAATTCCCACCCTACAAGTATTATAACTCTTATTTTTTCTGCCTTCACTATGCCCCATAAACACTTTAGGAAGGAAATGATTTCTGATGTATATAAATTCTTTTTTGGCCTACTTTGCTATTAGAAAAACAGCTGAGAAGAATGCGCAGTGCCCTTCGCAGTGGTGTTGGAAAGTGATGTGTACACAGTCAATTCCCGTCTGTGCTCTTGGAGTGTCTCTGATATCCCAAGAATTTAAATGTTAGGGATGTTGACAGCGGGGCTGACATTTCCCATCTGAAGTCTGGAAGGAGATCAGTCCCAGGAAACAGACAGGCTGATCTTGAAATACCAAAGTTCAGTGGAGTGTGATGAAGAGTAACTTTCAGAGGCCAACATGATCAGGTGGCAGAGGTGACAGCAAGGTCTACTCCGGGCGGTGAAGACTGGAGAAGTTGAATTTTGCTCTTGCTTTCACTTTTGCTTGCTTCTTATAAAAATGTGAAGAAAATAGATCATTCCCTCCCCATTTTCCTTCCACTCTATTCTCTGTGCATTTTATTTGTTATCTTCTTATATATTAATTTTGTTACAGAAATATCTTACTGCCCCGAATTAGTCAAAATTGCTCAATAATGGTAATAATAAATGAAGGAATATCCAAGAGCCATAAGGTTTCAAAAGCCAAGGGTCCCCTAGCAATTTTGCACCATGCCTGGCTTATAGTAGGTGTTCACTAAGTATATTTGGCAATTCATTAAAAAATAAACAATGAACATTAGGATTTTCTAACATAAAGCATGTGTTTAGTAAAAGGAATAGCAGGGAAGAGATGAGATCTCTCTTATAAGCTTTGTTACGAATTAAACCAGGTGACCATTGCCAGCACAGAGGAGGTATTCCACAGCTTCTCTTCCCTTCCCCTCTCCACACGTGCTATGGAAATCTCTCTCTGTTCTATGCTTAAAATCAGCTTTAATAGACAGCAGGTCAAGAATGCTCAGTTAGTTACTTCATCAGTCCAGTGAAAATATCCAGGTCAGCAAATAAGATCCATGGTACCCCTGAGGCAGGTCTGACCTTAGATTGCAAAATCAGACATTGCTTCATTTCCATTACCTTCTTTCATGAAAGCCTGGAATGGTCTTGGTAAATACCTCCTTGTGCAAAGCATTCATTTGAAGAAATCTCCCTCCCTAGATGGTGAGTGGTCAAGCTAGCCTCTGTTCCATGCCTCTGACCTTGAATGCCCTTGGTAACCCTCACTGCCTCATGTTCCAGACATGCCTGAAGTCTGAAGCACCTGTTCTTATTTACCTTTGTCAGAGATGAAAACGGCAAAAGAGGCACACTGGGTGAGACCAGATTTCACTATAGCTTTAAGTGTGGGACAAGATCTTCTTGAGATGATTTGAGTATCAACATTCCTAAATCCATGGCAATAAATTTCAGACCTCTTCAATGCTTACCAAACTTGGAAACCTCTAAAAACTTAAAATACTCAGCTATTGGTTAAAAAAATATACATGTCTGGAAAGACCTGCTTCATTCCTCCAGGGAGAAGCTTCCTCACTTAACAGAATAAAAGTTCTCTCTCAAGCATGAAGAAGGCCTGGCCAAAGAAACCATGGTTGGGCAAACTTTCCACATTTAACTTCTTAAAGCAATTTCTGCCCATCACTAGCCACATTCTTTAAATTACAAGGCAGCCCAAAACGTAAGTTTTAAGTAAATTTATTTAAGTAAATATTTGGCAATTCATTAAAAAGTAAACAATGAACATCAGGATTTTCTAACATAACCTTGGATCATTATTTGCCTAAAGAATTGAAAGGAGATGAAACTATTAATATAATGATTTGAGGCCTGGCATGGTGGCACACACCTGTAATCCCAGCACTCAGGAGGCTGAGGCAGAAGGATCATTGTGAGTTCAAGACCAGTCTGGGCTACAAAGTGAGTGCAAGGGCAGCCTGAACTGCATAGTGAGACCCTGTCTCAAAAAAGAAAAAAAAATATATATATATATAATGATTTGGAGTTGTTTTAGTGAAAATTTCATTCATGGATTATATATGTAATCTATATTTACATGTTTATGTTATGGAAATAATTCATTGTCTATGCATATCTATGTGCACATTCTCCATATTGAAGTTTTCTTATCAAATCCAACTGCTATTGTGAACTACACATACTAGTCCTTCATACGAACCTATTCTGAGACCAACTAATATATCGCAATTCAATTCTGGCATTAACTGCCCAGAGTTAAAGGCAATGTGGGGCACAGGTGCAGGGCACGGGACTCAAGGCTTCTATTTCAGGATGATATGAGTGTTGTTCATGGCAACTTTGGTCCAATGGATAAAAATTCAGGGAGCTCCCACAGCCCATAATTCACAGGACCAACCCACAGAACTCAGGAAAGTGCTACACATAGAATTATAGTTACATTATAAAAGATACAATCAGAATGAGCCAAGTGAAGAAATGCATGTGATGAGTTCTCCCAGACTCTTTGGGTACAGAGCCTTTGCATCTTGTCTCTGTGGAGCGAGTCACTGTGTCACCCTTCTGACACATCCATGTTCATGATGTATGAGATTAAAGGGTGAGATATAAAATAATAGAGCACACTGGATAAAATATAAGAAATGAACCATATTTATAATTTTGTTTGTTTGTTTGCTTGTTTACTTTTGAAGTACTGGGGATTGAATCCGAGACCTTCACACTGAGCTACATCCCACTTTTTTGGAAGGATGTGTTTTCACTAAGTTGCTCATTTTCCTTTTCCTTGACTGGACTCAAACTCGTGAGCTTCCTGCCTCAGCCACCCAGAGTGCTGGAATTATAGGCATGAACCACCAAGCTCTGCTAAGTTTTAAATTATTTTATCAAAATTTTAAAAAGCTTTAAAAATCATCTGTAAACTAAGATATATGTGTAATACTGCAAAGAAAACACATAACTGGTGTAAAAGAAACACAGAGGCTCCATGTGCTAACGTCAGACACCTTGACAAAGAGATGCTATGTTTTTTGTTGTTATCATTCTTAAGATTTCTTGAAATTCTTTCCCTGAATCTTTTTTCTCTACTTCACAGAATGGATATTTTTTTTTTCACAATGAGCATATATAAAGTCCTTTACTTCGCACTGATGGAAACATGACATCAAACAAAGCACATTTCCCATGCGGTGAATCGGCACAGAGTAGGTAGGTTTTCTTCTCAAATTCAGCTGTTTACCTGTGATAAGGAATTGAAAATCCCAAAGCAACAGAAAGCACTACCAGAGCACAAAGTCTGGGGTCACACTGAGTTCTGAGACGGCAAAAGGATAGGAAACAACCCGCAGGCATCTGTTCTCCTTTGGGCCTGACACTTGGGCTCCTCACCCAGGTACCTGCCCACTCCCCTGCACTCCACCAGGCATTTCCTTCCAAGTCTTATAGTGATGACTTGATATGGAAAGGAGATTTCCTAAGCACCCTCTCTTCTGCTTGTGTTCTTATGCTCTTTCCTCTCCATCCTCTGGTGTCTTGGCAGGGATGAATTCCTGCATAATGATTCAGTCCATATCCGGTGGGCAGGAATTGGAATTTAGCTGTGAATGCTGATGACCCTAAACACGCTCTCAGTTCGGCCTGAGCCATAAGCCAAGAGAAGCAAATCCTGGTACAGGCAAGAATGAAATTCAGTTAGTGATCGTTCAATGGAATTCACAGAAAAAAATTCTTGACTGGTTTGGTTGCAGAGATTTGCACACTCTGAGAGTGAGCACCATCTGCCATCTTTCCTGCACACCAAACCAGACACACTGGGAATGGACCAAGAAGTTAAGAGGTAGTCAGAATAATTCTTGAGGTACACCAAGAAAAAAACAAAAAAAAAAAAAAACCTTGATCCTTAGGAAAACATTGCACCAAGTATATCAAGTTTAATTGACATGCTAAACACATCCCTATAATTTATACTTTACAAATCCTCCTTAACCCTCATCCCTCTTCTCTTTGGAAACTAAAGACAAGTGATAAATGTCTGTAACAGCAAGAGTCCTTATTCACCCAATTCTAAAAATGTTAGATTCCCTACATTTTTCAGCAGTAGATGAGACTTTCAGAAGTCATGGCTCTCCTCTATGATTTTTCAATTCCTACTGAGATAGCTCTGACCAACTAAAATAAATTATTTCAAAAATATGAAAGATTTGGCCGCTTTATTTTGTCAAGATCGAAGAAACTGGGCTCCTTCATGGTTTTGGTGCTATCACGAAACAAAAGAAACAATTTCACCATGCTGCAGAAAGATTTCTGTCTGGAAAGCATTCTTCTCTCCCTTGGGCAAGAACATTTGGCATTATTAGCAAAAATGCTGTGACTGACTATTTCTTGGCTAGAATTCTTTCCAATGCTATTGGATGTTGGGCCAATGGATTGGAAACAAAAAATAGCTTGGTTTAATTTAAGGGGTATGTATATATGTGTGTGCATATGTATTCATACACACATATGTGTATGTACATAAATGTGTGTATATATATGTATATATAAACACACAGAGTGTTCATGCCATTTGAGTCAAATATTTTGAGCTTTACATGCACATTATCATATACTCTCTGATCATATGATTTGAGCAATTATAAATGACAACTTCTTACCATGAATACTTGCAAAATTCCTATTTAGTTCAGGGCACTTGGAAATCTTGCATTTATAGCCACCAAAGAATTCCTCTAAAGTTAATATCAGCAGTGTGACTGTATTTTTTTGTAGTTAAGATGACCAGGAAAATCAAAATTAGATATACTTGTCCCTTTATTTTCAAGGCATAGCAGATTCAGTTAGTGTGCAGTGAGAAGTTCCAGAGATAAAGCCAGCTAGCGAGAAGCCTAAACGTGTCCCATCTCACAGAAGGTGTCAAAGGCTCTACACACTTCCTCTCTTCACTGGCTTGTGAGCCCCTTTTACTGTCCTCACCTTCTCTTTCTCCCCTGAAGGCCAAATTGAAAGGGGAGATGACAGAAGTTAAGCCCACTAACCCACTTTAGAGGGCTTGCAAGCAATAAAAGAAAACACTAGGCAAAAATTGGTTTCCTTGGGTGACTGACGGGAGCCATGAAAATATATCAGTTCAACCAACTAAGAGTTTGTGTTCTATGTACAGATCATAAGGAACACCCATGCCACCCTCAACCCCACGTCCCCTCCAGCGTCACCCTCCCAGGTGGGAGCCTTTCACACCCCACCCAGCACCTGGGTCCCTCCCTCCTCACATTCCTAATAAAACGATAAATATCTTTCTTATTATTTCAGACATTGGCTTTTAATTTATGTTGGTGGCCTTCTATCTCTGTATTAAATGTCTTATCTTTCTTTTTTGTTTTTCTCACCAAGTTAGCTTAACCTTTTCAAGCCCCTGTAGAAAGACTTATCAACTGACCCTTGTTCCTTCTTCCTCGACTCTCCTTCAGTTCTCAAATTTCTTTTCTTGCCTGTTTTTTTACTTAGCTTCAGCTCTAATCATCTTCATGTCAGTGCTGTTCTGTGATATCTCCTTTTCATTTCCCTTTTTCTCATCTGCTGTGACCTTTAATCCTGTAACTACCCTGAATTATATATAACTATATTAAAAGCCATGATGCATGGGGATGCAAGTTGGATAAAAAGCGATACATAAAAAAATTGCTCTCTTACACTGTGAGATTTTCCGCTTCTGTTGTTTGCTCTTTCCAATGAGCTGGTTTGAAAGATGCATTTCATTTCTCCCTCTTGACTTGATCAATTCGTTGTCAGCCCAATGAAACAAACTAAATTAGACACACCACAGAGAGAGAAAAAATCTTATGTTACTAGAACTTCTTAAAAACCAGATTTATGATTTTCTTTGTTTTTAATTATAGAGTAATGAAATATATGTGACTATAATCACTTAAGCAGAAGATTGGTGACAAAAGAAAAAAGTGACTTATGTAATTAGACAAATTGTCAGTTGCTACTCCTATTAAGATAATTCTTTGGCTCCCAATTTTAAGCATATTATATGCGACAGAAAAACGAAGACTTTTCTGTTTCTCACTCAAGCTGTGAGCATCAAGAATACTTTCTTTTCAGTGAAACTTTGTGTAAGTCATTGCCAAAGGCAGAAATTTTGCGAAAGTTTGTCTCAAACTTTCAATGTGCCCCAAAAAACCAATGTGTTTGTCATGAGTGAAAGAGTGGCAGAAGATACATAAGATCTGAGGCTAATTTCTTGGTTACCATGACTTGCAGATGGGAAAATGTGTTTCCCCATAAGCTGTAAGACAAAATGCCAGACTGCCGGGCAAGAGCGGGGTAAGCACCTGCCTGAGAACAGTGCGAATCAGAGCAGGCAGCAGGAACACGTCAAGCTTCCTTCCCAAAAGCTCACAATAGCTTTTTCTAGATTTTTCCACCCAAAGTACACATTCCTTGGCTTGTGATTTCTTTCTCAGCACATAGGCGATGTGCTGCTTTGTGCAACTTCCGGGACTTTGTGATTTATAAGGGCTGCTTCTACTTCCCTCATCTCTGCAGCAGCTGCGGAGCTCCTCTGCCAGGCAGCTTCGCAGGGCCGGGCCCTCCTTCCAGACTGCGAGCAGCTTCCTGCTTGTTCTTCAAGTTCGTGGCCGACAGTCAGGCAGATGACTGTAGTGTGTTGCAGGGATATGTCACTTTAACTTACAGACAAAAGGGAGGAAGTGCCTGCAAGTCCCTTTAAAACACACTTAGGGTGCTAGGGGTGCAGTTCAGTGGCTGAGCACTGGCCTGGCACATGCACGATCTTGGATTCAATCCCTAGCATCGAAAAATAAATAAAACAAAATAGACTTAGGAAAATATCAGTGGCAATAAACTAACCAGAGAAAAAAACTATAGTTAGGCATTACTATTTAAAAGAAATAGTTTTTTCCCCTTAAGTAATAGATGTATTTTATTCATATATATACATGTTATGTGTGCTTCAGGACAGTTTTAATTTCTAGTAGCACTTAATGTAGGGCCTGGAGTTTGGACTTGTATTTATTCTTAAAAGATTTGCTTTGCTTAGATGTGGGTTAACTTCATTTAAACTTACTTAAAATAGGGTATTGGGGCCAAACATTTTTAGAGTCAATTGCTTTGGCAATTTAATTTTATGCAAAAAAAAAACCCCAAAAACACCCACAATGGAACTCTCTTAAATGAACACCTGTTCAAAGAGTAGCCTTATGGAAAAGATCAAATCTGAAGTCAAATAAATATAATTTCAAGTCACCCCATAAAATAGTACACCATTATTCTTGTTCTGTCTATAAAGAAGTAATAAATATTTATATAATACTATCAGGAAACAAAATATAAAGAAATGTGGTCATTTTTAACTTCCCATCTCAATTCATCACAATGATTCTTATAAAAGTAATTTCAGTGAAAATAATAAAGATGAAAAACCATTAAAATTAAAATATCCACATTTTCATAAAGATGTAAATAAATTTAGTCACATTTTCACAGGGTACACAATGCATAATATAAGTGTGCCTAAGGAAATTTAACTAGCAATTGATAATGTTCTATAGATTCGTCTCTTTCAAATAATTTTCATTTGCCCTCTTTCTGAAGTGCAACTAAAGGGTTGCTCACTTTAAAATTACCCTATTATACTCTTTTTGCACAACTGAAGGCTATAAATTATCCTTAAGACCCATTACACTTATGTCATCGGGTAAGATCTCACCTTCTCCTCAGGCCCAGTTTTTAGGCCATACTTCAAGCATTTTTAAAAATACCTCAAAATGCTTTGGACAGGGTCTGTGCATGAAAATTGGTACCAATTTCATAACAGAAATTCTTTTCTGATATAAAAAACATAAGCAAAATAACTGTCCCATAGCACACGATTTTTTCTTCTGTTCCTAATTATTAGCAGAAGATTCCAGGGTTGGATCTCATGGTCAGATAACCCGTTTGCACCATGTGAAAACATGAAAGCGAAAACCAACATTTTCAGGAATCCTACCAACTGCTATCTTTCTACAGAGTAGTAGTACCAGGAAATGTGAGCTCAGAGCAAGTTTACACACATACAGTGACGCCCGTGGTTGTTTGCAGAATCCATATCCAATCTTACAGAAGAGGAAGTTTGATAAGACCTTTGTATTTGAGAAATAAAGAGTCAAACAGACTTTTCCTGTGATTAGCACAATGGAAACTATGACAAGCTTATTTTATTTATTAACAAAAATTTTGTGTCCTTTAATTCCCCTACAGAAGCCATGAAATTTTAAAAAAAAATTTATTAGATGTTACAAACGCTGAATTTTATGCAGCATGTCTGGCCTACGGGTTCTACTTACATTTACAGGATTCCCGTGATCTATCCCTGTGGCCCCAGACATGGAAGCTACAGTAAAGGCCACATTTTCACAGGAACATGCCAAGCCAAAGAAAGGCAGCTTAACAGCCACAGGCAGTGGTATCTCAGGTAATCTATGTCCTACCTTGCTGCCTGGAAGAAAACACACTCAGCTAGAGAATAGGCAGGCTTCTGCAAAGTAGAAGAAATGAACAAGGGAAATCCAGAACCAGCAATCAGGATGTCTCATCGGGTTCTTGATCTCCACTCCTGATTTGATGATGAATCTTCTTCCGAGGTAACAGGAGCTGGTCCTGTTACCTAGCTGCTTAGGCTCAAGCATTGACCTCTCTCAAACCTTTCAGTAGTGGTCTTTGTAGATCAAATTGTCATCATACCTCAAAGAGTTAATAACAATAAGAATGTGTGTCAATGCCACATGCCTGTAATCCCAGCACTAGGGAGGCTGAAGCAGGAAAATTTCTGGAAGTTCAAGGCCAGCCTGGGATACAAAGTGAGTTCAAGACCAGCCTGAACTGCTTAGCGAAACTCTGTCTCAAAAACACACACATACACAAAAATTGCTGAATACCTATTAGGAGTCACAGACTTTATATACTATCTTGCTTAAACTTCACAATTGTGCCAAGTGTTCTGAATTAAAGTTTAGAGAGGTCAGGAATCCATCCAAGGTCGAACAAGTTACTGCCACATGTGGGATTTGGTGCCAAATCCAGAGATTGCTTCATTCACCACTGCTTAGTGGGGATTTTCAGATGCTGTGGCAGAGACGTTGGGTAAAATTTTAAGTACTGTGCAGGCAATTGCCGCATTGTTTCACCAACCCCAAGTACATGTGACCTAGATCATAGCCTTTGATAAAAATAACCTCATAAATCACACTAGATTAGCGTGGAAGTTGGTGTTGTTCAATTGGCTCCAACTTTAGGATTATTTTCTGTTCAAGATCAGTTTGGCAATGCAGGGAATTGGTGCCTGCCGCTTCCTGCAGCCTGTGATGACTATGACCGGGAAAGTCATTTGTGACTTTTTCCTTTGCAAACAATGGTATGAGAGACTCGCCAATAGATTCAATCCTCATCTATTTCCAGTTCTGCCCAATAAAAAACCCACCATAACTTTCATCTTCTGTAGAGCATTTCCTGTCTATAATTGTTTTCAGAGTTGCTCCTCTGCATTTTCTAATTTGCCCAATGAATATTTACTAAGTTCTGACTACCAGCATCGTTTTAAATAAACAAAATGGAACAAAACCAATGATAGCAACATGACACAACACTGTGCTGTAGGGGTCTCCTTCTGTTTTCCCTGGGTCAGACCATCCCATTCTGATAGGGAACATCTTACTCATAATCCACAATGATTGGTTTTCACTCATTATAAGTGTGGAAAGGGGTGTAGATGTTGATAAAACATTAATGGTTCTTCCCAAAGCTGTAAAGTATATTATAGAAGTAATAGTTTCCTTGCTGCCAAAAGGTCCACTTGTCTCTTAGAGGGTGTGGCTTCTTCCAAACATCTGTGCTTACTTGATTAAAGAAGTTTTCTAAGCGTTGTAAATTGCACTTGGTCCTGGATATTCTTCCCAAGGATTTGATAGCATCTTTTCACTTGACAGTGGGGTGATCAGGGTCTTTAGATTCAGAAATGCTTCTGTGTACATGGTGGCTGATTTTTTCTGCGCAGTGAAAACAGGCCATCTGGTTGGTTTCCTTTCATGCTCTTGAGCAAGATAAATGATTTTCTGAGGCCCAGTGACTCACATGTGTGGGAGATTCTTCTTTACAGTGGTTTCTTGCTTCCAACATCTTCCCCTAAATGATGTTTTAGTTCATTGTTCCATCTCTGATTTGAAATCCCTGGTTAATGAAGTGAACAAGCCCATGCCTCTTGAACTGTAGGATTCTCTTGACTTCTTCAACACTGAAATTAAATCTTGAGCAAGATCACTGGGATGAGCGTCTGCATTAATTCTGATCACACCTGAAATTCTTTTCTTGACCATTCACTAATCAAATTACTCCTGTTTTTAAAAAATTCAACTCCACGTGGAGGGAAATGATACAGTGGATATAAGAGTTAGAATAAGGAGAATTTAGACTAGATAAGTGATTTTGAAATTTCAACTTTTTTTTCTCTGTGGAGGAATCCCTTCTTTCAATAACATTAGAAATCACTATATAGGATCAATCGCAGAAATATTTCTTTGTTTTTGCAGAGGTTATTTTCTGCTTTGTGTCTTCTTTGATTTGCTCTGCCTATATTCATACCCCACTGTGTGGGGCAACTAGAAGCTACCACCAGACACCTGCAAATAGACTTGGAGGGTGACAAAATTGGATTCGCTCCTTTTACAATCACGATCATGTCTTTTCAATCTTCATACAGCAAAGTATTTAAAATCTTAGTTTTTGTGTCCATTATAATTCCTGTTCACTTCACAATATCACACTTTCTCTACATCGTGGAAGATGTCTTATTCCTTCCCCTTTCCCAGAAAGATTTTACCTTTGACAGAATCAAACATAGAGTAAGGTACCATGTATGTTCCTGGGTTTGGAGAACTCAGGCCTTGGGCAGCTGAAATGCTAATAAAATCTACAAGAGTAAGAACCATGTCTGTCTTCTGGTCCTTTATTGCTCCCATGGCATGGAATAGGTGCTGGATGAAAGTCATTGAATAAAAAAAAATTAATTCATATAGATTCACTAAGAATGTTAATTTTATCTAGTGGTTTTGCTTATTAGTGTCACTTTATGCTTCAATGTTTTCATCTACAAAATGGTACCTACTTCAGTGAAGTATTAGAGAAATTAAATGTGAAGGATGTGTAATATTAGACATAAAGTAAGCTTTTAGGAAACATTTGTCAATAAGCAAAGAATGTTTCTTTTTTATGCAGGAGCATTGGATTTTATAGAATTAATATTTTGCTTTATTATCTTCATGAAGTAGAATTGTTTTGTTCTTTAGTTTTTACCTAGTAACCAAAATAATTAGACTATAGTAATAAAGTTGTGTTTTGTACAGCCTTAAGTATTATAAGAGATTCTGTTGAGATGACTTTTATTCATTGAGTTTTGCAGAGATCATAAAATAAAATATTTTACAATGGAAATAGCCATTGTGGTTCAATTCACCAATAACTCAGAAGCAGCTGCAGGCAATCTTTTTCTTATGTTCCAAAAAAAAAAAAAAATTGGCTTCAAAAGAAGAAAGGAAATTTTAACCCCAAAGGATAATGTTTTGGAAAGTTCCAATAGAGTGAAACGTGGGGTCATGATAGAAATTTGTTATAAACCTAAGTACAGCTTACACCAAAGTGAATATGGTGGTGCCCAGCTTAATTTACTCCATAATTGAAGCAGAGAGCAAACAAGATACAAACAAAAAGAACACTGACACATTTAAAAATGAATAGCTGCAAAGAGAATATTGACAAAGGGTATTTGTCAGCAAAAAGACAGAAATAGGAGCTACATACATCTTGTTCTTCCTCCTATTTCTTTACAAGGTATTCATTTAAAAGGAATTCACTCTTCTCTCATGCAGTTTACTTGTCAGATCGTACAATTATAGTTATTTTGCAGAGTCAATTTTCTGTTACATAATCACATAGACTCGTGTCTCATACAACAGAAAATTGCCTGGCTGGAATAACTTTCAGGTGTTGGTCTGACACTAGAGATTTTCTGTTTGCTTTTTGGGCACAAAGTTTTCTTTTTCTTCAAATCTCTCCCAGAAGCCTTAGTCCCCACACCCCTCAGGAGAAGCACTGTGCATTGTTGTTGAGAAGGAGGACATCCAAGTCAGTGAGCTCTGGGATTGGATCTTGGCTTCCACGCTTGGCCATCAGGTATCTGCAGGTTTGTCCCACACCGTGAACATGACCCTTGGATGTTGGCTTGCCATGGTGAAGGACACCGCCACTACAGAGTTCCAATAGGGTTTGGGAAAGATTGGATCTTACTGAGAATTTGAAGTTTGACATAAGGCAGGTTTTTCAAAGTGGGGTGTCATCAGGGTGAACTAAATTGCATGAGAGCACAGTCCAAGGGGCCAGAGAATGTCAGCCCTCACACTGTCTACTGATAATTTTCATTGATGAGTGAATGCATCCATGGATAAATCCCTGTAATGAACGATCCAGCCGTTTGCCCAGCCAGAGACTCCCTAGAAAAATAAAGCATCCAAATGAAGTCAATGGGAGAGTCATGTTAGCAGGGTTAGGAAGGTCTGGTTTTTCTGTTCTCAGTGCACAGGATCAGTGGAAGAATAAATACCGTTCTGATCCTGTTTCCTCAACTATGAAGTGTTCTTGCAAGAATTAAGTGAATCAACAAATAAAGGAGGCTAGCATGGAACATAATAACTACCCTGGGGAAGAAACCTACAGCCAATGAAGAGACTTGATGACTTGCAATCTTACCCAAGAACCCCAGTGTTCTTTCTTGCCATTCAATCAGCAAGCAGCTTCTCCCCTCTCCTTACCTGTAAGTTCCCCCTGTTCCAACCAATTAGGAACAAATTTGCATTTTTCCTCCTGTGTCTTTGACTGTAGACCCTCAATAAAAGCTCTTTCTCTCTGCAGAAGCCTGGCTCACTCATACTGGTGGCTTCTCTGCACCTTGGTGGGAGGACATCACCCCTGTCCCAGGAGACTCGAGCCCAGCCTGAGTGCGCGTTAGTTGACCTCTCCAAAGTGTCTATCAGTTCTTCCTAGTGAGGAGCTGCTGCTGCACATGAAGCAACACTGTCTTTTCAGCCCTAACACTCCCCAAGCTCATCGCTGCAAAGCCTCGCACAGCTGTCCCCACAAATTCTGGGTATTATAAGATAGAACTTAAAAATGCAGTTAATGCTAAAGTCATTTAAAAAATTATTACAGTGAAAGACACATTGCCCTTCACACCCTTTCGAATATCCCCCTTTCCTTCCCAACACATTGATCCCCTTGATCTTGACAGTTTGTGAAGCACTTCTGGAAGCCCTCCTTCCTGAATATCTTTAGCTGTTTTGTGGTGGTCGCCTCAATGTCAGGAACTGATTCAAAACATTTACCTTTCATGGTCTTTTTGACTTTAGGGAGAATCATACACTGCAAGATGCCGGATCCAGTGAATAAGGCGGATGAGGACGTACTGTAGTGTTTTGATTTGACAGAACATTGTTGATCAGCAAGGCATCATCAAAATATCTGATGAATGATTAGATTTTTAAAAATTTCTCACAGCAAAAATCCTATTTCCATTAAGACCCCTCAAAATACTCTCTTTCTTCAAAACTCTTAGTCCATTATTCTTGGAAATATATCTTTTGCTGTAATAAGATTTTCTTTTAATTTTAAATATTCATCCTGGTTTTCTATTGCCCCTTATACATCATGATCTTGTTCATTCCTCATTTAGTTTGAAAGATCCACCTGAAACCACACCTCAGACCTTCGCACGATCCAACCTTCCCTTTCCCCTTCCAACAACTACTCCATCTCCCACGTGGTTGTGCTCCCTTATTTCAAACAACGAAACAATGAGAAATGTGGCTATGTCTCTTCAGCAGTCTGTGTTGGTGATCAGTGGGGAAGAAGCAGCCCACAAAATTATGATTCTGTCATTTCTAAAATCCAGGGCACAACGTTCGGAGGTTTGTAGATATTTATACAGGATCAAGTTATAAACCCCAAGAAAACACTTGCACTCATATATCCCAAAAGTTTAAATTGCACGTCTCCACACCCCCAGCAGGAGTCTCAAGTTCGTGAAGGATTTTCTTACTTACTTTGAGTTTTGCTTTCTGACTTCTGCATTATTTTTGCATGGGCCTTCTTTGCTATTAGGAGCAATCTTGCTTTGTTCCTTCATTAAATGTTTCATGCTTAGGCTGGGAGGGGCCTAAGTCAAAGGCCAAGAAGGCATGGCCATTTGCCATTAAGCAAATTGCAATCTCACGCTAGAAGAAGAATAAAGGTTTCACACTATGATAAACTTCTTGAAAATCTGAATCCTATCCTCAGAAGGTTCTGTGCCCCAGACACAGCGTGTGCAATGAAATCAAGAAGTTGTTGATAAATTGGACCCCCCTCAACTCCAAGCACTCTCCTTTCCTCAGACAGAAGGTAGGGCTTAGAAGACACTGTGTTTCCAAAGACACAGTGGAGCTGTATCTGCTTGACATTTAAATGATTTAGTCAAATCCAATCTACAATCAAATCAGTCCAGATGTATTTAATTGGGAGACAATGCCTAAGCCATCCAACAATACGGCTTGGGGAAACAAGCCTTCAAGGCCTGCTCGCTTTTCTGCAGTCTCTGCAGTAGTGTCAGGGAGGGGTGGGGGTGTCACTAACATCCTCATTGCTTAGATTTTCCTGTTCAGAAACAGACCTAACTATGGATCCTGGGAATTTCAGCAGGAGTAGAACTGAATATCCATTAGACTCACTTGCGAATGATTTCTTGCCATGGCCCAACCCCTTTTGGAAATCACGTTTTTGACTCACTGCGGCGTGAAAAGAATAGAGTTGCTCTCACTAGAATTTCAAGTGTCCTGGGGAAAGAAAAGAATTGCTGTGCCCAGCATAACTTGGCATTATCAGGTCTCTGTTCATTTTTACCTATTTATTTCTCATACTTTCCCTTTTCTTCTGTTCTCTATGGATTCCCTTGGTATTATTCCAGCTCTTAATAGCGTCCCTTCTAGCGTTTTCCCAAACAAAGCATCTTTTGTATCACTGTCAAATCCTTCCTTGGACTTTGCCATGTCATCTTTTCTTACTTTGTGTGTTTTGGACAAATATGAAGAGGCTGTTTGATTTTTTTTTTTTTTTTGGTTCTCTTCATTATCTTAAAACAGCAATTAAGACACCAACCAGAACTCTCTCATGCTTGATGGAAACAAACCCATCCTACTCAGCCGTCCCTCTAATTGAATTATTGAAGCTTGATGTCATTTTCCTCCCATGCAGTACAACCCCTTAATAGCAATTTCATCCCTTCTTAGGCCTGATAACCAGTCCTAGTGCCAATTCTCCAAGGTACCTGAGATCGAATCTTACAAGCACATAATTTCATTTTCTTTATCTGTATTATATCATTTCTTGCCACATAACGGCTCTTAACATTGTTTGTATCGTCTTTATTATGTCTGTGAATGAAGTTGGTAAAACTTTTGCCTTTTAAAATACCTGGAAGATTGTAAAATCCTTTTTCGTAGAACAATTTTAGTGAAGTTGCCTTGACTTTTCCAATTAATATTGGAATCCAAACACAATATTAATTTGCTATATTTTTCTTTTTAATTGGCTTAATTTTTGCGATCAATTTTGTTTGTTGTTCTGTATAATCCTGCCAAATCTATGGCTATCAACCACCATGTCCCTCGTGTATTTTTTTTGTACTGGCCCTTTCTAGTCACCCTCAAAGTTACAAAGTCAGGATCTTGTTTCTCAAAGTCAATTTTAATTATAATGGAATAATAACAACAAATTTAATCGTACCATTCCCCTGATGGAGCCACCATTCAATGGCTCTAAAACGAAGCTGACATTCTTGATCATGTGACAAAATAACATTCTTCTTGCTATGACAGAGAAGAATAGATTCTGAGCTATCATTTTAACTCAAGCTAAAAGGTAAAAAAATGTCCAACAAATAACTGTTGCTGAATTGAAGAAAATTTCCCTGTTTTGTCACCAGTTTCCAGGAAACTGAGATGCATACATCTTGCTAATAGCTTACTGTTCCACTGCTGCTGGGCACTCCTGTCCCTGGGCATGGGACAAGTGCAGGGGCCTCTCATTATGCACAAGCCACCTTCATTATCTGCCACCAGATTAGTGTTCAGAGCAGCAGCCAGCTGAGCTTGGGCAAATTATTTAATGAACTCTGGGGTAGCCACAAGTGTTTTATGAATGCAGTCCAGCCAACATGTTATGATCTGAGGTGGTGAGGGATGAGCTATAGTCAGTCTGCAAGCTAATTGTTTAATGGCAGAATTGATATCTAACGGGGCATCCAGTGCCTCACAGAATCAAAGCACAGGAATCCAGCTCTATCTAGGATGCCATGGGGCAGCCCTATCCCTTTCCACCAGTATCCCCAACTTCCTGTCGCTTTCAGAAAAATTACATATTGACTTTTGTTACATCTGGAAAAAAATGTGTCCCAAATCTTTTCAAGGACTGTCTCCTATTGACAAATAAATTTTCTACTATTTCCAATAGAATAGTAATATTCTAACTGAGGAAGCCCTTATTTATTTATTTATTTATTTATTTATTTATTTATTAAAAAGAGGTTTTCCAACACTTGCTGAAACCCAGTATGTGGATAAAGACAAAGCTTTACTGCTCCCGCAGGGAAGGCAACTCCACCACCCAGAGCTTCGGTAGCGTTTTAGAGTAGGAAAGGCAAGTCTGAGTTCTCCTGAGATTCTGGAGTTTTCATTGTCAGGGAAAAACATTTCCTCTGCTCTCTGAAATTTAGTATCGTCAGGCTTGCAAATCAAACTATGGATAAACAGAAGACCCTTGGCACTGAAAAAAGATGGTGTTTAGGGTGAGTGAACGGTCAGCATAGTGTTTAATCGCTAGCATCACATATTAAGGAAAGAGAAGGAAGGGAGGAAGGAGAGAAGGTGAGTGGGAGGGAGGGAGGAGGGAAGGAAGGAAAAAAGGAGGGAGGGAAGAAGCGCACGAGAGAGAGGACTTTTATTCAGATATATATCCTGGCATTCACAGGAAATTGTGATTTTAAAAGCTGGTTAGGGTCTGGAGCTTTTACACCATCTAAGTAGTGGAAAAGGGAGAGAAGAGGGCTCTCAAGGGCCATCGTGACTTGTAGGAAAGACGCATGGCCCTTAGGAGAGTAGCTAGGATGGTGATTCCAATGGGTGATTCCTTGTACTAATCCCAACTTGTTGCCTGATGACAGCTTCGATCTTCTCAGGTTGTGAAATCCACAGGGAAGGGGATTTATGGCAGTTGGGCTCTTGTAGACAAATCAAGTTCAGAGGGACACTCTTCAGGGTGGTATATTATGGGTGCTCTCAGATCTAAGTGGAGTCTTCCAGTAAGGGGCAGTGGAGGAGGATACCTGAGTGGATTTGAGTGAGGACTATGACGTGACAGTTTGGCATTCAGGAGAAAGATGAAAGGAAGAATTTTAGGTACATGGTTCAAACAGCTTTGATAGGAAAACTGACAGGTCCTGCCAATTGTTCCTACAGGGACCGAGTCAGGGCCATGCCTGGATGAGTGACATTAGGCTGACAAGTAAAGCAGTAGAGGACACTGCACTTGATTTGGGCAGTAGCCTGTGGTAGGTGGTTTCCATTCTCAGCAGGCACCATACTGGACTCCTACCATTTCTTTGGCGTATATATCAGTCAGTATGTCCTTTCTATCTGTCACCCTGTGTGACATAGACCTTTTAATCAATATTAATTGCTTTTGGTAATAATTTACTCTACACTTTGAAAAGGTTGACCTTTTGTCCCTTCATTCTGACTTTGAAATGTTCTGACATCTTGATCACTTAGGCTACTTTTTTTTTTACATCATCCCCTAATAATTTTATAG
Source organism: Hydrochoerus hydrochaeris (assembly GCA_004027455.1). Classification (NCBI taxonomy): domain Eukaryota; kingdom Metazoa; phylum Chordata; class Mammalia; order Rodentia; family Hydrochaeridae; genus Hydrochoerus; species Hydrochoerus hydrochaeris. The sequence goes on along the minus strand of PVLA01001820.1, from coordinate 210,372 downwards.
AGACCCGATGCATAAAATATAACAACATCTTAACAGGCAGTCATTTCTGCCACATATAAAGTGCAAAGCCAATGTCAAAACTGGCGGGCCATATAAAATGCCAGAGAGGATAAAAGAACACAGGTAGACAACCTGCTTCCCTGCTCCGGGTCCCAGCACAGGGGATCCTGAACTTGCCCCTCTTTGGTTTCCTGTGGCCTGGCCAGCTCTTTGCGACCAGGATCATCAGTGAACTCCCAGCAGCCCCACCTGCAGGATGCTGTGTCCTGTAAGAGATGAGTTTAAAAGTGTCTTGGCACCTACAGAGGTCAATCCAAGGGCAGTCTTCCAGGCTTAATGATGGTGATGCTTAAAAGAATTGACTTCCTGGGCACTGAATGAGATTGCCAAGGGCATCGAAAATCCTCTCCTGCATATCAGGACTGTGTCATTTCTGGTTATATCTCACCAGCTTGTCACATAGTAGGTACCCCAGTAAAATTTCAATCATTCCCACCCCACAGACTGCCAAAGCCTGGGAGCAGTTCATGTTCCACAACGTAACCCTCCCAGTCCCCCCGAGTTAGCACTGCTTCACAAGAATCTGGTGAAACCAAGTCACTGGGAAAGGGCAGGACAAACAAACTGGGCATGGTCGGCTCTCAGGGACCGGGGCCAGAACCTGGGCAGCAGAGCATCTGACTCCAGCAATGCAGTCTGTGCACCCTCCTCCCTTCCCACCCCCTCCCTGGTCCCAGCAGGCTCGTCTGACTCCAGCAATGCAGTCTGTGCGTCCTCCTCCCTTCCCACCCCCTCCCTGGTCCCAGCAGGCTCACGTTACCTGCTGTATGACATAGAGCCAGATCGAGGTTTGCCCTTCTCAGATGCCTCGACTCCTACCAAAAGCAACGTTAACTTGCTCCTACCTTCAACTGCTCCAGGATTTGCTCTAGGATAACAGTCATTAATCACTTAATAGGTTTCTCCTCCAATGGTACAAAACCATATAAAAACAGATAAGATTTCATCATAAAGGATAGGTATTGTCAGAGACCTGAGCTAAGTAGTACAACCAAGACTGCTGTGTATGGCTGAACATGTTGTACACTGAACAACATCAATAGCAGAGTTGCCCTTAGTGCTGTACAGAGGTTCTGTCCTAAGCGGCTTTCAGGCGGTCCCTCAAATTGTCTGGTATAGATTCCTCCCTGCAAGACCAGTCCTGGGTTTACCGTAGAAAAGGCCTGTGTTTTACATTGTTAATAACGACCCTAGATACACACGGACCCATCTCCCTTCCCTTCGTCATTCTGAAATGTAACTAATGTCTTTTAGGAATCAAAATACTCTGTCTGCTGGCTTGGCATGATGATGTGTCTGTGACCTCCGCACCCAGGAAGCTGAAGAAAAAGAGTCACCTTGAGTTTGAGGCCAGCCGGCGTTACATGGTGAGTTCAAAGCCAGCCTGAATGACAGAGTAAGATCTGGACTCAAAAATCCCAAAATAAATAAATAAATAAATAGATTTTTTTTAAAATCAAAAAATAAAATAAAAATCTTTGGTATGCAATGGTAATACGAAAGAAACTTTTTCTCTTGTCTTATCAGGTATAGCAGGGATAATAGGGATGTGTTCTAATAGCATGTTCCCCAAAATATAAAATTATTTCATAGTTAACCAGTCTGCATTGTTAGGTGATTCCATTGCTGCGTGACCGACCATCAGAGTGGACCTAACCGACCTTGGTGCATAGTGTACTGCACGTCTGGGTGACATGCTGTAGCTACTATTGACTACATGGCTCATCACTGACCAAAATACTATTATATGACACACTTACTGTGATTGTTTCAAGCCGATGTACCCTGAGAAGCACGAATGCCGAGAGGGTTGGCGGGAAGAGGTTTCTTTGTTCAGGACTGTCCATCAGAAGTCTAAATAAGAATGAGAGGTTATGGGCCCTTTCAGACACCATGAAATAATGTTATATTTCAAAAAACATTTTGGCAACATAATTGAAAGACAGCAAAAAGGCTGACAACCTTCTGAAGGGCAGAATCTTTCAGGCAGGTGACACACTTCTTCAAGAAACATATTGGCTGGGTAAAAGGGAAGTACTCTGTGCACTGCTTTCCTTAACAAGGTAGAGTAAACACGCACAGTGGTGCATACTTGTAATCCCAGCACTATGAAGAGGCTGAGGCATGAGGCTCACCAGTTAGAGCACACCCTGAGCAACTTTGCAGCCTAGTGATAACAAAATAACAAGGCAGGAAGGCCGGGCATGGAGCTCATTTTGAGCTACTGTTGGTTCAGTCTCCCGTATGAGAGAGAGAGAGAGAGAGAGAGAGAGAGAGAGAGAGAGACATTGACAGAGACAGAATTATAAAAGAAATATTCTAGGCTGGGCGTGGTGGCTCATGCCTGTAATCCCAGCACTCGGGAGGCTGAGGCTGGAGGAATGTAGGGAGTTTGAGACCAGCCTGGGCTACAAAGTGAGCTCAAGGCCAGCCTGAACCGCATGGTGAGACAACAACAACAACAAAAAGACATATTCTGCAAACTGGTATATGTAAATTCATCTCCAAAAGGACTCAAACACATTTGCAAGCATGTTAAGATCCTATTAAAACACAGTAATTAATAATAATCAAGAAATGAAGCTTGAAATCAAACATATCCAGTTTTATAGACTTGATTATCCTCTCTCTCTCTCTCTCTCTCTCTCTCTCTCTCTCTCTCTCTCTCCAGCACTACGGATTAAATCCAGGGCCTCATGCGTGTCAGCAAATGTTAAGCCACAGCTCCACCCAACTCTGCCATGATTTATTTGTGTGATATTAATAAATTATTTAACCTCTCTGAGATTCAGTTTTAACATTATAAAATGTGGTTTATTAGTAGTCACTGTCTTGTAGGAAAAGTGCCGTGAAAAAGTGAAGTCTACATATAGCCTCAGAAAGCACTCAGTGTGTGGCGCCTGCTTTCACTATAATCCATATGGACATTTTAAACCATCTTTTGATCTCATTGCCCAAAATTTGTCTTAAAGAGTTTTAAATTTCATTCTTAAAGAACTTTAAATTTCATGATTAAAGAAGTCAGAGATCCTGAATCTGTGTGTGTGTGCTTAAGTGAAATACAAGTGACCTTTGCACACATCTATAGAGAGGAAAACATCTCCAGTGGCTTAGCCGACTCCAAAACTAGTGAAAAGAGGCAAGTAAAAAGAATTCATGTGTCTAGGGGAAGCCCTCAAAATCTCTGCAAGGCAAGACAGTAAATTTGCCTGAAAGAGAAATTACTGGAAAACCTGTAATAGAAGAGCAATCAATGGGCTGCAAAACCAACAGGGCACAGCTACATCCACCCTCAGTAAGGGACTTGTGCCACACAGCTCTGGCTTCTCTCCAAGCCCAGATAAAAGGGAGAGACACTAAGCCAGCTCGGGCTCTGTCGTTAGACTCTACATGTCCACCCATAGTCACAGAAAGTAAAAAATCTGGGTTCATATGCAGCATATAGATAAAATACCCATTTTAAGTTGAATATTTTGCATTTTTATTTAGATGTTAGGCAGCATGTATCTATGCATACCTTGCCTACTTCCCTAAAGGGATCTAGATGACAATATTACAAAGACAGCATTAGCTTATAATTTGCTCTAAAAATCCTCTAGCCCAATGTGTTGCATTGTAAAATAATGTTTTACATTATAAAACAGTATTTGAAGAGGAGTTATGGGATTATGTAAAGATAATACCATTAATTTAAGGAGTAAACAAAAATAACAAATAATAGATTAGGCATAAAATGGAATCCACAATTAAAGTATCAGTATGAGAAGCATAATCATTTTAATAAGATGGGAACCTTTATGATAATAAAATTAATCTTCAAAACCAATTTACATTTATCTGCATGTGTGACATCAGCACAGTTACAGAAACAAGCTTCTTAGCACTCAGGATATTACCACACCATTCTGGTCAAATTCATCCAGAACGAAAATTTATTTGGTCTTTAAGTGAGAAAATAGAACGTGTTTTATGTCCCACCAGTACCAAGGTTTAATACCCTCACATCTTTCATATAACACCACCAGAAAAGAAAGTCATCAAATTATAAATATCAACTAAAATAGTAATAGCCATAATCTCCTGAGCAATTACTATGCGCCAAATAAACGAGCTATAAACACATTGGAGGGTATAGCTCATAATTTGGGTTGAATATTTACCATAAGTAAATAACCCTAATAGTCAATAATAAATTGAAAGTAAATGGGTGGAATCAATAACAAATTATACAGTAATAAGTTCTAGTCTGTACAGTCCTTTGAAGAATATATTCTTCTCAGGATGAAATGAGAGTATGTTAGGGTTCAGATCTAAAGTGTCCCCTAAAAGACTTACGTATTAGGAGGTGGGATCTGGTCAGAAAAGACAAGTCACTGGGGATGTGACCCAGAAGGGGAATTCTTATCACTGGCTTCTCCTTTCTCTCTGTTTCCTGGATACCATGAAATGAGCAGCTTTTCTTCCTCAAGACTCTCACCAGGCCAGTTCTTCCTTGTAGCCAGCAGACCATGAGCTGAAATCACTGAAATTGTGAACTAAAACAAACCTCCGTTCCTTCATGTTGAAGATGTTGGGTGTTTTGTTCCAGTGACCAGAAAGCTGACTAATAAATAAAATAAATAAATAAAAATAATAAAATTGGAAGAGGGATAAGCGTTGTGAATATAACTGACCATGTGTTTTGGAAGCCTTCAGAACTGATTTACAAGAGAAACTCAGAAAACTTTGGAGAAACAAGCTACAAAAGACTTAGAGTGCTGCAGTAGAGCTTGATGCATGACTTGGATTGTAACTGAGAAAATTAGAATGATAAGAATGGAGACAATAAAGGGCAGACTCCGAACATTTCAGTTGGAAGGGCTTCATTAGCTGTTAAATTAGAGACCATGTGTGTTAAACTCTGGCAAAAGGTTTGGCTACATTTAGCCTATGTTCTGCAATTGAGTTTAAGTATGGTGGACTACGTAACATGATGGAGGAAATTCCAAGGCAGCCTGACATTCATGCTGTGCCACAGATATTTCTGGCTTCTTTTAGCAGGATTTATGCAAGAATCAGAAGCAAAGAGCAGAGAGTAATGATTGGACAAATTTGCAGTTTCATCAGAAAGGAAGCCCTGTAAAGTTGGAGTCAAAAAGAGGATGAGATTAACATTTTTTAAAAAATAAAATACTTTGCATCAGAACAATAGGAAGTATGGCTCAGTCTTCTCAGGACTTAAGCAGATCCCAGCATTCATAAGCTAAAGGGCATAAAAAGTATTGGCTTTGATAAAAGAGTCTCAGAGCATCCTGCTTTTTCAGGGCTGTGTAGGGAAGTTTTTCCCCAAACTCAGTCATCTATTTGTGCCAGTGGCAGATCTTGGCATAATCCTCATGGTGCTAGTGTTTAAGGTTTATAAAATGTAAGAGCTATGGGTTCGTAGAGGCTTCCACCCAGATTTCATAAGAAAGCCTGGGGAGCAGGCTGTATGCCCCTGGGGTGGTAGTAAGTCAAGGTAGAGACCCTAGGAAGTTGGAAACATGGGATGTTTGGAGAGAAAAGCCACAGGCCATGAGGAAAGCCAGATTAAGAGGGAAGCTATGAGAGCTGCAACCAGCAAGATTGGGTGCTACACATAAAGCTGTAGGATTTAATGTTTGTCTGGCTAGGTTTCAGTACTGATTTGGTTTTATTTCTGTCTATCCCTGTATTCACCCTATTATAATAGAAATATTTACTCTGTGCATTGTATATTAGAATTACAATAAAATCCTGAATTGCAAGTGACTACTACTGTGAATGTTCTGCAAGATGAGCAAACATTTCTAATAAACTTTAACTTTTAAGTGGTGTCTTGCAATTGAAGTAACATGCTCAACATCACATGATCACAACCAAACCAATGGTTCCTCTCTCTCTCTCTCCCTCTGTCTCTCTCTCTCTCACTGTGGGATTTTGGGTGATCATTTCCTAATAGCAACAGGTTATTGAGGCAGCATCATCCACACATGAGAAGAAAAAGGTGAGGAATCTCTCACTTCAGATGAGATTAAGGAGATGTGTAAAATGTAGGAAACAGTGAAAAAATTTATAGAAAACACTATCCAAATAAGGTTGTAGCAGTGTAGCCATGAATCTGTGTAAAGACAATGCAATACATTTCCATGAAATCTTCAAAAGGAAGTCATTGGATAGAGTCCTTGTTAAAACTGCAAAAAAGAAAAAGATTCCATTGAACTAATAGGCGCCAGTAATTCCGTCTGTGACAGAGAAAGCCATTCTGCACAATACCCTTCTCTCTCATGTTCCTCACGCCAACCACAAAAGATTCCAAAGGTAAGAGCCAGTTGATTTATTTTTCTTTATATTTTGTGTTATTTATTATTTTTATTATATTATAATATTGTAATCATTTACATGAATATTCTTAGGTCATAAACCGAATCACTGAGTTTCTATTATTTTTTATGGGGAAATTCATTTTGATATTCAAGTGCTTTAGGTTACAAGCATCTTTCTGAAATGAATTATGCTCACAAACCAAGGTTTTACTGTGGTTAACTGTCTTTGTTTTTATAGGGGCTCACAACTAAGCATTTGCCTTGGATCTCACATGAGACTATAAGCTTGGACTTTTTGGCAATGCTGAAACAGTTAATACTTTAGAAATTCATTTACCAAACATGAGCCTTTTGGGGGACACAGAAATATGATTTAGATATAGAACATCGCACCCAAATATCCTGTGTTTTGGAGATAGGGCCTGGTCGAAAGAGGCAAGCCGCTGGGACCGTGATCTTGTTATTGGCTCTCCCTCCTATTTCTACTCCCTGGCCACCATGAAGTGTACAGCACGCTGATGGAAGGGAACAGGAAAACATTCCACCATGCCATTTTAACAGAAACCATGCAGTTTCTGCCTTGGAGCCATGGCTGAAACCACTGAAATTGTGAGTCAAAATAAATCTCTCTTCCTTAAGTTGTGAGTGTCCAGTATTTTGGTAGAAATTTCATTATTTCAGCATGTTGGTACACAATAATGCACTCACGAGAGTCCCAGCACGCTGCCCGGCTCATGTATTTGCAGCTGCATTTCTCCAGCACTATTCACTGCACACCAGGCACAGGCCGACTTCCTTGACCCTCTTGGCAAATCTCTGAGAAAGACACAAGTGTGCTTTCCTGAAAGTTGGGAAATGTGAGGCACAGAGTGCTTACACCACAAGTGAGATGGTCAGGATCTTATTTGCTTGACTCCAAATCTTATATCTGTCACTGCCACTATACTCCCACCATTAATCTTATGTCATTTTTAATATGTATTTTTTTCTTCATATAGTTTCCTGTTCCAAGTTGTAAGAGTATGTAACTAAGTAAAACTCAGAGTCAGATTGGATTATCTCCATTACTTTTCCTATGAGTAAAATTGAAACATTGCAATCATGATGGTACTGCTCAAATTCCCTTACATCAACCCTTCTTGTTGGTATAACCACACCTGAAATAACTGTAAACTATCCACGGTGATAATTGATTGACATGTGGAGTCCACCATTAATGTATCCTTTTGGTTCACGGGATTGATCACACTTCACTTCCCAGAGAGATTTTAAATTAAATTAAGCACATGGGCCATGTCTTACATTGTAGATTTCCTCACAGATACTTCCACAAGTCCTGTCCTTTGATATCGTAAATGCATGCTATTGTGTAATAAATCTTTGGTGTATATAGACTAGATCAACTATAGCTTGATTACTGTGAGAATCCAGTATCCAGTCTGCCTCTCCATCCGAGGCCAGTTCAGTGCCTCATGAAAAGGACAGCAGAAGCTAATACAAGCCATGTCATAGTTACTTCAGTTTAATCTTTACTGTACTTCAGACGTACACTGTCATGGCCAAACTGACTTCTTTTGTTAATCATATAGAATAACTTCAGCACCAAATCATCTCTCCTAATCCCTCCACATTAATATAGTCAGTCACCCAGCAAACATGTTAAGATCTACTAATGCTGAACGGGAGCGTATGAAGAATACAGAGATGAAAGTTTACAGCATAAGGATCCTGTCATCCAGTGAGGGAAAGATCAGAAAAGCACCAGCCACAGGGACCAACCCAAGTGCTGCCTTCCTGAAAAGGCGCTGAGCCCCACCCCTGGCTTCCCTAACCTGCGTCCACCTGCCTCATGCCTTCTTGTCTTCCCATCCTGTGTGCTGCTAATAAGTCCAAGGGGCTGGGAGCTTCCTCACACTGAAATCATCTCCATCCCCATCTGCTCCTGAGCACACGGCTCAGCATGCTGATGACAGATAGCAGGAAAAAAACCTAGAATGTTCACAATTACATGGGACTTTAATAACACACTCCTGAATAACCAAAAGGTAAAGAAGAAATCAAAAGGGAAATGTAAAAATATATTGAGACAAACAAATGGAAACCCCCCCCCCAAATCTTACAGGTTACAACAAAAGAAGTTATAAGGGGGAAGTTTGTAACAATACACACCTGCATTTCCAAAGAAGAAAGATAGGTAAACAACCTAACATTCTAGGAAATGGAAAAAGAACAAACTAAGCCTGAAGTCTGAAGAGGGAAGGAAATAACAAAGATCAGAGCAGCAATAAATACAGAGCAGAACAACAATAGAAAGATCAACAAAACTAAGAGTCGGATTTTCTAAAAGATAAACAAAACTGACAAATCCTTAAACTAAGAAAAAATGAATTCACCCAAATAAATAGGATCAGAAGTGAGAGAGAAGGCATTTCAACTGGTGCCACCGTAATACAGAGAATCGTTAAGCTGTGACTGCAAACAACTACTTGGAAGCAAATTAAATAACTAGAAGGAGTGGACACATTTCTAGAAATATAAACCCTACAAAGACTAAATTTAAAAAAAAAACAGAAAATCAGAGCAGATCAATAACAAGAAAAGGAATTAAATTGGTTATGATATTTTTAAATCTCTTATTTTTTTTAAAAAAAAAAAGCCCAGAAACTGGTAGTTTAGTGAATGAATTTTATCAAATGATTTTAATATAATTAATGCCCTCTGTCTCAGGTTTTTTTTCCCAAAAAAGTGAAGAGGAAGAGAAAGCTAAACAGTGGCTACCAGAAGCTGAGGTAGAGAAGAAAGTGGGTAGGTATTGGTCAAAGTGTACGAAATTTCAGTAGGAAGAATAAAACTCCGGAGATTCACCGTACCATGTGGTGACTACGGCTATGCACGATATGAGTGAAAATTACAAAGAAAATCTTAACTGCTTTCACCACAAAATCTATGGGAGGCAATGGATATGTTAGATTGATCGAATCATTTCATAATACATATATATAAACATCATGCTATACAGCATGAATATGTTCAATTTTATGTCTGGATAAAAATGAAAATAAATCAACATTGTTATACCAAACATAACAGTTCTTTCCCAGGATGTGATCTAGTTGCCCACTAGGTTTTTGCTCTGAGAATCGTCTCCTCTAGGAGCTTCCCATTGTACTCACCCTTCAAAATCTAACTTCGGTGCTTCTTCCTGATCCTCTCCTATTTCACAAGAAATATCTTTAGCATGAATTCCTTGCCTATTTGGCAGGTCCTATAGCAGAGGAGTAGAGATGACTTTCTTTAAAAAAAAAAACAAAACAAACAAACCAATGTACTGGGACGTGTTTGCAGTCCATAAGTCCATAATGTTTCCATTCTACTTAGGAAGTTGGTGCGTGTAGGTAATGACACATCTTAACTTCTTATTCCCTTCCCTCTGTTCTCTCTCCTCCCTCCATCCATCCCCAGGTCCCCCTCCCATCTGCAAGAGAACTGGCTCCCGGTTTGGTGATCTTTCTTATTTTCAGTCTCAGTGCTTCATGTAGTGTCTGAAACATCACAAGCGTGGAAAATGTTTCAGAGGGAGACAGAATACGGGAGACAGTGTAGGATGGAACCGGGGAGATGAGCCCGTCCCAATGACTGTCCTCTACTGACTCACTTCTGAGTCCTCAGCTTCTGAGCTCATTGAAAAAGGACAAAAGGCTGCTATTTACCCTGGGTTGCTCCGCCACCACCAATTTCTTTCAGATTTCTACTGCAGCTCTTTTTGAATCCCACGCTGTTTAACCCAAAGGAGATGAGTTGGGGGAAAGAGGCAAATTATATATGACAGAGACATGGGGCGCAGTTCCTGTATTCAGCACAAAAATGGTGAAATAACCAAGCCATTTACCGCCTGATGTCAATTGCCTCTATTTCCCCCCTGAGCCCTGGAGATTTTCTCTGGCTGCAATAAATCTCTCAGTTCAGGCAAAATCCTTGAATGTCTGCTTCCTTATCCTGCAAACACAGTTATTCCAACTTTTCTCTTTTATTCTGTTCTCCTTTGGAGACACCTCCACCCCACCCCATAAGGTATCTTTACCCATTTATTCATTTGGTGATTCTTTTTATTCCAAGATCATTCTACCATTTTCCCCTAAAAGCTCTGCATATTATTAGACCATATATGTTTGCATTGTGCTTTTTAGATCTTCAAAACACATATTGCCCCTTTAAACACAGTTCCTAGGCCTGTTAGCTCTTATCTTTTAAAATGTTCATGCTCCACTGTTTACATTTTAATGAAGATAATTGTGTCTCTGGCTATAGGAGACCATTTCTTCATTCAGCCTATCTCTTAGGGAGCTGTTTTAATTACCTCCTTTACACCCTACTCTAGAGGTTAACTTCTCACCCTAGGATTATAGGGATGGCCAAACACACAGCACCTGACACTGCACAGATGTGACTGACAGGGAGTCACCACTCACATATAATCACAGCCCAGAGAAGAAGACAGCACACCATGCAGCAGCACGCGGGGCTTGTTGGCTCTTTGTAGTATCAGGAGGGTGGGATGACCCCTGACCTTGGGAGCAGATGTAATAGACTGTTTGACTAATTCTTTGTGCAACTGAGAACCTGAAACCCACTACTCCGAGCTAAGCAGGAACCGTACACAACCATACGTCAAGGACATCTGTCTGGTCAAGGCATCCTACCTAAGGGGGCAGAATGGGAGGGCTACTGGAGGCCCTGCTGGTTTTCCCTGGACAGCAAGGCACACATAATATTGAACCCTACACTTCTGGCCAACATCACAGGACCAGGGCACCTAAACAAAACCGGAAATTCTCTTTTATTTACACCCAATCGAATATAGTGAGAAGGTGAGAAGAAAGCTGAAACCATTGTTTATAATGAATGGGGGACAGAGGATACCTCTGGCCTGAAGAGCTGAATCCCAGCTTGTGACAAAAAGACTCCAATTCCCCAAACCCTCTAGGGCCTGCCACAATCAGGACCTGTTCTTCCTGGTATAAGAGAGGTTGGCAATGCCACCAGTTTGCTGACTGTCTTGCTGAGAGTGACACAACGCTGAAACAACGGCCCAGTCACCCCACATCGTCTCATCTCCCGAGGCACTGTGATGGCAGGACACGGGTAACTCCTCTGTCGCTGCAGCCAGAATGCCTAGTTATGGGCAGGGACAATGTGGCATTGGCTTTGTGTAGGGAATTATTCCAGATGCCTTTGGGGAAGCATTTTTAACAAAAAGGGGAAGTTTTCAATATTCCATTCTGTGCAGCATGTTTATTCCTCTGTCTGCATTTACGTATCTTCTTCCCTCAAAATACTTTCGGATTTATTTTTCAGATATTGTTACTCCCGGGAACACACAAGGTCTTTAATAATGAGAGTGATTGTCCTCTCAGCTGTTTTGCTTCTTTATCTCACCCTTGATTGGCTGCTCTCGCCTTTGCAACCGAAGTGTGTAATTGTGAGCCACAGGCTACCGTGTAAGCGAGGAGGGAGCCGTCGGTTCCACTTAACTGAGCTGATTTGTGTTATTCTGAATGGTATTTTGCATTGAGGGAATATAGATTGTTTTAAAGGCATTTGTCTTTTTCCCTGGATTTTCTTTGTGGAACTTGAAAGGACAATGCAAGGCTGTGGGAAAATGATAGATTATCGTCCACAACATATGCCACTTCCTTCCTCCCATTTGATCTCTGTCTAAAGAATGGCTAGTTTTTCATTGTTGTTTTTGAACGCGGTTTAAAGCGTTACCCTGAAGATACACTGATGGCGGTCTCACAGCTGAAAGCTTACAGTAACCACCATTCTTACAGGCCATATCCTGCCATTGATTTTTACAGAGAACTCCCCATTGATTTCAATAGGGGCTTTTCCCTTAGATCGATGGCAGGATATAGCCAGTGACATTAAGAATAGATAAAAGACCCTTGAGTTAACTGTCAACAGAACTAAAATGTAGATATGAATTCATTTAGCAAAAATTAGCTTTCAACAATTCATCAGAAAAGGAAGCATTTCCAAATGCTTTGTGGTCATTGTAAATAAGACTTCTTGTTCACAAATCAGTATTTTCTTAGATTTGTCTTTTTGCTTTTCATGTTTATGCAAATCATGTTCTCATTAGCACCTCTAATAGATTTCTTTCTTTCTTTCTTTCTTTCTTTCTTTCTTTCTTTCTTTCTTTCTTTTGCCTTGAAACAATGTAAGGAAAGGGAGGACAGAAGAGCATACATACAGAACTCCAGGACAAGGTGTGATGGAAGAAAATGAGAACAGATTCCAATTCCAGAGTAGTAAGCATGAGATGCCTCTAAATTACATACACAGGTTCTCACATATCAGAGGTGAAAGCTAGACATCAATTGTTGTGCTGTGTTGTGTTGTGTTGTGTTGTATTGTATTGTGTGTGTTTTGTTGTGTTTTTGAGAGGGAAGTTCTGGCTTTATCGCCCAAGCTGGACTCAAACTCCCAAACTCCAGCAATTCTGCTCTCTCAACCTCCTGAATTGTTGACCTACATGCAAAAACCTGTGCCCCCTTTGGGTTTTCAAATACTATATTATACCATACATCCATTGGCCCAATGCATAGATTAGTATTATGTATATTTTTAAAAAGAAAGCAGGAAGTTACTTGGTGGCAAAGTGAGCTACTAGGAGGGTAATCTCATCTTCATACCCATGGGAAATCCCAATTTGCAGCTGATTTCTTTTAGCAATTATTACTAAGACTGCTTGGTGACACTCTCAGAAAAAATCCTGCTTAGCTGAGAAGTTCACAGCAACACAGTTAGCAAAGCCGATGTCAAAATCTATGTTAGATATGGCCAGTTAATGAAAAATGAAGGAGCGCTATGAGAATTTTAATATTCTGGCCCAGGGCTCAGAACCATGAGGGGTAGAGCCTGAAATGCAGGGTTAGACTGAGTGGGCGGTGCTTGGCAGCATGACATCAGAAGCCACCTGGAGGGGTAGAGATGGACTCTCTGCAATCCCCCAAGATCTTAGGTTTTTCCCTTCTTTTTTCTCTTTTCCCCTCTCCCTTTCATCCTAGAATTAACTGCCAGTCGTTAGCTATGATTTCAGCCAGCTATTCTGCTCCTTGTAGACCCTCCAACCCAAGAGCAGCAGAGACTCTTCCTGAGAGTTGAGAAGTTATCCTTTCCATTGTGCCTGATGGTCAGTCAACAAACGTTTATTGAGCAACTGCTTGAGTTAAGCAAAGTGCTGAGAGACTATAATGGTGATACGTCCAAGCCAACTCTAATCATTTCTATCTCCGACCTTTTACGTGGACTCACCTTGCAGAGCCACGGTCACACCACTGTGATTCAGATATGCTAACGAATTTGCAAGGGTAGCCACATTAAATTTTTGTGCAGGTTTCATCAGTCTGAAAGACTCACATTACAACCAGTAACTCTGAAATATTTTTCTAATTAGTGGGGGATCAGTCAGGGTTGATTCATGTATATTTGAACTCGACATTAATCACACTCAAACATGTTTAATGAGAAATCATTAAAATTTGATATCAGAAGATTTCACAAATTTTTAACAAAGGGATGGTGTAAGTGAAAGGCAACAGAATAGAGTAGCTTTGTTCTTTGGACATAAAAAAAATTCTGAGCAACATAAGAGATTCTTGGCTCAGCCTGGTAGTACATACCTATGTCTTAGCCACTTTCTCATCACTGATATGAAATGCCTGATGCCTACAAAGAAAAGCTTACTTTGGCTTAGGGTTTTAGAGGTTTCAGTCCATAACTGGATTGGTTTCAAGGCAAGAAGGCGCAACAGAAAGGCCTGAGTGAAGGAGAACTGTTCACATCATGGCAGCCAAGAAGCAGGGAACTGAGAGAGAAGCCAAAGGAAGAAATAGACTCTTCTAGGTCATACCCCCAGGGACCTATCTCTGACCTGTCCCCACCTCTTAACAGCAAGTCAGTTACCGCCATCCAAAAATTGAATCACCTCCCAAAAGCCCTGATTCTGAACTGTGACATTTGGGGGGCACTCTAGATCTAAACCAAAACAATTTATAATCACAGCTACTGAGGAGGCTGAAGCAGGAGGATTGCAAATCCAAGGCCAGCCTAGGCAATTTAGTGAGACTCTATCTCAAAATAAAATAGGAAATGGCTGAGGGTGTAGCTCACTGATACTGCACTAGCCTCATGTGTGCAAGGCCCTGGACTTGACTTCTAGTACCACAAAGGAAAAAAGGATTCTATCAGCCTGTTGAGAAACATTTAAATTCTGTGTTGTTTATTTTTCATCATTTTTATAACCCAAATAACAAGTCTCAGATTTTTCATACGATACTCCTGCTTGTATTGACATTCTGGATGTGAAAACTTAAGGACATGATTGTGAACACGACACACTCATCAATTAATACACTGAAGTTAGCAAAGGCAAGTTGATAATGCTCCTGAAGCTACTTTATAGGAAACAGAACCTCACTGCACCTAGCAATTACAGTGGAGCCTGAATCTGGCCATTCCCATGAGAGTGACATTTAGATTTAGCCTTATTTGTAAACAGCGTGATTCACAAAAATCCATCCAAAAAATGAGAGGAAGCGGCCAGAGCAGTGTGAAGCTCTAATTAATGAGAAGCTAACCCAAGGATGTGCAAACTGTCGATTCCTTCCTGGCTGCCCGGGAGGCAGCAGCTGAGTCAAGAGCGGTTTGCAACTGCACAAAAGCAATCATCACGCAGAAGTTCGGTAGATCTAGGAGAAAAGCATTAAAAATGGTCATGATCTTACAGATTATTCTCTGGAGAAAAGTGAAGAACATAACTCTTGTCCCTCAATTCTTTCTGTGCCAGATAAAATCATCATGAACAATTAGGAGCCCAGAGGGTGGGAACTGCTGCCCTACTCAAAAAGCCTTCTCCAGCTACCATGCTGGTGTCTGAGTGGGCAGCTACATTTCCATCTCCTGGATAAGACAGTTTTATTCCTCTGTCTCTCAAAACCTTTACAGTCCTGCCTAGAAGCTGTCCACGGCTCATGTTCAGGCCAGCAGGGGAGTTCTGAGAACAAAAATTCAGCAGTTCTGCTGCAGGTATGCACCAGGGTACCTAAGAGGCTTATTGGAGGAACAGGGATAGGGAAAAAATAGTTTCGTTTTCTGCCCTTAGAATTGTCTGCATGCAAATATAGCTTTTTACATTTACTTGCATGCGTGCGCACACATTCACTCACAAGGAATTAGGGAAAACCAGCAGCAGTTTCAGCCCATTGCTGTATGCAGTATTTATAGTTGGAAAGTCATTCACGCTGCCTAGCATGTGTTCCCGGATTTCCCTCAGAGCACACTATAGGGCTGCAGTTTCTTGCCTTCTTCCAGCTGGATGTGGCCATGTGATTGGTCCTGAGCAAGGAAGGGAATAGCAGCTCTCAGAGTCAGAGGCGATTTGCCATTCTCTCCTCCCTTTTGTCACAAAGACCAGAGATGACTTAGCTGATGGCTGTTCCATTTGATGGGGTCCTAGAGGTAGGACAATGAGAGAAATTAAATGGAAAGTGATTGGATAAGAAATACAACTTGATTTTTTTAAAAACTGCTGAGATTTATGCCAGTCACGGTACTGCATACCTGTAGTCCTAGCTACCTGGAAGGCTGAGGCAGGAGGATTGCTTGAGCCCGAATTCAGGCCCACCTGAGCAACATGGAAAAATCCCACTTCAAAAAGTAAAGAAAGGATCATCAAACAGAATAATTTGTACTGTCATTGTTTGATTGTCCACTTTTTGTGCTTTGATTCTGTAACTTAAACAACTATTTCTAAGATAACAATATGTAATTTATCAACTAGTGATTTCTTACTGTTATTTTTTTAAATTCTGTATTATTTCTACCCTTTTTTCTGTTTTGCTCTTTTCTTTAAATAAGAAAAGAAAGGAGAGGGAAGAAGAAGGAGGGAGGGGTGTGGGGAAAAGAAAAATACCTTCAACGAACGAGTTGCTTGTCACTATAGATTAGCTAAGTCCTGGTTTCATCCTAGCAATCAGATACTTGTATACAAACTTAGACTATCTCACAAACTTCTAAGCAATTCCTATGTCTCTGCAGCCTAGCTCGGATTAGAGGCCCATAAATCACCACTTTACTGATGTCCTGTTCTTTGAACTCCACCAGCTTAACGATTGGCCACAATAGAGCCATCTTGGACTTTCGCTCAGGGCCTGCTCACCAAATGCTTTGCACAAGCTGCCCAGAGCTGCCCAGAGCTGCCCAGAGCTTTTGGCATCAGACAAGAACCATAGGCCTCTGTAAAGATAAAAGGTCCCTTTAAAAGCCTGTGCCTTACGTCTTGGAAACTGGCCTGTGTTCCTTTATCTCTTTCGTACCTGAATGTACTGTCTCGTAAATTCCAACAAGATAACCAGCTCATAGACACTAACAGAGACACAGGGCAGCCCCTCCATTTGGGGAGGCACACAGCTAGTCATCATTTCTCCACCTACCTCTTCGGCCCCCACTTCCAGGCATTGTTTCTGCCGAGAACAGCAGTTATTCCTCCCCTACTCCCCATGCTCAATTTGAGCCCTCTCTGAATGAAGCCCAAGAGACCCTTTGAAACACCGGAAGGTAGACCACTGAGCCCAGGAGTCAATAGCACCACCCCCTGGCTCCGGACCCTTGTCCTTCCCCAGCACACAAGCATAAACTTTCTGCAAATTTCTATGTTAATCTAAAGATTTTTTTAAAAAGGACTTAATGAGTGATGATACCAGAACCTGCTCTGTCTCCCACAGGCCTGAAAGAACAGAAACCTCAGGAAAGAACACAGTGACAGTGGTGTGCAGCTGTTCAAACACCAGATTTGCATGAGAGTGGGGGAAGAGAATGCATTTCTCACCACTCCATCCACAGACTTTCAGAGAGTATCATCCTTTGCATGGCAAAAGCAAATCATTTTGATTGAACCCAAAAGATCAAAAGATTGAGGAAAATCTTTGCTCATTGCCAAAACACAGACATCAAAAGATACCAGAACACCTCCTAGATAACTGGCCTCACTTACTAACCTAAAGAAGGGCTGGGGATTTAGCTCAGCGGCATAAGCACCTGCCTTGCAGGTGCATAGTCGTGAGTTCGATCCCCGGTACCAAAAAAACAAAAAACAAAAAACTGAGCTCTCCCTCTGAAAAGAGGATTTGAATAGGTGGACTTGCTCTGAAGACATTTCTGAGCGAGGGACCCTTCCTGCACTTCCCAAATTCTCACGTTGCCTGTCCCTGGTGCAGGGACTTGCTTGATGCCCTTATCAGCCTGTGCATTCCTGAAGGCAGCTCCCTCTGCTGATTCCATTGCTATGTTCTTGGCAGCAAGCACCTCACCCAGCCCAGGGCAGATAATAAATATTGAACATTAAGGGCTTTTGAATGATGTCACCTTGGAGCTTCCAGACTCTCCGCCTGGCCAGGACAGGTGTCAGGGAGGCCCAGAGTCTTGCATAACACAAGTAGGTCTCTCCACACTGCAAGGAACCCATGGAGCAGCTTCGCAGAGTTCTCACGGTCAGGGGAGAGTTAGAGTAGGGTCCTATCTGGAAGCATCTCAAAGATCTGAGACTATGTTCTGGGTCTCTATTGCTTTATCTCAAAGCTTTGAACTCTAGATGGAAAATATGCAAGCAATTGATTCTGCATTTGTCAGGTTAGACTCTCAAATTCAGAAGCACATGCACCCTGCCGATCAAAAGCCTTCATCAGACCTTCAAAAACCCAAATTCCACATTATAACTGATTACCACCCCATCTGGAGCCTTAGGGCCCAGCTCTCTAAACCCACTCCTTAGCCCGGGTCCTCAGCCCTGCTCATTTCATTCTCTGTTCTTTTATCTTCAGTCACTGCATTCACACTATTTTTTCACCTAGCACTGAACACTCTCTGCAGTGCTATTGTTGATTTGTTTCTTCATTCATTCTCCTTGTTTATTGTCTGTCTCTCCTACTGGAATGAAAACTCAGTGAAGGCCAAGACTTGATCCTAGCACTCAGACATGAATGCAGTGCAGGGATATGCACCAACATGTGTGGAGTTCACGCATAATTGACCTGCACAGAGGCACAGAACCTGGATATTTTCCCTCCTTCCAGGCTCTGTCTCTAACACCACGATGTTGGCAACCAGGAGTTAGTTCAAGAAATCCCTACTTGGATCTGCATTCATTTTCTGCAGTAGTAAGTACCTCAATTGGGTGGCTTAAACCATTGGAAATGGGTTCCTTCCAATTCTGAAGGCCATAAGACCAAGATGAACACATGGACAAGGTCACAGTCCCTCTAGGGGCCCTAGGGAAGCTCCACCCTACCACTTCTAGCGATTCTTCATGTTCCTCAATCCCTGTCTCTGTCTCCAGATGACCTTCTCCCACAACTGTGTCTGTGTCTCTTCTCTTGTCCTAACAACACCTCATTGGACTAAAGCCCAGTCTCATCGGCATGACTTCATCCTAACTTCATTACTTCTGCAAAGCTCTCGTTTCCAAATCAGATGGCGTTCACAGATCCTCGGGTTAGGACTTCAAGAAATATTTTCTAGGGAAAACAATTCAAACCATAGCAAATGACGATTAAGTTGGTCACAAGGAGCACATGGGAGCCACTTAAAGAATAAACTAGTCCTTCTGGCTCTGTATAGAATCCAGGTCATACAATATCCCCAGAGACATGGCAGTAAACCCTCCTCCCCGGCCCCATGGCATTCTTTTCAAGTCAGCACGTAGAATTTTGGAAGGAACTATAGTAGCGAGTGCCTCTAAAATATTTATTATGCGTCAGGGAAGGGAGCTAAGTAAAACACAAAGTACACACTTAGATGAATGGTGTAAACATTAGTGAGGACAAAAAAGCACACTAGTGCTTTCAAGAAAGGTAGGACTTTAGAAAAGAGATGGGTCCAAATATTTAACAGAGCAAGGAAATTATAGTTAGCAGTAAAAATATATTTACTGAGTGCACAAGTATCTGAGGCAGAAACGTGAGAAACGACCCCAGAAATCCAAACGGCAAGTGGCTGTTCTCTACACACACACACACACACACACACACATGCACAGCACATGCACGTGCGCGCACACACACACATGGAATTGCATGCCAGTAATGCCAGGCCACCAGATGATAGTGTATAAATTCAGTACATAGATACCAACCAAATGTCCAACTAGTGTTTCTTTTTCCCTTACAGAAATGACAGTTTGTCATTTCTGACAGTCTGGCAGAGCAGAATGCAAGGTCAGGGGTGTAGCCATGATCTCTGGGTGATCCACGAGGTGACAAGACCTGTCTCATCAGTGGTGCTAGTCTGAAGAGCTACCTTGATCTGCTGAGAATGGCAGAGGCTTGTGGTTTCCCTTTCCTGCCAGGACGTTCATGGTAGTGTCACAGAAATGGTCCCAAGAAGGTTGATCCATCGCCAGCATCGTACATCTGGTAAATGATCAAATCTGGGAGAGGCTGTTCAGTCAGCAGTGACCAGATGCATGCACGTCATTCCTGAGCAAGCCCGCCTTTTACTCTAGAACTCAGCATGGTAATAGGTCTCTAAGCATCACAGAATTGCAAGGTCTTAAGAGAAACACATTTCTTTTGGCTCCATAGTACATTTTCCCAAAAATAAAGGACTTCTTGTAAGGTAGCCAGTGCCCACTTTTTGAAAATATATAAGCAGCAGTGAACTAGGATTTTATAAAGTGAATTCCTGCTGAATCATAGGAGATCAGCTCTCATATTCTTTCTAACTCTAAAAATTGTGTGGCGTTGAAGATTTATTTCAGTCCCCAAAGTCTTCAAATACACAGATATTTCATGTTCCTCCAAAGAGAGATGAGGAAAAGATAACATGAAGAGTGGAGAAGGAATTTAATCGCAGACTCAGTGCACGAAGCAAGCAGTTGATGCAACAAAGGAAACGTCTTAGGAAACAGAGGAGTTGCCTCACATGTGTTCAGAGGCTGATTCACCCAGAGAGGACCAGGGTCATGGAATAACTGCAGGGGGCGTATTAGAGAAATCAAGCCATCTTCCCTCAAAGAGCAGTGAAGAGCAACTCCCTTTGAGACTCTATATTTCATAGCCCTGGTTCTAAAATTAAGAGGAAGAGTTCTTTGACGGGATAGAAAATAGATATTGTAATCAGCCCAAAAGTCTTTCAGCTTATACCTGTTTGTCCTCTGTGGCTCAAGAACGTAGACAGGAGACTGGCTGATGGAAGGGACACCTGGATGAAGAGCGATGACCAGGCAAGATGGTCTGAAAAGGCTCCTCCGGTGCTTCTAATGGTCTCAAATTCACTTTACACCACGTAAAACCAAATGTGTCTCAGTCCTTTCTATCTCTATTGTTAGCAATTCTTCTTCCAAAGCTGGCTCTGCTTTACGGACTTTCCTAATGGGTGGTAGACTATTGCAGAAATTGTTGTGGATAACAATTGGCCCAGTAAAGCTGTTTTGGCCAACTTAAAAATCCTTCTTTCCCCCTCAATTTCAAAAACTATTAATTTGTGGTGATAACAATCTCTCACATGTTGAGAGTTTGGGGGGAAAAAATTCAAGATCATGCTGTTGCCAAACTATGTGGTAAATTCCCTTTTGTGTTGCTACACAAGTATGAATTTCTCCCAACCGGACCTCCCATGTTTAGGGACTTTCCTCAAAACCCTTGACTTTTTAAGATTAGGAAACATGGTCCGGCTTCAGCTCCCATAAGTCTCCACACCCTCCCACTCTGTGAAAGAGACAGAACATCTGCTCCTCATCGCTGGGAAAGTACATTTAATTATTGGATGCTTTTCTTTTCAAAATGGTGCTGGCTTTTCTGCTTTCTTGAGGAAGGGTGAGCCACAGGCTGGAATGGCTGGGGAGGCAAGTCTGGGACCTTGCAGACTCAAAGACCACACGACGGTGATTACTGTTTCATAATCCCAGTAGACTCCATGGGAAAGGGGTGGCTGTGTGTGTGTGTGTGTGTGTGTGTGTGTGTGTGTCTGTGTAATGGTGAAGAAAACACCACACACAAACACACACACAAATATAAAGAGAAAGGATATATTAGGGGACATGGGGAAATAACCATGCATCTGAGTCTTCTTAAGAGAAAGAAACATAATGCTTTCCATATCTTGGTATAAAAGACTAATAAAATGAGAAATAGAGATGTTTATTGCAGAAAAGTCTTTTCTAACACACACACACGCAAGTTGAAGCATGTACTAGTCTAGCATCATTCACATTTGAACAATCCAAAAATGAGCAATATTAGCAGTCTCTAAAAATTTATTTTTCCCACTTTTGTTACTTTTATAGTGTCTCATTTATTTTAAATCCTGTTTCTCTAAAAACTAATAGATTTGCTTTCTTTTAGCCAAAAAGAAATTTGCTTTTGTTTTAGCAAGAATAAGGGAGGAGGTGCAATAGGAAATGTACTCCAGTGTCAATTCACTTTCAGGCAGTTATTTTGTGAAGTATAGTACTTCTAAGTCAGGGTCCCTGCCTTTAGGAAGGGGACATTTACTGGGGACAAATGCATCTGGAGCCCAGCTTAGGAGAAACTTATCTCCAAGTCGGGGAATAAGAGGTCAGATTAGAGAATCTTTTCAGGGAGATGATGTCTTTCTATGGTTCCCAGACTCAGCTACCTTCCAGAATTTTCAAACTTTGAAATTCCCTGGATTGTCTGAACCAGAATCTCTAAAAGAGAGGGCAACATATTAACAAATTTCCCCAGATGAAACCAAAGCCATGATCTCACTCTGGGCTCTGGGAAGAGAAGAAAAATCCTGAAGGACTATCTTGGACATGAGAAAGAATACTTTGGAGAAAGAATTTTAAAAAAAAGCTGGATATGATTGGGAGTAAGAGAACCAGATGGGGACAGTCAGGGGACCTATAAGGTGGGAGATAAGCAGCCCCACATCAGCAAGTTGCTTGGGAGGGGTGTCTAGGAGCTGGGACTTCAAGGGCAAGACTGTTGGATGAATGGGATGTGGCACCTGGACCCCCGGGGCTGCAGAGACAAAGACAAGAGAACAAGAAACAAGACCTAGGGGAATTACTAACCGCCAAGGACCAGTTCCGTAGCCCTGCTCCATTGTTTCCCTTTCATCAATACTGTTTCCCAACTGTGAGGAGATGGGATACAAGGACACATGCTATTTATGATACCCCGACTCAGTCACATCGAGAGAAGTACTCTGCACTTAGCAAAGGAAGAAGGGAGCAGTCCAGGACTCTCTCCACCGCAGCTCTCTCGGGCTGCCCCAGCATGACTTCATTTTCCACTTAAGACTTCATTCCATGTTCCTTTAAACTGGTTTCATTGTTAATAAATATCAAGTGTTACAGTTTAGACCTTCTGTGTTCAGAGGTGGAGTTTTTGGAAGGCAATTGCACATGAGGGATCCCATTCATCAGTGGATTAATCCACCAAGGAGATCATAATTTGATGGCATTATTTGGAGCTGAAGGAAACTTAGGAGTTTGGTCCTAGTGGAAAAGAATAAATTGTGAGGCCATGACTTTGGGGACTATTTATGGCACCAGCACCCCCTTCTCTGGCTTTTTCCCTCTCTTCTGCTTTCTGCTTACCACAATCAAGTGCCCTGTTCCACCAGACCCTCTCTGCCATGATGTTCTGTTTCACCACAGGCCCGGAATCAATGGAGCCAAGTGACCATGGACTGACACCACTGAAACTGTAAATCAAAATAAATCTTTCCTCCTTTAAACAGTTATTCTAATGTATCCTGCTCACAGAAATAGAAAACTAACACAGCAAAGTCAGTTTGAGCCCTCTCTCTCTCTCTCTCTATCTCTCTCTTTCATGATGGAGATGAGCCAATGTCCTCAATACACTCCATATGATGATATACATCTGTCCTTCCTGTCATATGACTGTGTCTTCCAACTGCAAATCTTCCTGGTTTCATTGGAGTTGCATATTATAACACAAGAATCTGAATGGATTCCATGCAACAGGACGGAATGGTTACATAACAAAGGAGATCTTCACAGGATAGCCAGCTTCCACTACCCTCCTAAAATGCATCCATGCTAATTCACCTCATGAAACTGGAAATCAGAAAAGTTTTAATAAAAACATTTAGTGGCAATATGTCAAGAGATAAATCTTTGAAAAACCACAAATTTCTCCCCAGGCCTGTTTAAGTGAGTATACTTGCAGTAATAAGAAGTAAAGCGAGTTATTTTATTTGCTTGTTTTGTTTTCTTCTGAGAATAGGAAGTAGGTGAGAGAAAACCAATGCCTTGATGGCAAAGATCGCTATCTTTACCAGTAACCACATATAAAAGAAGCTGTGCTAAGGGACAATTTAAGGTCATTTCCTCTTCTTCCATCAGGTTTTCAAACAGGACTGTGGTTTAGACAGTCACCCGGTGTG
Organism: Hydrochoerus hydrochaeris; assembly: GCA_004027455.1. NCBI lineage: Eukaryota > Metazoa > Chordata > Mammalia > Rodentia > Hydrochaeridae > Hydrochoerus > Hydrochoerus hydrochaeris. The sequence goes on along the minus strand of PVLA01001820.1, from coordinate 186,553 downwards.
GAGAAGCCAATCTAAATGCAACCATGGCTTTTAAGCAATAGGTCGCCCACTTCTCCACTCAGCTTTTCAAAGCTGTTTTTCTGCTGTTCTCAAAAGAAAGAGGAGAGAACAGCTTTGTTTTCCACATTGAACCTAATCCAAGCAAGCTATTAGGACCCCAAATCGAAAGACTGAGGATTCAGGGTCTCACTGTCCCCTACTCAGAAGTGCTCTTTCTGAAAGGTAAGTCAGTATGTTAGAAAGAGCACTATGTTGAAGACACTTAAAAGGTCACTATTCAGTTCTAGAAATTAGTTTTGTTGAGAGGGTACTTTAACAACCAATGCTACTAAAGATTACTTATATAGAAGTACATTTTTATTGGATTCCTAATTTGGGAGAAAAGAAAATCTTTAAATACAAATTGAGTTACTATTCTAATAATGCTCTAGTTTACTGTGCTGAATGAAACTGAGACCCTTGTTAGAGTGTGGATATTTGAAGCCTCACTTTTGTTAAAAGTTTGAGCCCCGGGGTGATGCAATGAGGAAGTGGTACCCGTTGAATGGGCAGAATCAAATGGGAGGGTCCGCAGGTTAATGGGGACATTTCTTTAAAGAGTTCCCATCCACTCCCCTCTTTTGCTTCCTGACCATGAAGGGAGCATCTCTGCTTGACCACATGCTCTTGCCATGATGCTCTACTTGGCTAGCAGTTGAGGGAATTGACTATGGGCTAGAAACACCAAAACCATGGACCAGAACAAACTCTTTCTTGTTATAGGTTGCTTATCTCAGATATTTTGTTATAGCAATAGAAAACTAACACAGTCCTGATTAAAGGTAAAGCAATTTAAAATAAAAACCTAAGTGCTGAGCTCCTAACAACTCTCCCGAGAAAGAGAAAAGTTAGCACAGTGAAAATGTCACAGTTTTGAGCCATTCTTCCCAGGAGAGGGAAAGAAAAATGGAGCAATAAGCAGAAACGCAGAAATGAAGCAGAGATAAAGGAGCCAGAATATTCTGTTACCCATCGGCAGGTAGCTTGTCTGTGTCTCACGTTTCAGCTGAGCCCAAATTTGGAATGCATAAGAGAGATAGAATAATAACTCCTTCCATGGGTGTTTGATATCCTAGAAAGCTTGTGAATATGGATTCTGAAACATCTGTCTTCCACATCATCCACCCATGGCTTGCCTGAGACTAAAATCTTGGGTGGCACCAACAGCTCCAGTCATGCAAGCTGGGCCTCCAGGGAAAGGAGAAGAGAATTCAGAAATATGAATGCACCATCAGAGAAGCTACCCAGAACTAGCAGCTGAGAGTGTTTAGTCTCACTGACTTATAAGGACGGTGTGGTTTTAAAAGTGGATTATGAAAGTGGTTAAAGGGTTGCTTCAGGAAAATGTTGGCAGGTATCAAAACCAGATTGCTTGTGGCCACTTCTAACATTTCAGTAGACATGACTTTGTGGTTGAGAAGTCAGAGAGATTCCCCTGGAACAAGGATTTAGTCCCTCCTACTTGATGCCAAATCCAAGCTGGGCATGAAAGCCAATTTTTATAGAGTCAAAAGCTCCGAAAGTATATAAAGTTTTATAATCTGATTTCTACAACATGACCCTCGCAGTTTAAATTTCCATCATGTTGAGAATGCAGTATAAAGACACTAAATATAAGGGGCAAGTCTAGACTTGCTCAGGGTCCCAGGGGTAAAATGCTTATATTGAGTAATTACTTTCAGCCTAAAACTTTCACTATCCAAATCAAGACTGGACCTAAAGATAACCCACGGGCTAGAAGATCAAGGGAACCATCTTTGTTTTGTTGATAGCCCTATAAGCAAATAAAGTAAATAGGGGCAAAATTTAAACTCTCAACTCTGCTAATGATCCACCTCTCAAATAGCACTCAGTATTTGTTTATGTAAATGAACAGTAATGTGTGATTTCTGAATCTGCACTTAATACACACTTAGCCTTAGTACAGTACTTCACATTTATTCTATTTCAAACTATGCAAAATGATCCAGAAAGGCATAGGATGATTTCTGTGGCAATTTTATGGTCCTGACATCAAAGAAGTCGCATCACTCTGCAGATCCATCCTTCAGGACAGACGCCAAAATCACCCGACTGCTTATTTCTGGTGTTCTGCTTGACAGATCATGCTCCTTGCTACCAGATAGGGGGCTCAGTGACACAGAACGAGCACCTGAGTCAGGAGTCCTGGCTAAAGGACTGAGCTCAACTATGTCTGGCCCACTGAAACTGAGCCAATTTGCAGTGATCCATACTTTCAAATTGCTTTATTTCTATCCCCGTAATAACTACGTTTCCATCAGATCAATTCTTCAGTTTTTGAACTTTTGCCATTAAAAAGTTTTATTGCATCTACCAGAACCATGCTTTGGTGAAACACTGATACACAAAAGCTTACAATTTGCCATCATATGCATATGTCTGCAAAGTTACTAACAGCATAGTTCGGGGCATCGATTCTGAAGGCTCTTATCCTGCCCAGAACCCCTTCAATGGGGTAGCCTTAAGCAATTTTCTTAACTTCTCCCTGCCTGAAGTTTTGTAAGCCTTGGAGCTTTCAATGAAGAAAATAATAGGCATGCCTCATACAACAGCTATGGGAGAATTAAGAGTAATAATTCATGTAAAGTTATTAAAAAGAGTGCCTAATGCAAGCAGAGTGCTAGATGGTCTGTTTTTATCAAATCAATATTTGTACATAATTTAAAAGTAAAATAGCAATGCATAGCAGGAAAAGGAGATAGGAGTCTACTCCACAAACAGAATTTCCAACTTCTAAGGTACCTTTTCTGCCAATTCTTGAACATGTTCCAGGCCCAGACTCTGAAAGAATGAAAAGATCGTCCCTCCCTCCCTCCCTCCCTCCCTCCCTCTCTCTCTCTCTCTGACTCTCTCTCTCTCTCTCTCTCTCTGACTCTCTGTCTCTCTCTCCACCCCACAGAGCTTTGCACATGTTAAGTAAGCCCTGCACTGATCTACATCTTCAGCTCTCTTAATTTTTTTGAGACAAGGTATCACTAAGTTGCCCAGGCTGACCTTGAGCTTCTGATCCTCCTGCCTCGGCTTCCCTTACTGGGATCACAGTCGTGCACCCACCATTCCCATTCTCAATCTAAGTGTCTTTATTTATATGAAAGCACATAACTTAGACAAGTGTGTTTCTATTTATCCCTCTGCTAATTCTCCACATTCTGAGTACAAACAATACTCCCTGTCCACGGTGTGCTCTATGAGTCTCTTTGGTCGTTTGCCTTTAAACATTTTAAAATTACTTGCTGTCAGCCTTGAAGCACTGGGCAATTGTGTGTATTCAGTTTGCCACAGTGTTTAATAATGTTCACTGTTATTGCAAAGTATGAGTATTAACTGAATTATTATTATTATAAAATTGTTGCTCAAGTCTCTGGTCATTTATGACTACAAAGAAGTTCAAATAAAGGACTGCTAGCAAAACCCAGGACCCACCATGCTATGTGTGTCTAGCCTGACTCTGAAAAATTCAGCAATGAAAAAAATCTGTCTCTACCCTCTTAACTAGATTTTATCTGCTTAGCGGTTTTCCCAAACTTTCTGGGCTCGTTTTCCTCTGGTAACTTTTTAATAGGCCCCCTGGCTAGGATTTGACCTCCCAATGACCTTTTGGCTCCTAGCAAGGCTTCTTGTCTCCACATTTCCACATTTCCTTCCCCTCTCTCTTTTCCACCTGCCCTGCTGGGCCTTCGCCCTGTCAGGTCATCCGTAGGCCTCAATCACTGAGCTCACAGATCACTGACCTAGCAAAGCAGAGCTAAGCTGTAAATTAAGTCTTTTAACTGTGGTATGTGCTCCTGAGCTCCTCAGAAATGAAAGTGAGATAATAAAGGAAATAAGCACAAACAATTGTTTCTCAGAATGTTTCCACTAATTGTATAAGCAAGCAGTGAAGGAAAACTGGAGTGGGAAAACCTGAGAGAGGAAATCCAGAATGTTCTATAACCCAGGGCCATAAAAAGAGAATGTGCGAATAAAACGGAACAGAGACTGGTGAAAATTTCACAAGTGTCCTGGATGGTATGGATGGAAGGATGTAGCAACAGTTTTCCTCCGCCTCTTCACTGGAATTGTTCAGTGGGACAAGCCACCATACTTTGTCTGACTGGAATCGCGATCATTGCCTGTTCCCATACTGTCCTGTAAGTACCAGGACTCAGTTTCCTGCAGCAAATTTTAATTTCCATTTCCGAATTTTGCCACCTTTCTATGTAAGTGCTTACTGTGTAACCACTAGGACTCTAAGTAAGGATTTTGCTCTTCTGGAAGTTTCCTCTGTCATTAGAATTCTCTTGTTTATTTATGCAGGTATATTTTATGGAGACATAGTGCCCTGCAAAAATTTTCCATGTATCTGAAGCCTCTGAACGTACGCTGGGATTCCAGCTATAGTGAGAAAGAGCAGAGAAAAAACACAAGGAAATCGTACAAGGGCACATGGCACAACAACCAAAGCCAAGAGGCTGAGGTGACGTGTAAAAAGACAATTGTTTGGCAATTTCTTTCCTACCAAGGGACGCTATCACCGGACCATGCTGTGAAAAATACAACATAAATCAGGCAGTATGGAAGAAGGTTAAACAATGGAATAATTAGGTGAAGAGAGTAGAGCTGGCTGGAAGCTCCTGAACTATAATTGTTACATGCAAAAGAAACACTGGCAATTTCTCAAGTTAGAAATCCCTGGTGGATTTAACTCACCATTCCCACCACCCCTCAGTAAACCTCCCAGTAAGCCGGGGCCCGGCTGTCACTGCAAATGCTTGGGCTTTACTGCTAGAAGGTTGTTTATTTTGGCTGTTAAAATTCCACATGTCATCTCCTACCTTCTCTTGGGCTGAAAGACACTGAATACATGAAAAGATAAGAAAACTTGCCCTTTGGAATAAAAAGAAAATGTATTTTGATTTATCAGGTATCAGAATGGGTTAGACATACTTCCTCTGTAAATGTTCTTATATATCTATTGCCTTTCCTCTCCCTAAACAGATTTGAGGTAAAAAAAAAAAAAAAAAAAAAAAAAAAAAAAAACTTGAGAACTAGAATTTATAGCAGAATGAGAGCATTCAGGATGTAATGTTTCTTTTTTTTTCTTTCTTTACTTTCTTTCTTTTTTTCTTGTACCTGGGATTGAACCCAGGTCCTCATGCTTAAACCTCACTCACAACCCTCTATTTTTTTTCTAAGAAAAAGCTTTTCTTGCCCAATCACTATTATAATTTCCACCAACATCATCAAGTTGAACATAAACACTTAAAAATAAGAGAGTATCTTGTGGAAATGATTTTCAAACTCTTAACCACATTTCCCAGCCTGGTAAATAGGGTGTCAGAGAGGATCTTTGTTACTTTCTATAGGAAAATTAACATAGTGTATGGAAAGGAAAATTTGAGAGGTTTTCTAAATTGGGGAGAGATCACAGCTAAAGGAGCAAAAAATGTGACAATCTGTGTGGGAAAGACAGCAACTAGACATAATTAAAAATACTAATATGGCCTAAGATTCTCTGTATTTCCATAAGTGTTATTTTAAAATAATGTCTCAAAGCTTGTAGCACACTAGCAAAGACACAGCTGCTATACTGTTTTTCTTGGCAAGCATCAGGATCCTTTGTGGGTACTGAATAAACCCTGGGCTTCCACGCCAAGCAACTCTAGAACCGGACTGCTGGATGATTCTCCTGAGAGTTCAAGTATTTGAGCAAAAAGATATGTATAAAACTCACTTTTTATTTGGATGTGAGGAAATATGGACCCTTCACCAGGTGTGAAAACATGGCCGGGCTTCTGTCAGCGTGGTGTTGGGTATCACTGGTCCCAGGGGATGATGGGAAATGAGCCTTCTCAAGCCACGGACTCTTGGCAGAAAAGCTCAGCTCCACACCTTGCTCTAAAGGACAAGTGTCCACCTTGACTCTGTTGACCTGGTTTCCTTGGGGCTTTCAATTAAAAACACATTCCTTTTCTCCCTCTACAGTTTTTAAGTTTAGTGCAGGTCAATAAGCACCTGAAGCTTGTTGTACAGCAAATAATAAGCTTAATCAGCCTCCTGATGAGTGAAAATGCTCTCCAAGTCTCACAGCACTTAAGCCTTTGGCATTTTCCTATTCAAGATAAGCCTGGATAATATCCGGGATCAACGGTAGTTGATGAAGTTTGAAGTGCTCAAATGTTAACTCATTTTTTAAGAGAACTTAGCCTTATCATGCTCAAAAAAGAAGATGAGGAAGAATGTGATTTTTCTCACCAAAAATTTTCCATCTTATTAATAGTTTTCTTTAGAAACAAAATTTAAAAGTGGTGAGAAATTTTTGTAGCAAAATTAATTGTCCATGGGCTACTAAAAGGCTACAACAGTTCAAGTCTAGAATGTTCCCAAAGGTCTACATATTAAAGACTTTGTCCCCAGTTTAATACTCTTGGGAGGAGCTGGAGCCTTTAAAAGACAGAGCTAGTGGAAGGTCTTCAAATTATTGAGGTCCTCAAGGGACTGTGGAGCCTAATTTTTTCTTTGTTTCACAGGCCACAGCAACGTGAGAAGCCTTTTTCCACAGAGTTCTATGGTGCCTCACTACAGGGCCAAAACAGCCAGACCAACTTGCCATGTACTGAACCCCTAAAACCATGAGCCAAAGTGAATTGTTCTTCATAATACACTGATTATTTCAGATGTCTGTTGTAGTCACAGGAAGCTGACACAGAGGCCAAAGAGAATGTTTTAAACTTGGCAAAGAACAGAAAGACACAGACTTCATATCTGTAAAAGTTACCAACATTTGCTTCATTGGAGGAGAGTCGGTACAAACTGAAGAGATACTTTCACGGAAATAAATCATCGGTAAGCAATTCACGGTGGTCCTTTCAAAAGTACAACACTGGTGACTTCTTTGGTAGACTAACTTAATTGACGTTACTATTCATAACAGAAAGAATACTGAAGGTCTGTTATTTTATCTTGCAGTTAGGAATATTAAATCTTTATTTGTAGACTTTTGTTCTTCCCATCAGAACTCAGGTGCCATGTGGACACTGCAGGCAAGAAGTGAGTGAGTTTGGGTTTTGCACAGTTAGGGAGCAGTGATTTGAGAAACAATGAAGTTTCTTGAGATATTGGCCAAATACTCATGTTTCAATTCAAATAAATTACTAGGTGAGCCTAGGGATTCCACATTATTCTTCATGCAGATCAGCTATAGGTCTCTAGCTCACTCTGATGACATGGACATCATTCAGTGCACAAGAGCATATCATTTTGCAATGTCTCTGACCTTATTAGTCATAGTTCAAATAAGAATTGCCAGAGCCAAATACATGCTTTATAAATACATTTTTTTATAAAAGGGTAGAGCATCTTCTTTACCCTAAGGCAAAATCTCTAAGCTTCTCTGTAGAAATAGAAAAGAATATTGGAGTCATTCCATTAAAAGGGAAAGCTTGTTTCATGAATCTTAGGAAGGAAGCACATTTGTCTAAGGGAAAAGCTTTCTTTTGCACTTGATCACTTTGTCCCTGCCTTGCTACCCATTTTACCTTCTGCCGAAAAGCTTGACAGCATGACTTCCTCCCTAGTCAGTGTTCTCTGACAGCCTCTGACCTACTGCACCACCCTAAATCCAAGGTTCACCCTGCAGCATGACAGATAATGGTCAACTTGTGCCTGCTTCATATTGACAATAAAAGCACATGGCCACGATGTAGCGGTTAATTGTCACAAAATGAGATTCATCTCTGTGACACAGGAAGGGCGACCAAGGAATAGCCCATATTCTTATCAAAATCTTCCCATTGGTGAGCCTTGCAGGTGGGCATGAAATGAATGTTGGTTTTGGACGAAGTAAAGAGTGCTGGTTGGAGGAGACACATGAGGTCTTAGATATTGTAGTGTGCATTGAAATTAATTCAATCTATTGAAAATGATGTGCTGCGGGAACCCAGAGGGAAATGGGTCTTCTGATGTGAAAGTCTGGGAGAGTTTTATGAAGAAGGCAGCCCTTGAGCAAAACTGTAAGATGAGGCAGGGTGTGCACCCAGTCTGCCGGGCTGTGGAAGAGACAGGGTGTGGCATGGGAAGAGAAGAAGGGAAGAAGGGAGCTGGCATTAGAAGGAGAGGTTGGAGAGAATCTGGAAGAACAGCATCGAACGCTAGTTTTGGGGCCCCTGATGTCTATGCCAAAGGAAGCGGAGTATTCTATAGACAAGTGGGAGCCATGTAAGGTTTCTGAGCAGGAGATTGCCCTGTGATCAACCACATTAGTGGACTGGATTGGATTGGACAGAGGAAGGACACAAGCCAACAGGGGACTGAGTAATATCTGAGCCCCAGGTGATAGCACAGCTTGAAGTTGGGGACAGGTGGATCAAAGGCTTAGACAAGAGTTAGAGCCGAGGGGTGGTGGAGGAACCACTCTGTGGCTTCGATTCAAATTAACAAAGACTATTGTGTCCAGGAATGTTGCTAAGGACAGGTATGGACACACTCAACCTTGAAGACAGAGGATTTCAAGAGAGAAGAGTGAAGAGCCAGAAATTAGATTATGGGTAGGAAGAGAGGTCCTTATAAGGTCGGACCCCAAGACTGCTTACTTAATACTGACTCCACAAGCATTAAGTGAATGAACAAGACTGGAAAGTGGGAAAAAATCTGAACACGTATTCATTAATACCACTGACAACGAAGTTGGCATGCAATAAAATTCAGATACAAATAAAGCCAGGAAAGTATAAAAGATCCAATGAAGCAGGTGCTCTTAAAAAGCTTACTTACATTGAAACCATTCCTACCTTCTAGAATTGACTGAATAAAACAGGCGTAACGTGATGTAATCGTGCCATCCAGCATAACTTTCGGTAATGAACCATAACAACCACTCACAAACTCCAAGCGTATTTTCTAAAGTACCAAGAGTGCTGGCTCTGCTCAATAAATTAGGCAATCAGAATAAACCTATGGCCTTATTATAAAGTAGTAGGATTTCTGAATCCAAGGATCCAGGCACTACACTGTCAGAAGGGCCTCATTACATTGATGTCCAGCAGCTCAAGTCTCTCACTGAGCAGAACGCACTTCAGTACATCAATTGCTGTAAATTGCTTTGTTTTGTTTTATTCCACTTTGTTTTCCCTCCTGAAACTAGCCGCAAGTTATAGCAGGAAAGTTATAGACCATGGTCATTTCCCCAAGCCTTTGATTTTTTTTTCCTCTAATTTCTTGAGAGTTTGGGGTGTTCGTAAAAGATAACTGGGAACCCTTGCCAAGAAACTGTCAGTGGCTGAAAAGAAATGGGGAATGGTTATAATATTGCCAATTTATATTTATATAGCGTTTTTACTAGGAAGAGTTTAGAGTAGTTTTAGAACAATTCCATTATAGCAGTGTACCTGGAAAATACGATGGCACTCATGTTATAGACCTTTTTTTTTTTATCTTGGTCAGTAGAACTTTCTGTACTCTACCAATAAAGAATATGATTAAGATGTCAGCCCTCAAATCTGAGTTTTCTTTTCATGAATGTCGGTTCTTCCCAAACCGTTGTAGTGAATATATCATCTAAAATGATTTTCACTAAAGATCCCTTGGCTGCAGAGCTAAGCAGGATTAATAATTTGAAGATTCCTGGTTTTCTATTTTCAAAGAAAATAATGAATGTTACCACCTGAGTAACGGTATGGGGTGGAGGTAGAAACAAGGAGAGTGAGTCGGAAAGAGTCATACCCAGGCGCCTCCGTATGCAGATTTTACCTTTTAACTAAAGATAAATAAATAAACTGCACAAAGGACATTCTAACTCTGTCAGTGGAGTCCAGAAATTTCCAAGTCATTCCTCATCATTTTTTTCAAGCCAGCTGCCAAGGATAAGGTAAAATGAGTTCTGGCTAATGGAATTCATAAATCATTTGTTAAGAGCCCAGGCACCTTTCAACTCTAGCATTCTTTTGTGTGGTCCTCAAACAAGTTGGCAGCTAAGGCATTTAAAATACCTCTTAGCACATAGTTTTCTCACTGTACAAACCCTCAAAGAAAAGGGAGCTGGGAGGTGAACAACTCTGCCCCCAAGACCTATCAAAAGATTTCCACCCAGGCAGACAGGTGTAGAGACAGGTTTGCTCCAACCAAGACAAGGACGGTAAGGAAAGTGGGTAAACAATTCAATTGCACTACCATGTAGTCCTCAGCTAGTCATGAAGAAGTTGCTAGAAGTAGTCTTGTGAGGGTGCAAAAATAAATAAAACCCAACTCTTGCTCTCAGACGATTTTATCAAGGGAAGAACTACAAAGACCTTCCTAGAGCACCGCTGTTTACTGTGAGCCCTCTACACCCATCTATCTGACTGTTCTCTCCTGCTCAGGACTGCTCTCTGTCCCCAAAGCACCCTACCCTAAACTCTGTCCAATCTCACAATCAATGCCCCTTCAACTTTTGAGTCTACCTTTAATATGGTAGGCAGCAGCTGCCATGTGAGTATGTAAATTTAAGTTAATGGTAGAGCACCTGTGTAGCATGTGCAAGGGCATAGCTTCACTCCCTGGCACCACAAAGCAAAAATTTAAATAATAAATAAATGTAAATGCACTAAAATCCAATGAAATTTGCAACTGAGAGTTTCAATCCATCTAAACACATTGCAAGCACTCAGTAGTCACACAGGACCAGTGACCACCATATTGAATGACACAGATCATCTATCTTCGTCCTTACAGAAATATCTATTGGATGACTCTTCTCTGCACTGGTCTTTAAACCATGGCTGAAAGTTACTTTCAGGTGTGATGTTCACACAGCAGCAGTTACACTGCTTATATTAAAAAAAATCAGCTGAAATAAAAAAAATTTAAGCTATAATTATGCAAAAAAATTTATTCTCCTACACATAAAAAGACCAGAGACAATATTTTCTTTATATTTCTAAGAAAGAAGATAACAAAGAGATATGGCAGGGATTGAACTGAAATGAACTAGAAAAAAATCAACTCATCTTTTTAACAGGCTTAGTCTTTGGAGATCTTTGCAAAGAAGTACTTCACAATTATCCTAATTCTCACATAATACTCTAAAATTCACATAAATATTTTAATCTTCCTATTGTGTCTAATAAAAAGTACATTGAAAGCCTGTGCAGTTATAATGTGGTACATCATACACAAAGCACAAGGGAGTCTCCAGCCACCAGGAGCAAAGAGAGGAGTATTAAATACAGAGGAGTTCATGTGACAGACACTCACAAAGGCTCTCCCAATGCTGAAGTGGCTGGAAACCCTGTCATTGCCTCTTTGCAAGCCGTGGTTGGCATTGTCTTCCTTGATGGCAGCTGGAGTACTGGCTTTGCCAGACCGAGGGCTCTCTTGTGCCATGGTTCCTTCAGCTGTCACCTGTGAGCCTGTTCTCTAGCATGCCAGCAACTCCACCAATGCTCCATACTAGAGTTATGAAGGTGACCCAGTGACAGAGAACTGTACATTGAAAGCCAGTGGGATTGTAAGAAAGACTAGCTTGGTGGCTAAACATGGAGAAGAAAAAATATTTCCATTTTGAGCCCTTCACTCCAGTCCAGTTTCTAACATCATGTGTTAGAAAGACAAAATATTAAAGAGGGAACAAGGCTCAAATTCTACAGGTGTTCTTTGCCTCTTTCGACCTGCACACAATCTGGTCCTCACCTGACTTTCCAGTGTGGATTCCCTGGATGGCTCATCAGAAGAGCAGGTGGCTACTGAAGACTTATAGAATCAGTTTCTAGATGTGTGGTTTTGTTTGTTGATTTTTCAGTGCTGGAAGTTGAACCCAAGGCATCACACATGCGAAGGTGGGCTCTACCTTGGGGCTACATCCTCAGCCCCAGCTTCTCTATTTGACCCTTGTTCTGTCCCCACCCAGGTCTTAAACCTGTGTGTGTGGTGGGCTATGCTGAGACCTGGCCTCAACATGTACCACCGCTGCCCGCTCTGGATGGTGCTCCCTGCCGTCTGGCACTTCAGAAAGAAATACTCTTCTCTGCTGCAGTGCAAATATCTGAGAAAGGCAAATGACCAAGACTCAGGAGGCCTTCATCCTTTGCCCCTGGGCACCTGAAGTACATGGACTGTAGGACAGGGAGAAAGATGGGACTGGAGGAGAGTGTGATGGTCACACTGGAGCGGCACTTCAGTAATGTGGAGACAGAGAAAAGAGGAGGAAAAGGACCTTGAAGATCAGCCTTGGAGCACCCACAGGAAAGGACTTTCATTTCCGAGTTGAAAGCCTTTTAGGGGCTGCTTAGAAGTACCTTCTCCTTCCTCTGAATATCCTTTGGTTTTCTCAGTTTTCCAGAATACTTAGTTTTGTGAAAGAGTAACACTTAGAACACCTATTAATGCTGACGGTCACCTATTAATACACAATGCCTAAGAAACCTTTTGCTTCTTCATACTCTTCTCATGAGTCTGAGTGGCTCATTCTCTCATCATATCAGCATTCTTACTGCTCATCATGCAAGACAGAGAGGGGTCAGGACGAAGCCCGTGGCAGGGACCTAACCAGCAAGCATTTCCAGGCAGGGTGGGAACACTGTATAGGAAGAGATAAGCAGTGGTCAGCACGTTTCAAAGCCCACATGGAAAGTGGATAGGCTCATACTCAGCTGCCCTGTGACCACCAAGATGACAGTTTTAATTACATTTGGCAGATGAGCTAATTGTGGTCAGAGAAAGTTAACAGTAGGGCTGCAATGAATGGCATTTGGCAGTGGGCACAGCACACAGGTGAATATCCCTATGCAATTCAAGTGCTTCTGTGGGGGTTTGGAAAAATATCTAAATCCAAATGGTTCAAGCCAAAAGGAAGGAGAGAAGAGAATATCCATGCAGGATTGCGAAGGTTGGGTGGTGAGCAGGAAATGGAGTTCAAAAGACATGGACTAATAGCTCACAAAAGGGGGAAAGAGCAATTAATTGGATCAGTCTGTCAAGGCTCAAAAAGGTCTGATAGAAAGACGGCGTAATATCCTGATCCCCATCTTCCCATCCCCAACCTTCCACATGACTAATAATTAAAGCCAGCCCTTGGGAAATAAATTCTGAAATTTGTATATTCAAAGCAGGGAATTCTCTGAGCCCTTTGACCTTCCTCCAAATTTTCGTTTGGGAGGTGAATTCCTTAGACTCTTTTTAAAAAGATGTTTGGAAACCTTCTCTCTCACTGTGACACTCTTGAGATTCAAAGGAAAGGACCAGGAAACGACCTTCACCTCCAAATGCTGAGCCACCGCCTGCCACGCAGCAGTGAAGATTCCGCTCCCAGCCTCCGCCTGTACTCACTGAGGATGCAGTCAGGTTTTTCTTTCTTCATTTGGTCACCCAACTTTCATACATGTGGGCACACAGGAACTCAGAGCAGAAAGCAGAGATACACAGTTGGCCGGGGCTCCCTCCTTAGCTGTCACATGTAGCCCTGGACTACAGGATGAGGACTGGCCAGGGGCGCTGTATAGCACAACCATGCCACAGGTGAGCTCTTTTTTTTGCCATGTAGTTTTAAAAATAGAAAACAGACCCACCCATATCTCTCGGGAGATGTTACTCAAGATTCATGACTAAGAATAAATTAATGAGAGAAACCCAATACAGTACATGGTATCAGAAATTGAGAATGGAAAAGAAAAACCACTTTTTCTTGTTATTTGAAGAGGTATTTTACTTTCTGGTATTTCTCCCTCTCAGCAGAAGCATAAAATGGCCCTGACATTTGGAAAAACAATGGAAGACATGTATTGTTAATGAGTTTGAGGAATAGATACCAGTTGGAAGAAAATAGCTAAATGGCATCTTCAGGGCCTTCTGCAAAAAGGTTTCACAGTAAGGACTATTTAGAGCAAGATACCTGGCATAGGCCAACATCAAAGGCCTCAGAGCCTGGAGGGTGTAGGTGACATCTGGTCCTACTCATTCGAGTCCCCTGCAATGCCTGGGCCAGGGGGATGCCTGGAGCTCAGACTCAGGCTCAGTAGATCTAGTGTGGCATAGTATCTTTCCCGGTCATGCCAGGACTGCTGGATCTTGGTCAGATACAGCTTTCCAAGAGACTTGGCTAGCATTCAAGAGACCAGACCCCATGGGAAACTCAGTCCCTGCTTTTCCTTTATTGGGCAGAACCACTGCACAATACGTTAAGCCTCTCAGGAGAACAGGCTGTGACTCGCCTCCAGCTGAAGAGCATCAGTCTGTCCACCAGGCCCACGGTCCAGGAGTCAGGGATGCAGGAGGCTCACGGCTGTGAGTTGGATCTTTGTGATGGAATCACCTCTCTCAAGGGTCACATGGAGCAAAGTTGGGGAAATGATTTAAATAGATGCATAGCTTTGGGGACCTTCCTTTACATTAACAGAAAAGTTTATAATTCTGTTTCATTTCATGTTTTCAGTTTCTAACCCACAACTGAAGTTATCCCTGTAAATCATATCAAGACTTCTTCCCTTCCTGCCTTCACAAGCAGTGGTTTATCTCTAGGCCTCTTAAAGTCCTTAGAGATTTCTGAACACCTGTTAAAAAAAGCTGAGAATCACATTAGTTCTGGAAAAAGAGCTGAGATTGTCAAACACATTGGGGTGGAACTGGATTTGGTGGTAATGGAATCAGGTACTCTCAAAGGGAAATTGCAGGATCTATAAATGCACAGCGTTTTTAACTGAAAGAAAGTCAGTGACTCCCAGGCTGGCATATTCTATTTGCCCACCCAAAAATTGTGTCCCCAGGTGATCTGAGCAAGAAGACCACTTTAGCTATTTGTTGGAAAGCCTCGCTTCCACTGCAAAACCAGTTTAGCACTTGTTCATTAAATTCAAAACATCAAAGAGGATTTTTGAATCTGGAAAACATTTATGAAAAATTTAAATGGGGTGTCACTTTGGCAGTGTAAGTGGCATGAACTGTTTGATTTTCAACTATTTACAGATGTCTATGACTCTGGAATTAATGCATATATTTTCCAAGACAAATTTTATATGCAAAGTTTTGGTCAAATTTGCCTGAGACAGGAAAATTAGTTTAAACTTGTGTAGAACTATTGCACTATATCCAGTATGTGTCTCTCTACACATAAGAGAAAAGAAGAACATTTTTAATATTTGTATTGGTGTTACAGTTCTTGAAATAAAAAATGGTGCATGAGAAGATTTAAGAACTTAATGTTCTATTCTCATTTTTGTTTAGAATTTCTGAGTTCCGAAGTTGCCAAATTGTGTCTCTCCGGGTTCTTTCTTGTGCTTGGGAACTTTCTTTAAATAACTGTCTGGAAGATGATCATGTAAGACAATGCCAAAAGCCAATATGAACTTGAAACATATCTGGCCCTCAACAAATCTAAAAGTTTTCCCAAACACTTTTTCTGCCATAGATTCCAGTAATGAACAATTCTGTGACTCAGAGCATCTACCCTTGGGAGGAAGACGAAGAAAGTTTAGGGTTTTGCCTAGAATATTTTGAAACATTAAACATTTTCTGTAACTCACATTTTGGTTATCATTTATGTAATTTCTTTGATTTGATTTGATTTGATTTACAAGAGTACATGAAATACTTTAAAAGCAAGCCAAGAAAATGAGGAAAAAGAAAAAAATAATTGGTGTATTTTTCACTAAAGGTTGAAAGGTCTGAATTTTTTTTAGCAAACTACCCAGAAAAGGAAACACTCCTTTGAATCTATTAGAAAAAAATAGAATTGCTGAAAAGAAGTACATCTAGTTGTGATGCTAAGATCGGAGCAGACATGTTGACATGGGTCAGTTGACAAGATGCTCAATGGTTTTCTTGCATAATATAACAATGACTATGAAAAGACTCATCCCTTAAGTAAAGCCAGTGACTCAACTACAAAGAAGAAAACAATAAAAGACGTTCTATGAATAAGAAGAAAAACTCACTCCTGACAATCAGCCGAGTCCAAGACTGGCTTCACCCAAGAAGAGAATTTCTGTTTCTACCAAAATGGACAGACTGTTTATCTTTTCATTTTTTTCAGACTGCATATCTTTTAAGCTGTTTTCTCTGGGTATTATTATCTTTAAGCCAGACCTTTGGAAAATGTTGAACAATGTCTTACAACCCTCCAGCATCTGACTTAGGAAGCTGTTTAAAATTACACATTCTAATATCTACAAATCTCTGAATTAATATCCTAGATATCTGTATTTTGTAGAGTGCCTCTGTTCATTTAGGACAGTTAGAATTGGTCACCATTGCGCTTAAGTACTTGACACCATTAATCCCTCAAGGATGTGCTTTTCTCAATGCCTTCTGTGATCCTGAACACTATTGTTTATTCTTTTCCCTTCACTTAAACTGCTTCACTTAATCTGAGTTTTTCTCTTCCACTCTTAAAGTGGTTTGTGACCCTTTCGTATTTTTTTTGTCTTTAGTGTCACACTTAGTGACATAAATGGGCACATTCATTTAATTCCCCCACCAAACATGTCTCACTTGAAAGCTGTCCGTCCCTGGTCATGGTAGGAAGGTTTTGAGCTGCCTCCCAGTGTCCTTACATAAATCTCTGAGCTGTTTTCTACCTTCATCCTCATTTCAGTCAATCATCTCTCTTTGATTAGTGGCACCATCAGCTGTACCTTATCAGTTATGCAGATTTGAAAACTCAAAGGCACCATCCTTGTTTTTCTGTCCTAATCACCGTTTTTAACCAATTGCCAATTCTCTGAAGAGTCTCTCTACAGTCTCCACCTCATATATCAATTTCATGTTCTTCTGTTTGCTTCTGCCCTGGGCCAGGCTAATGCCATCATATCCTCAAAGCCTAGACACTTTGAGAAGAGCTGTAATAATTTGGGTAAGATTACCTGTTTTTTGTTTTAATCATTTATTTTTGCAGTACTGGAGATTGAATCCATAGCCTTCTCTCTGAGATATATCCCCAGCTCTCTTTATCTATCTAATTATTTACTTATTTATTTTGAGACAAGGTCTTGCTAAGTCGCTAAGTTGTCCAGACTGGGCTCGAACTTTCAATCCTCTTACCTCTACCACCCAGAATTCTGGGATTACCGCCATGTGTCTCACCACTGGCTACGCAATTACCTTTTAGAATCGTAAAGCATATTTCCGACTTTAAGTCTTGTTTTCTTTTACTCACCAGAATGAATTGCAGTGTCTTCAGATCTTTCCAAACATCCTTATCCCAACTCGATGCCAATGTTGATATTGTTTCCTCCAATGGAAATGTCGCTCTTCTCCCTCATGAAATCAGATCCCCAATCCCACCCAGTCTTAGGCACAAGTCAAATGTACACCCCACACATCATCTACTAGAGCAGGAGTACAATTAATAGTGAATGAATGACTAAGTTCATGAATGATCAATACTAAGTTCAGAATTTTCTCTTGATAGCATTCTCCAGGAAATGTGAAGATTTTCCAATGTTTTTTATTTATATAAGTGAGTCCTTTTGGAATAAGTTGGGTTTTGTTTTTGCTTTGGGGATTTTTTTGTTTGTTTGTTTTTGTTCTTTTTTTTTTTTTTTCTTGACTTGGCTTTACTTGCAACCAAAGAGAAAAATCTTCCCTATGTGACCCTGTGCAGGAAGCAGAAAGCCTTTCAGGAGTGCCACATGTTACATTCTCTTAAGGAGGCCTTGTTTCAAGCCATGAATCAGAGAATTCGTGAGGGGCGAGCCCAGGCGTGACACAGGGAAATCTACAAGTTAGGACTTCACACTTGATCTTCAGAGCAAGCACTGTGCAGAAGAGAAATAGCCCGATCAGGAAGGAAGCAAGGAGCCTCCGGAGCACCTTTCACTCTTCTCCCTCTGCTATTATGGGTGCAGTGACACCACGGGATGCTGTGATTTATCAGGAGAAAACAGCCTGGTAATAGGAGTAGGACCAGACCTCATTAAGATGAAACAGTGTCTGATATCCTCGAGTCAGACAAAAGAGAATATGAAATTGATGTGGTCAGCATTACCGCCAAGCTGCATTTGAAAAGAATCAAATCAAGTGACAGCTGACAATTCGGAAGGAAAATACCCACAAATGAAACAGAAGTGTGTTGAATACAAACCTATAGTCTTAAATGCATTAAAAGATGGCTTTACAATGGATTTCTTTCTACAGTGAGATCATTTCAGAATAGATCTATAAAAGGAACAAGGTATATACACATGTAAAATGCTCTTGCCAAAGCCCTACAGCAAAGGGTGGTGTAGGATTAATGTAATTACCAAACTGTGGTCTGTTTGAAATTAGTGTGGGCATATTTCTAGGGCAGCAGGGACAAAACATATTTCATGAAAGAGGGCTGAGAGGAAAACAATGGGTGGCCAGTGTTCTCAAACATCCTTATCTAGTGAAAAGGGGACAGTTAGACATCAAGCATCGCTTTGCTTCTTGCTACCTCCTAGAACTGTGGGTAAGATGGAGTATTCTTTTAGTGTCTCTTAGCTGGGGAGCCATGCAGTCTCTAGATAGTGCAGTGTCATGCACATAAAAATCCACATCACCGAATGGCTTTTGAGAAGACAGTCAACATGCTTGCGTCTGAGTAGCAATTGGGTAGCGAGCAGCATTTCACTCCACGTCAGATTTGCTATTACTCCCTGTTGTTGTTTATCAACAGAAAAAAGCTTGGCAATCACTTTGTTCTCACCAAAAAGAAAAAAGTCTTTAGTTATATTTTCCTTTTAAAGGCTCCAAAATACTCTTAGTCTGTTACCCAGAGATTACCTCAAATCCTTTACCCTTATCGTATCTACAAACCAACCAAAGATACCACTGGGCTAAAGAAGGTGTTTCTAGGCTCCTTGGGGATGCATTAGGGCTCAGACTTATGCTCGAACCCTTACCTGGGGGTCCTGGGACACAGGGGAAGAAAACACTGATCTCTCCTGGCTACCTGGACCCTTGCACCTTCTCTTCATGTCTTTCTAATAATTTTTAAAGTGAGAAACATATGAACTTGCAATAACACGTGGGCATGTTTTGAAATGAATTAATATATAATCTAGTTCCTGATTTTCAAGTGAGATACCCATATGCTGAGTAGATATTCCAAAGCTTAAAAATAAATTTCTTGTTGTTAGACCATTTCACAAGACCAGCAGGTAGTATGAATAAATCTCAGGGAGCTTCATCTTACTGGCCACACAGCTCTTCCTCAGCCAACTGTGACGGCAGTAATAAAGGGTGCAGGTCCGTGCTGTGGGAAAAGGCAAAGCAAACAAAAAAAGTGCAGTGTGTTCCTTGCAGAAGTTTGCTTTGAAACACGACCAATAATAATTGCAAAGAAGGGAGATACCATCCCTCATCCTCCAGAAACCTACTTCAGCTGAATGGTTGGCTTAAAACTGAGGGACATGGGGCTCCTCTGATTTCAGTTTTACTTGTTAAGGTAAATAAATTCTTCCAACAGGTCACAGGAGCAATGAAGGTAAGGACAAAACTACATTAGACTGGCAATTCAGGATCTCAGCCCCGTTACCGCTGACCAGAGCTCTTGAGTCTGTTCCCGGATCTTTTTAACCAATCTCTCCTTCTTGGCAAGGTGAAATTCAACAGTTTCACAGATTGAGAAAAATTCACCAATGACAATAAAAATAAAGCTTCGGTGGAAAGACTGGGAACCTGATAAATATTTAATTGAAATCACAGTGTGTTCACTATTTTAAGGAACTTTCTTAAGAGATTGATCTTTCTAACTTTGGCTCTCCTGGTAAATTTTTTCCAAGGAGAATTACAATAGAAGACAGCAGAGTTAAAAAAAAAATCATTTTTCCAGATGCTACAGCCAATATAAATATGGTGTGAGAGCGGGCTAGCCAGGGAGGAGACAGTGAGGAGCCCGTGTTGACCTCCAGAACCCTCTGCCAGCAGCCCAGAGGCTTTACCAGCCAAGCGGAGATGCAGTTTACTCCCCAAAAGCATCAGAAAACAAGCAAGCGCCACTGAGAAAACGTGACCCTTTACTTTTACTGTGAAAAACGCACATCTCATTTTCTCCTTGTTTAACCACACAGCAAAGAGTTATTTGTTAATGAATTGTCTGATAATGAATTGAAAGATTTTCTATGTGAGGTAGAAAAAAAAAGCGAAAATCCTACAAACTGGAGAACCATCATTTCACATTGATATAATTCCCTTTCCCACCCATTTCTCACAATCATGTACTCTTGATATATTTAATCTTCCGCAATGGTTCCCATAGCAACTCCTGGTAGTGGTGGAGTGGAAGGCTATCAAAGTCTTGAAACCCAGCCCCGTCCAGGGCAGGTTTTTTTTTTTTTTTTTTTTCGTCTTTCATTTTCTCTCTCTCTCTCTCTTTTTTTCCGACTCTCTCTTCATTTGGTTTATATTAAACCAGTAGTGTCTCAGAGCTCTCGCTGAACTGACCATCAGAATCTTACCACGGATGAGGACAGGCAATGCCCCGAAAGACAACAGATGCACTACTTTTTGTAAGGTATGTGTTCGTGATGTATGATAATTATGTTCATTTGGGGGAATTGATACTTACACATATCATACACATATTGCTTTTTAATTCCCTTTCTCTTCGTCCCCTCCCCTTTTCTCCCTTTCCACCTTCAACAAGTCCACCTCCGTTTCGTGTCATCCTCTGTTTCGTTTTGCTGTTCATGGTTTTCAAGCCAGAGGCCTTCCCCCATTTCAGTCTGCCCCCTCCATCACCACAAGTGACTTCCTCACTGACACATGCAAATATGAAGAGGTGCCCTTTAAGGGATGTTAATTAAATGTGTCCCCGCAGGGCAAAAACAGCGCCTGTGCACTGCCCTGCCTTCTAAGTCAGCAGGAAACCATGGGATGGCAGATCTCCCGTGTTAAACTTCATGGGAGTGACGGGGGCAGGACTCACCATGGCAGCCCCTAGATTGTGTAACGCTTAAGAATTCAAATGGTCTGACACACTTCTCACTTCCTTCCTGCAATTTGTTTCTCTGCCCCCCAGATAATACCAGCTCTGAGGAGTGGGCTCGGGAACTCGAAAATCAAATATTATTATTAATCATTGTAATTACTTTTCTTGGCCCAACTGTAGAGCTGGGAATCAAACCAAATCCTCTTGAGTGCAGTCTTAACTAAAACACACTCTGGAGCCACCATTACCTCATCCTTAGTCATCTCAAGCTAGAATGGATATGATCGCAAATGTTTTTTTCAAAAATATAATTGAGATTGTTTATTATATATATATTCGCCTCTTAAAAGACAAAGTTTAAAGTCTGTAAAGACCAAGAAAAAAAATTTTGTTTCTAACTCACAAATGTCCAATACAATGTCAAAGTAAACAAAATTAGTTTAAAAGTTACTTATGAACATTGATTGGTATGAAAACACACTTGTGCTTAACAGTTGAGGATTAAAGTTTCTGAGTAAATACTGCTTAAGTGACTTTGAAATTGTAACAGTGTTTGAAATTGTAACGTGTTTGAAATTTTCACAGTTGTACTTCTAAGAAATTAATGGCACATTCTCTCTCTCTCTCTCTCTCTCTCTCTCTCTCTCTCTTTAACTAAGGCCTCCATAGATGCAAAGCTATAGAGTGCTATTCATATGAGAAATCACAGATTTATTTACTTTTTCGGACCACTCTCCAGAATAAAGAATTAAATGTTTTAATCACTATCAAACCCCAAAACAATATGTTATGACAATTCTAAGAGTGAAAAATAAAGTATCCTAAATAAACAGAGCCATTTTCTACTTTATGCAGCAGTAAACACTAAATATGTTAAATGAATTCTATTTAAAGCCATTATTATGGGCTATAAAACATACCAAAATATTCTGATTTATGGCCAAATGAAACTATCCATTATTTCATTTTATACTCAGTAACAATTAAAGAAACAATTCTAATTTTTCAACTAGTAGATTTACCACCAGACAATTAATCAACTTAAGCTACGTGGACTCAACATCACGGACTATTTCTTAAATATCACTGTGGATCAGCTTTATGGATGGCAAAACTTTTCATTTATGTGAGCTGGTTTAGATAGTCTGACTACTTAAATAATCAAGATAGGTCAATTTACTCCATTCTTTCTAGTTGCTTCACCTAAAAGAATATTAATTACAGAAACTTGAACATCTCTTCAAAACACTGGGTGTTTGACCCATCAGACTTTCAGAAATTTATAATTGCACACATCTTTAAAATTTTCCACATTTGATATCAGCCTTAGACAATTAATTCAACTTTTCTCAAAAACATATATTGAAGCATAGAATGCACTGCCCAAGTAAGGCTGCTAGGAATATTTGCATATGAGGCCTTTCTACAAGAACATTTTGATTTCTGGGCATAGAGTGGCAAGATCACATAGTAGGTGGATCTTTAACTTGGTAAATAACTGGCAGGCTGTTTCCAAAGGAGCTGTACCCTTGTAAATCATCACCAGCAAGAGAGGAGTTCCAGTTGCTCTACCTCCTTACTAACATTTTTTAATTCCAGTCAGTCTGTAGTGGCGTCATTGTGGTTCTGGTTTGATTTCTCAGGTGACTGATGATAATCTGCATCTTTTCTGCCATGTACTTATCTGTCATGTAAAGATCTTCTTCAGTGAAAGACATATTCAGATCTTATGCTCATTTTGTTTTTCTTATTGAGGCTTCAAAGATTTTTTACATACTCCAGATAAAAGTTTCTTAGCTGGTAGGCAGTTTGTAAATATCTTCTGTTGGTGGCTGTCTCTTCATTCTCTTTGTAGTATCCTTTAAGGGGTAGAGTACTTGATCTGGATGAAGTCTAATTTTTAAAATCTTTTGTGATATTTTGGTGGTATACATAAAACAGCTTAGCCTAATCCACATTTCAAAAATTTTCTCCTATTTTCTTCCTGAAGTTTTATAATCTTTCATTTTATTTCTAATCTATTTTCCATTTAGGGTTATTTTGTACATGATAGAAAGAGGAAACTGATGTGCACTTTTGCATGAATGACTTTCCTACTGTCCTAACACAATTTGTTGGAAACACTATCCTCTACCACTTTTTTGCCTTTGCAAACTTTGTTACACACTCACTTAACATATATGTGTTTATTGATGCTCTGCTCTTATGTATTCATTTATTGCTATAGCTCTCATTTTGCTTCCTGCACTTTGAAGCTTTATTAGGTGAATGAACATTTTCAGCGGTTGTGTTTTATAATGAACTGAGCTTGTTATTATGAAATGACCTTTTTTTTATCATACTGATATCCTTTGCTCTGCAAGCCACTTTGTCTGATACCAATGTAGCACTTAGTCTATGTCATTAGTGTTAGTGGGATGTATTTTTTCCATACTTTTACCTTCAACCTTGCTGAGTCTTCGCAATTAAACTGTGTTTCTTGTAGGCAGCATAAAGTGATTGTTGCTTTTTCATTTTATTCCATCTAACAATTTCTGCCTTTTAATTTGAAAATTAGTCCATTGCAATTTAATGTCATTACAGATATAATTCAATTACACATACCACCTCACTATTTTTTGTATTTGATTTTTGTTCCTTTGTTTGTCTTCTTTTGGGTGTTTTAAAATTCATTCCTTTATTTAAGAACTATGAATTAGCATCTATTCCATGGAAGGCATTGTGATGAACACCGGAAATAAAGCCGCCAGTAAAGCAGGCAAGACGGCTGCCTTTCTGTTCTAGTCTGGGAAGTAACAGAAACCAGGGTGGTTGGAGCAGAGTGTATAAAATGCTCAAGTAAGAGAGGCAGGTCACCTGAGGCCTTGCAGCGCCAGGTTATGGTAGGGTGTTTGGATGTCATTCTACATGGGATGGGTTTTTACAGAGAGCTGTTTCACATGAAGGCAAAATAGTCTTCCATACATCCTAAAAGAATCGCTTTGGCTGCCAGATAGCAAAACCCAAGTGGAAGCAGAAAGGACAATTAGGAGGAGACTGCAGTTTTCCGAGAGAGAACAGTGGTTTAGAGTAGGTAGGTGGATGAAACTGACTCATACATTGGAAATGAACTGAAAAAGAGAGATTAGGGATGATCTAAGAGTTTACATGAGCAATTCCAGGAAGCTCAGTGCCATTTGCTGTGCAAGATTAGGTTTTGTTCAGGACATGGTTAGTTTGGGCAGCTTATTAGACAGCCATTTAGGTATTAGTGAGGCAGCTTAGGAAGTGAAGGAGAGGATATTCTGGAAAAGGATATTGGAGTGACCAGTGGGCTTTTACGAAAACAAGGTCTGGACAGTAAAGGGAGCAAGAGTCTTCCTGGATGGGTCTGTATTAATCGCAGGGTGTGCCACCGCCCCGTTAGTGTCTCTGGTGGGAACAGGGAGTGTGCTTCCTGGGCCAGGTGCCCAGTGCATGGGGTGCCCCTGGGAGCACTTGCTCTCCCTGCCCTGTGGCAGGGAGTGCTGGCCCTGGGCACCCCGGCATGACTCTCTGCCAGTCGCCCTCCATGATGCTGCTGAGCTGGCCTCTTGTTGCTGACAGGACTGTCACTCAAATCCAGGGAGAAATGAGCCCCCTGAATAACCCTGCTGCTAGGAAGCAGGGGTCAGAGGATACCAGACTCAAGTCACCTCACGGCAGAGGGATTCTAAAACCCACTGCTGCTGGCCCTCTTCCCTGTGACCCTGAGGTCCCTAATCAGTTAGTCTCCCTCCTTCCGTCATTTGGGCTTCTCTTTCGGTTGCTTCTTGCTGACTGTTGACCTTCATAGGGAGAAATGAGTCTATACTATTTCACCTGTACTTGTTCCTGGCTTGAGGGTTTGTTTATTTTTAATGATTCCACTTACTTCTCTGTTTTCTCATTAGCTTTATTTATTTATTTATTCATAGCCAAGATTTAGCTATGTTAACCAGGCTTGTCTTAAACTCCTGGGGTCACCTGGGACTATACACCTAGGCCACCTGCCCGGCTCAGCTCTAGCATTCAGTAGCATTATTTTAGTTGGTATTTTAGGGTCTATATGTCTCTCATTATCTTATCAGCATCCAACTTCAAATAATAGTCACCCAGCTTTACATAAGGTACAAGGCCTTACAGTAGCGCACGGCTGCTCTCCCATCCCAGTCTACACACCCTTCGGTCCTACTTTTATTCCTACATGTGATACATACTTCACGATCTATTGTTGCTGCCAAAAGAAGCTGGTTATCATTTCAAATTTTAAAAGCTAAAAAGGCTGTATTATTCACACAGTTGCTGCTTCCTGGGCTCAGTGCCACTTTCTCAGGCACGCATCTCCACCTGGAATCACTTCCTTCCATTCAGAGGGCTTCCTCCAACACTGCCTGTCACACAGGTGCTGGCCAGTCAGCTCTCTCCTGCTTTGTCTGCCTGAGGAAGACTTTATTGCCTATGATCTTTGAAAGATGATGTTTTTGCTGATGAAGCATCTAAGTTAACGATTTTTGTCTTTGAAAACTTTAAGATACAGCCTCCCTCGCTATCTTCCCACTTGGGTTGCTTCTGAGAAAACGTCTTTTGTTGATGTGTATTTAATATGTTCTTTTTCTCTGGCCATTTTCAATATAATCTCTATTGTAGGTTTTAAATAATTCAATTGTGATGTATCTTGAAGTCTTCCTCATGATTCTTGCACTTGAATTTTTTCTTTTTAAGTTTTTGTTTTGTTTTGTTTTGCCTTCTTCAATAATTTTTCCAGTCTACCTCAATCACATGTATTTTAGGACTCTTAGAATTGTTTTATCTCTCACTGATGTTCTCTTTTTTGTCCACTCTAGTGTCTCTTTGTGTCGTTTCAGGTGGCTTCTACCGCATCTCCCAGTTCATTAATCCTCCTTTCTGTGATGCCAACCCACTGTGAGCCATAGACAGTGTACTGTTCATCTCAGATATTGTAGGCTTCATCTTTCAAAGTTTGATTTGGTTTTAATTTTTTCTATGTCTCTACAAAACACGTTTGATGTTTCATCTAGCTTTTCATCATATGAATACAATTACAGCACTCTTAACGCCCTTGTCTACTGATTCTAACGTATGTAATGATTTTGAGTCAAGTTTAATTAATTAGTTTTTATCTTCATTATGTGCTGTACTTTCCCACTTTTTTGCATGCCTAGTAATTTTCAATTAGATACCAAACATTGTGATTGATTCTTACTTTGTTGGTTGCTGAACAATTTTGCATTCTTATCAATATCTTTCCTTCCTTTTGTCCTCCCTTCTTTCTTTTCTTCCTTCCTTCCTTCCTTCCTTCCTTCTATTCAGTTTGGAAGAAATTACTTGGACATCTAAAATCCTAACACATTTTTAAACATACGTGTTTCTCTTGGGTCTTCCTTTAAGCATCACTAGACAGTACCAGTGGGGCATTAAATCTAGTAATAATTTTCCTCCTTGCTTACACAAAAAGTACTGCATCTGATCAACTCTGAACTTTAAAGTTTTCTGCTCAGACTGCTGGGAATGGGTATTATTGAAGACCCTGGTGGAGCTCTGGAGATTTGTCCCAGTAAACCTTGTGATTGTTTGAGCAGTTTCTTCATTCATACACTGAATACTTCAGGCAAATGGACACCCAGCAGATTTTTAGTTTTTTTCTCTGTGGCTCTGTCCTCTATCGTACTCCATCCAATAAAATCCAGCCACCCTGATCTATCTGCCTTTTCTTCCAGCTCCCCTTTCCTTGGCTCAAACAGCCAGGCTCCATGGGGCTTCCTGTGTCTCCATCACAGCCTGGAGTGAACTCATTCACTGCACTCTTGTTTTCTTTGCCCTTGTTCTTCATCACTTGGTGGCCTGATATCTAGATCTTGAGAACTTTTATTGCATATATTTTTGTACTATTTTAGAATTTTAGATGATGTAAATCTAGTACCTATGAATATATCTTGGCCTGAAACGGAAATATGACTCCTAGATTCTTTAAGCAGTAAAGGGACCTGGGAGGAGGAAGAGGGTATGTAAAGATACCTGTTGATTTTGCATTGGCATCCAGGTAAGACTAGGAAAGTACAGGAGATTTGGAGAGGAGTGGACAGATTAGGGAGATACACAGGAAGTAGGATCAGTAAGCTTTGGTGACACTCAAGTTTTGTTTTACAACCGTGTTAAATAAGCAGGGACCAAAAATTACAAGAATGTTGGTGAATAAGGGCTCTAAAAGTTGGTGGAAGTGAGCCAAAATCAGGCAGCACTCAGTGTAAGCCTGTTACTTTTAATATTAACCTCTATTTGTTTTTGAGATGTTCACCCAAATACAGCATGTGGAGTTTAAGAGCATGCTGTGGACGTCTCACTGTTTTTTCAACAAATCTTTTTTAAAAAATAGTAAATCTAATAGTCACCTGTTTTAATCCTACAAATGGTTAAGGAATACACCAAACAGAAACATTCTTGTAACTACTGGGCCATTAAACTTCTCACGTAGGTCTGAGGACCTGGAATCTGACCTTTACTTTGTAGACCTGAAGACCTTCTATAGTGACTTACTTCACATAATATAAAGCCTGGAAATAGTTAACAGAAAGTTAGTCTATACCACAAAAGGTAACAAAGCTTAGTACCTAGAATACTTACCTGGGCATTTTTATTCTATAGACACACCTACACAAGAAGCCAAATGTTTGCCTGATGGGCCTATCATTCCCAGTCCCATAATCTCTTCCAAAAATATGTCTTTTAGCCTCTGGTAGTATATCAGTGAGGCAGGAAATCAGGGTGCAGCAAACTGGCTGGGGTAATATGCATGACCTGTCCATCACAGTGTGCTAGGAACTATGCACAGACTAGTTTCCACCCTATGAGCCCAGAACTAGTCCAAGAAGGCTTTCATAAGTTCTTCTTGCAAGAACTCAGGCAGGTTTCTGATAACACAGCCTAGACCTGACATGAGCCTGAGAAGTGGGAAAATCAAAAGGAGGCTGCCACTGGATGCTCGGCCGCCCTGCTCCCTGCCTCAGTGTTTCCTGCTGAGTGTTCTCCTTTTCCAACATTTAGTTGGCCCAAACTCACTCTGCAGACCATGTTTCTTTTCCTACCTTTAATAAATGTAAAATCTCACTACCTTTTGTGATTGTCTTGACCAAATATTTGTTCAGAACAACAACAAAAAAAACCCTAGAACCCACCTCTAGAAGGAGACTCCAACACCTCAAAACCCAGTAAAATTGCCATAATTATATGTTAATGTGCATCAAAATACTGTAAATGTTTTTATTTACCATAGATCCTTGATTAAAGCAGTGTGATCAAAAATTTTGGTGAATATTTAAATTTAAAATTTTATTACAGTAAGAGGCACATTGCCACTAATTTCCCTCAAAATATTTCCCTGTGCTTTAAACACATTTATCCCATCACTTTTAGCAATATGTCTTTGCTGTAATAATCTAAACAATTACCATATCTACCCCTTGTAGAAGAAGAAAAGAATTATAATTTTTCCTTACTATACCATAGTTATTTCTATTTTCCTTTGTAAATAGCATTTATTTGAAATTCAGAAGGATGGAAGTTTCATGCCCTGGTGTTGACTGTTTTTAGTGTGTTGATAAAATAAAAGTGGCTTCAACTTTTGGTTTCAGAATTAGGAATACGAGAATTTTTATTTATTCACAGTATAGATATTTTATAATGAATTCCCTGTAGATCACACTTTTGACATAGTTGAAAAGTCTCGGTTTGCACCAGGAGGCTCCTATGTTACAAACTGTCACATTCCATCAAGAAAAGCTGACCAATAGCCAGAGAAGTTAAAATAGGGGTCCCCAGCCTAGGCTGAGGACTGATAGCTGTGCGTGTTCAGTAGGGAACTGAGCTGCATAAAAGGGGGTACACAGAGAGTAAGCTAACAAATCTTCATCTGTGTTTATGGCTCATATCACCACCTGAGCTCCACCCACTGTCAAGTCAGCAGCAGTACTGGATTCTCCGAGGAGCATGAACCCTAGTTTGAACTGTGCATGTGAGGGACTGAGGTTGTGGACTCTTCCTGGAAATCCCATGTCTGATGACCTTAGGTGGAGCTGAGGCAGTGATGTTAGCATTGAAGCATGTAATTATGTATCACAAACATAGTCTAATAAAAATGAAAGTAAAATTTTTAAATTAAATCCCCCACCATATCCCTGCTCCCTGGAAAAAATTGTTTTCCATGAAACTGGTCCCTGGTGCCAGAAGGTTGGAGACTGCTGAGTTCAAGCTCCAAGCCAGAAGGACAAAGCAAGTTATCACAAGAATTCACCCCAGCATTCAGAGAAGATGTTGGGTTTGGAGATAATCCCATTAGAGTAGAACAACAATGACAAAAAGCTTTGGAATCTAAACTGAAAGTTTTCAAACATAAAAACAATTACTTGTAAGAAACTCATGATAAAATATGTACTCTATTAATATGATTAATAACTTTATAATGCCTGATTCTAGAGTTCACAGTTGAAACCATTTTTACTTTGTTATTGGCATGTTAAAAGCAAACAGAATTGCTTCAGTCTGAGTGAAAATGATTGGATCATGAGCCGACATCAAAGCATAGATGGTTTTAAGCAGCAACAGCAAACACCTGCTGAACTCACCATCATGTTTAATATTATGCTGAATTTTCAGATGTAAGATAACGGCTTAAATACTTGTCCAACAAAAGAGCATCAAGCTTAAGACATTGACCTTTATTTGCCTAAAATGCACAGAACACTTTTGCCTATCAATAAGCATAGTTGTCATGTGCTCTGTGTGCAGACACTAAACCCTCTCAGGATCGCAAGAGGAGGTATGGCTCACCTCCCCATTTAATCAGCTGGGGAAGGTGAGAAGGCGCATTACACTGACTAATTTCAATAGCAACTCTAATGTGCTCTTAATTATATTTGGTGTCTGGAAGATTCATTTAGTTGCTGATTGCAAGACAGTAACAAATATTCAGCAGGCTTATCTCTCTTTATAGATAGTCCACATTTTAAAAAATCTATATGCTCAAACTATGATTTTGAAAATACAAATCAGGGAAACACCTTTGGAGGGCAATTTGGAGATATGTGTGTGTGTGTGTGTGTGTGTGTGTGTGTGTGTGTATGTGTGTGTTAAAATGTCCTTATTGTTCCCTTGGCCCAGAAATTTGAGTCTAAAACTTTATTTTACAGACAGTTTCACATATGTACACAAAGATGAACAAAGATAGTCATTGCAGAATGGAGAATCAGAGAGAAACATTGGAAATGGCTTAAGTAGTCAACCATAAGAAATTGGTTGAGTAGGTCATGGTATTGCCATACAGTGAATAAAATACAGCTATACAAAGAATAAGGCCATAGTTCTATATATAATGATTTGGAACATTCTTTGAGTTATGTAGAGATGTGTGGGAAACAAAATATAGAGTGTATAACCTGCTATTTTTATGAAGTGGGAAGAATGAGTGTAAGTATTGTACATACACAAGTGAATGTTTGTCTCTGAAATGACACATAGGAAATAGTTATGGTCATCTCCACAAAGAACTGGAAATGAGGACCTGAAGGGCAGACAATGGTTAACAGTTGACTTTTTATATATATCCTCTGAATATTTTACTGTGTAATATATAATCTCTTCAAAAATTAAAAATCCATCAAATATTAAAATTATATCAAACTCCATTATAAATTTTACCATGGCATTACTTCAGGAAAAAAAAAAATACTTGACTGGAAGATGGAGTGGAGGTGCTTAAGAATGTACAAAAGCCTGTTAAAATTGCATATTTAAAGGAAATTAGAAGTTTCTTATAAAACTAATGATCATCCAAAAGAGGTCTGGAAGATAGAAACAAAAGACTGAGAATGCTTTCTTTGCTTGGCACATTAGCTTGGAATTCTGAGAAAAATAATGACAGCTTTCCTGAACAGAAGATGAGCCTGAAAAGTCACTCGGTTCCCTTGGTCCCTCCTCCTTTTCTTCAGCCGCTCAGACCGTGCAGTTACCCCGCATGATTAAGCTTTTATAAATAAACAGGTGGGTCTGGCCAACCAGGAAAGGCAAATCAAGAAAACAGGAAAATAAGCCATTTTAAACTGAAACTGTAATGAACAAAGCAGCTTGTTTGCTGGGGTGTGTATCTGAAAACAATTCCTTTTATCACTCAGGAACAAAAAGTATTTCATTTGTCAAATCTCTATGCAATGGATTGTAAATATCTACCAAAAACGACCTTCACTGTGCACAATCCGTACACTTACAGAAGAACATGGAATATAAATGAGTGCGTAGCATAAAATAGATCACAGGTAGGGACCACCCTGCTGAGCTTTGTAGCCCAGAGAAAGAACATCTAGGTCACAGTAAGGACCTTGTAAGCTTTGTTTGAAGATAAAAATCTAAACTGATAGCTACTGCATTGCATCTATAAATATCAAGCGCTTTGAGAATACTTGATACTTTTTGTCTTAACAAGTATTTTTTAAATGGTCTTAAACACCATGTATCCAGGAAATATTTTTTAAAGTTAGACATAAAGGAGCAGTGTTGTGTTTTCCTTTTTTGGCTGAAAATAGTTGTGTATTGTCTTGTTCTTGGGAGTGTTGCCTTTATGACTTTCTTTGACAATCAAACAGCAGTTCATTCTCATCCACACTGACTTGGGTTTTTAAAAGAGGTAGTGGGGACATAGATTAACAAATGCAGAGATACAGATTGCCAAATGAATCTTCACCCTCATTGCCTTTCCTTGGACAGTCACACACACAGGAGACATGGGACGTACTGCATGTACTTCTTTGACTCAGACAGCCTTGTTGAGCCTGGTATCAGTGGACATCTGGCACCCGTATGTCCTTTGTGGCAAACATGCAGATCTCCTTGAGTACCCAAGGAGCACGCTTCTCACAGCCCGCTCTGTGCATGCATTCATGGGTGTCACTGGTATATTCTTGGGCCACCGTCTTGTTGTTGATGCACAATAGCCCCTCTCCTTGCCACATTGTTTGGGGGAGTCAGTCTACTGAGCCCAAGTTGTAAAGGAAAATTGCAACAGTTTTAACAGTTATAAGCTAGTGAGGAGAAGGCCCTTATGAAGACAGTAGCTTTCGTTAAAAAAGTGAATCACCATCTTGAGAACATACGGCCAACATCAAATTGGCCTGGTCATGCATCATTCTGGAAAAAAATTCCTGCAGAGCTCAGTGATTGCCTTTGTCAAAGTTTAGTCTTATTCCACAAGTTGCTGCATGTTTTTCTGGGCAGATTCCACTCTGGGAGAACTTTACCAACGCTAAATACAACTTAGGAGATGATTAAAAGCATATGTTCTCTAATGCTCACAGGTGGCCCCACTTTAAAGCACTGAACTAATGCCAAAGACACACAGAAATGTGCACGGAAGACACATAGAAAGAGGGAAAAAAAGAAAACCGAGAGATAATGAAAAGAGGGGGACACATCAGAAGATTTTAAAAGTTCATTTCCTGAAGAGGAACAAACTCCTTTCCTCCCTGCCTGCCTCACTCCCAAACCAAGATAGCGTCTCTGTGTTCCACAGACCTGCAGCCACACCTCCATAGCCTAACAGAAAGTGGCTTTCTACCACTCCTCTGTTCAGTAGAATATGTCTCAGGCATCCTCCACTAATCTTGGAAAAATCTTCTTACTCACCGTGTAGCCATTCATTTCACATCTCCATACACATGGGACAGTAAAATAGAAGATGAGTCAGACCTGAATTACTATCAGCTTCATAGTTCTGAGGCTTTAGCCCAACAAAAAAGACCAAACTTCAATATAATTCATCTTGTACAAAGTTCCTACCTATCCTATGAGTTGTTAGGCAAACCGCTGAGATGAACTATCAGTTCTTTTTTCTACTTCCTATTATTTCTGCTCACAAAATTTTCTTCTCCACTGGGCATGAGTGAAGAATATTCCTATTACTTCTTAATGATTGCAGCTAGGAGATACTTCATGACACAGAGAGCTAGAAATGATTTCTCAAATCTCAGCTCTCCAGTTGCATAAATCTAAATCTCTGTGTATATCAGGTAGCAAAAATCAGAAGACAGACCGAGGAAGTACTCATTCATTGATCCTATGGCATTGGTTCTTTTGTACATATCACCAGTTAGTTACCAAGGAGGCAAGGAATTGACAAATTAAGAAATGCAGAAGGCAAATACATTAGTCAGCACTGGATCACAAACACCTAAAACAATCAACTTAAAAAGAGAAAAGGTTTATTTTAGCTCACAGTTTGGGAAAGCCAAATCCATAATGGGTTGCTTTGGGGCCTATGGTGAGGCACCTCATCATGACAGGAGCTTGTGATGAGACAAAACAGTTCACCTCATAGCCAGGCAGCCAAACAGAGAAAGAAGGGGCTAGGGTCCCAGAGTTCTCTTTGAAAGCACATGCCAATAACCTAAAGACCTCCCATGAGGCCCCACCTCTTAAAGTGTCCAACCAGTAGCATCAGGATGCAGACCAGGCCTTTAATACATGGTTCCAGATCCACCCTATAGTAGCAACATATGGGGAGGGGATACCACATTTCCACTACTCTCCCTGGACCTGTGCAGCTTCACAAACACAGAAATTCTCTCAATCCACTCTTTTTTGTGGTTTTATAGAGGCTTCATTACATATGCTTGATGATAAATCATTGGTGATCAATTCAACCTTCAGCCCCTCTCCATTCCCTATAGGTGGTAGGAGAGGGGATGGGATGGATAGGATGCAATGTTCCATCCCTCACATCACAAGTTGTGTCCCTGGCAACTGGCTGACCATCCTGGAGCTGTGAGTTATCTCTCTGTCATACAAAAAGACACTTTCTGTTTCGGGATTCCAAGTGTTTCAAGAACTGCATACCAGGAAGTAGGGATTAAAACTAAATTGTATTACTATAATTCAGAATTTCACTGACTACCTCCAAGTCTCTGAATGTGGATTCCTTAAACAAAACCATCAAAAAAAGTCAGAAGACATGAAAGCTGTTTATCCCACAAGGGAGGTGTTGTTTACCTCACAAAGAGACGAGAGATTGTCCATAGAAACACATTTATAATGAAAGCTAGTTATCAGTGAATGGATTGTCCATAGAAACACATTTATAATGAAAGCTAGTTATCAGTGAATGGAACTGATACTGACACAGAAAAGCAGCAGCCTGAGAGTCCACTCTTGAAAAGTTAAGTGGAGCCGTATAAAAGGAGCCCAAGGTCAGCCACAAGAGTGAGATGGCTAAAATGCTCCTTTGGGGGAGAGGGGCACTGATGTCTCTTAATGCTGGGTTTATTCAAGGACAGTCTTTCAAAGTTTGAGCTACTGTACACCCAGAATAGGTTCCTAAAACCAGAACCACCTCACTTGGCAAAAGCTGGACAATACCCAACGAACACAGAGCCCGAGGGAGACTGACTTTTAAATGGCTGCCCCTGCTTGCCAGAGTTCTTTGTTTCGTGCTTTAATACACAGACTGTTCGGTACACAGATCTTTCATTAATAAAGGTCTCTGTCATTGCATGTAGAAGGATACACAAGCTGCGTATGCCCTGAAGGGGTGACGCATACCGCACACATACCCAGAAGCATCCGAGAGGTTACACTTAATGACAAACATTTGATTCAGGATAAAGACTCAGTTTCCCAAGGAAGGGTATGACTAAAACACGGGTGACACAAGAATGCACATAGGTTTGGAGACACTGGAAGATCAAAAATGGCACACATCTCCACCCATGTCCCAGGAGGTGACATCTCTAGAAAAATCTTTGGTCCCCTCATGTGCAGGCTCCATACCACCAGATCTGCCTTGCACTGCTCCCCTCTAACTGTAGAACTCTCTGGCATGGATGCCTAATTCGATCTGCTTTACAATCCCCCGATTTTCCTAGGTAGAAGATACTGACAATAAATAATCACTTTAGGAACAGTATGTTAGTATCACAGGAAAGCTGGAATATTAAGCCACATATGTGTTGAGGACATGTGCAGTCACTCCCTGTTTTTGCTTTTCACACTGTAAAACATACGCAAAATAGATTGGGCTTTTATTTTCAAGTAGATATGGTCAAAATAGAAAATTTATACCATTCCTAACCTTTATTTTGACTCACAAAATAGGAATCCAAGTTTAGGGTTACTACTCAGTAATTTTATAATTGAAAGACACTAGCAAAGCTCATAGGCAGTCAAGAGGAGTCCCATTGAATTGGATATCACATTGTTCAGCAATCTCTGCTCATGTGCTCATGTCAACGAAAAAACAGAGTCAGTAATATACCCCAGGACTGCTCAAGGGCAAATTATAAACAGTAACACCAGCACAGGAATTCACAACCAGGGGCTATCACCTTGTTATGAGTCATATGCCTTACTGCCTAGGACCTACTTAAAATACTGTATCCCGAGTTCCAAATTATAATTAGCTAATTACCACTTGGGTCAGGGCTTACAAATAAAGAAACTTTGGAAGATTAAATAATGTCTACAACACCTGCCTCCAAATCTTACATTTTATTACTGAAGTATTTAATTTTTCTCTTTGAAAAGGAGAAAAAAATACCTTAAATTATGAAGGGGAGACAACTCAGAAGATGTTAATGACTGCAGCTTCCAAGTCAAATCACTTAATTTGGTGTTATGCGCTACGTTAATTTCAGTTTTCCTCCAGAAGAGGATGGCTAATTGAAGGTTAATCTGACTTGTCTTCACTCAGTGCTGTGAGTTCTTCCCCTTGCCATCTCTCCCTGGCAAATTGATGCACATCCTTAATTCCTGAACATGCTGGAGACAGCTGTTTCAGCAGAAGTTGCCTACTGCCGAATTCTTTCCACACACTCGCCAGTGATCCATTAACGAAGACAGTTTGGCCTGAGACCTAGGAGATGCTCCCTGAGTTTCAGCTGCTCTAAGCTTGCTGTGTGACCTTGGAGAAGGCACCACCTCTGGGGGACCAGATCCTTCCTATCTAATCTAAGTTTATGTGAAATGATCTCAAAGGTGCTCTCTTTCCCTGATGTGGAATCTACAACTACAAGAAAGAAAAATTCCAGTGGTGAGAGTAGAGAGAAATGTAAGAGGCAGCAGCCTGGAAGGAAAAGAGAGCAAGCTAACACTCCAGCCAGCAACTTGATCCAAATCATGGCAGGTGGCAGGGTTTCCAGAGCCTGGTTATCCTGTCTGCAGTACCGATTTCAGATCTTGGAAAACCAGCATTTCTGGGCAACCTTTGTTCCTTTTTGGCATCTCCCGACTCCAAATCTTCCTTGAGTCCATACAGACACCATGAGCATCTCTTGCAGGGCCCCACTCTTTCCTCCATATTCCTTTTCTCTCATAAACTGGCACACCCATAGCATGAAGAAAGAACGCACTGAGAAAAACAATGGAGACAATTAATTTATGGACAGGCCGCAACAAAGCAAGGAGGGTGAAGGAGCGCCCCCTTCACCAGGGGAGCTCTGGTAGACTGCCGTGAAAGAAGGGCTAAGAGCAAAGATACAGGAGGTATCATGTCTTCCTGTCAGAGAAACCTCAGAAAATACCAAGAGCAGGATTCTGGAAGGTGCCAGAGCGGGAAAGCTGGCTCAGACATTCCCAGGGATGACTGAATAAATCAAGAAATGGGAGCAAAATGGGAAAAATCTGGAAGAAAATTACTTCTCCCAAGGGAAGAAGCTGGAGTGTTTGCCCCATGTTATTCTGATCCATGTGAGTCAGGGTAACAGACACACTCTCCAGGGGATTCGCACAGGCTCAGGTGCTGGCTGGCATGACTAACAAGTTCTTCTTCGCTTGTCTCTTCTGATGCATGGATGGAGGTGTCCTCGAGGGCTCAAAGGCTCAAAGAATAACATCATAGAAATTATTCATATGAGGAGCCATTGGACCCTGACTTATGGAAATAGAGTAAAAAAAAATTGGCTACATGGGCAAAGTGCTATAGAATGTGTGCTACTGCTGCTGGCACACGAGTTATTGTTCATCCCCATAATTGCAAAGCACCTCTTAGCATTTCACAGCAACTTCTGGGTCTTTGTGAAGTTTTCGGGTGGATGAAGAGATGTGATCAGAGGAAGGAGGCATTTTATATTCTCTCCATCTAGAACGCAATGAAATCATTTCTGACCTAGATAGCAGAAGGAGAATATTTTGATAAGGATCTCAGCTACTTCCACACACCTTGTCAGCCCAACTAGAGGTGGTGACAGACCATGGAGGGAGCTGCTGTGTCCTCTGCATTGAAATAGGCTCCCTGTGTGCCCTGCTAAGAGGACAGTGGTGGCTTCATTCCTGCTATCAAAGAACATGCATTCTGAAGCTCATCCTACTTTATTCCTGTCCCTCCCAGAAGACAGTGCACTGTCACAGGACACTCTTTGCTTTTAGAGCTGGGGATCTCCCACTGTGAATTAAAACAGTTGCAAGTGAATTCTCTTCTCACACTGAAGAACCAAAGGGAACAGCCACCAAAGCAAAACAAGGTAACAAGCAGCAACCCAGGGCCTCAGGTAACCCAGTCTCCCTCCTGGATTCTTGAAATCAGTTTCCAGAACAGATTCCCCATTCCTGAAATGGATCTTTTTCTATTGCTGTTATGAAACAAGTCAGTTCTACTTAAGAGTTCAGGCATCATTTTCCCTGCAGTTTTTGGCCAAGTTCTTTCTACCTGATGGAGTAGTTAAGTCTAACAGACTTTCAACAAGAATGGGGTATCTTCTAAGATCAAATTTGACCTCCTTATCAAACAGCTTGAATCCTAATGAAAGAGTACATAGAGAGGATGAAAGAATCAAGTTCCAACCATGAAACTCCAATTTTTTTGGCCAGTAATAAAATCAGAAGACATCAAACTGGCTATTTAAAGTTATCCTGGGTTCATTAGAGCTTCAACATTGTACCTACTGCTGAGCTGATGACAGGCAGGGATTTTACAGAAATCAGTGGATCTCATTAGCACCAGGGGTCCAACCAGTCAAACACTTCCAGGCTACAAATTATTGGTGACATTTTTAAGCACAGATTGACAACCAAAGCCAGGACAGTCCTTTGCACCTTAGGAACATTATTAGGGGACAAATGCCCTACACAACTTTTCTAATCTGCAATATTAAAGAAAACAAAAAAGAACACCGTAGGATTTTTCTTGCATGCTGATACCACTGCTTAGGAGTCTGGTACGTGCTTATTCCAGTGAACCCAAAACAGGCTTGTTAGTGACATTTACATTTCACCCTTTTAAGAGCATGTGTGTGCAGACAGCAGTCTGTGTTAAAGTCATTATCATGATGAGATTATATAGATGTTTGTTGATAATTGTGTTGCCTCTAGACTTTCCTGCCCCTACCAAATTTCAGACTCTTGTCACGCGATTAAAGAGAGTCCATTTCCATTATGAATTAGACATTCTCTGAATGCCCCATATGTTGAACCCAAGTATTCTACAAGTACAATCCAATAATGTCAGACACAATTCCCAAGAGTAAATTGAGTTGATGGCTGACAAGTAAGTTTTCTCGAGGACATTTTCCTCAAAACTTTTGATGCCTGCTCTCCACTGACTACTGGAATCCACTGGCAGATAACAAGATGGATGAACAAGTAATAAATAGTCCAAGGAAAACTTAGTAGTGGCCAAGCCTGCCAGTCCAACACCTTGTTCATTAGATTTGATGCTCTTCCCCAAAGTCAAAATGACCATGAAGAGTAAACCTTGTGAAATGGATTCAGAACATCAAGGCAGCCACAAGAGCACAACTAAAGACACTCACAAAATATACACAAAATGTACAGCAGCAGAAGAACCTCCGGACTGGGTTTTACTGTGGAGATGTCATTCAGAACATCACACATTACATTGGAGTGTGCATGATATTTGGGGGTTCATAGGAATGGTTGTCCCTCTGGGCAAGTGGTTTGTCTCAAAAATCACAGCATTGATTAATTTCCCTTTTCCCTTTGGCTTCTAGAAAGTTCATAGGTCAATCTGCTTAGGTCCAGTAAGCACACTGGATTACACAGCATATATTTTGTGTAAATGCATTCCATTCATTCATTCATTCATTCATTCATTCAAGGGCCAGGAACAGAACTCAAGGTCATGTGCATGCTAAACATGCACTCTACCACTTAGCTACATCTCCAGCCCTGTCGTGTTTTTCTAACGTAATTTTTCACTTTAAAAATAGCATTGCACTGTACTTATTTTGGTAATTAGTCTAATAAGGCAAGGTGCCAACAAAATAATACAAGTGAAATACATACATTATGCTCACACTTCTGTACTTAAGATTTTCAGCTATTTAGTAATCAAAAAATGATTTGTCATAATGTTCCCCCAAAAGAACTGTGACTTCCAGGCATAAAGAGCGAGACAAATGATCTTCTACCTCAGCCGTCATGACTGAAGAACTTTTGACAGAAGCCCAGCAACACACCAGGAATGATGCAGTATTGTTCTTGGTGGGCAGGTGTGAGCAGAGTCACCTTAAGGACAGGTCTTGCAACAATGGCAGATTTCAGGGCTCCACTCAGAACTTCTGAGTCTCCATCTCCATGCTCAACACCCGGGAATCTGCAAATTAAATATCTTTGGGGGATTCTTTGAAACACTAAGTACTTGCACAATTTTACCCAAAACTCTGGTGAGGAAGATTGGGACACCCCTGCTCCAGAAA
This sequence comes from Hydrochoerus hydrochaeris, assembly GCA_004027455.1. Lineage (NCBI taxonomy): Eukaryota > Metazoa > Chordata > Mammalia > Rodentia > Hydrochaeridae > Hydrochoerus > Hydrochoerus hydrochaeris. The sequence goes on along the minus strand of PVLA01001820.1, from coordinate 146,950 downwards.
GTAAGTAGCAAGAAATTGGAGGAGGCTGAGCAGAGGGAAAGGAAACTCTCAGAAACCTTGATGGGTTCTGCAGAAAGGCAGAGAAGTGAAATGGCAACCATGGCCTCCAGAAACCGGAGTCCTGGGTTCCAGTCTTGACTGTGGGAGCCACTGACTGTCCTGGGGCAACTCCATGGACACCCCACATGTACCTTCACTCTGATGTGTATGTCCCATAGTAAAGTGAGGATGTTGACCAGCCAACATTTGTTGGGAGGATTTTGTAAGTCACAAGAAGGTTTTTAGAAGAATCTTCAAACCAGAGAAAACTTTCTTTATCCCTACTCCCCTCTTCTCAGGAACATGCAGTGCCTTTCCTAATATCTTCTACTTCCTCTCTCTTCCTTTGCTCTTTTTTTTTTTTTTACATTTCTGATTTATACCCTTTTGTATTTTTCCTCTTTTACCCAAAATTTGCCACCATGGAACTGAAGTGGGGAAAGAAAAATTGCTTTTTATGCTTGAAGGGGTGAGGATGAAGTTGAGAAAAACCCTAGTTACCTTGAAGGCACTGGGAATCCAACAAAATAAGGTACAGTATGCACCCCAGGCTTTGCTGAGCTACTGTCACTATCACAGTGCACTGAAATTCTGATTATGCCTCCATAATTTTCTGATGTCCAGCTTGAGACTGAGTATATCCACATGTCAGCCCAGCATGTCACCCCAGCATGTCAGCCCAGCAGCTGCAATGCTTACAGTACTCAGAGGAGGTATACGCAAAATGTATGAAAATCGTCAGTCACCTTACACCCCTACATACAAAAATATATCAAGTATATTGCAATCAGTAGCATCATTTCAAAAAGTATCATAGGTAGACTAAAGATAGTCCATGCTCAATGGTCCACTAAAGATATGAGATGGGCATATGAGTCGCTTCTCTGGGGAGGCTCCCTGGGAAGGCCCTGCCCCACAGGCGGGTGTAAATGTTCCAGGCTGGAAGGTGGAGAAAGAAGTGGATGCTCCCCAGGGCTCTGGGCCACCCTTGAGGATTTAAAGAAGTATGTTCTGAGAAAAAGATGATGGATTGATAGACAACACTATACAGGGCCTCCCCTGAGAGAAACAATCCATGCCATAATAAAGTGCCCTGGAGAAGTCCGGACAGAGGGAGATGGATCCTCTCAATGTAGGAAGAAACTAAAGGCAAAAGAGCTGGTGAAACACATAGTCCCGGGGTACACTGCAGAAGCTGAGATTAACAGCCACAGAACTCTCCAACCACCTGAATTCGTGCTGCCACTGCGACTGGCCAGAGCAGCCCAAACACCCTGGAGCACCAAAACCACACCACTGTGACTAACCAGTCATGCTGAAGACTGAGGTTGGTGAGCCCAACAGAGAACAGAGCTAGCAAGGGACCTCCATTAAACCGCAATGAGTGCTGGGAATAAGGCGCGAAGGGAAGGGTGCCACCATGTTGGAATCAGGCAGGAGGAGCCTGAACTAGGAATGACAGTGACTTCAGTTGGTTGCTCCCTTCCCAGAGCAGATTGGTGGGATCTGCTTGGCCTGGGTTATGCCTCTAGCTGGGACCCAATAAGCTGTCCCAAACCAATTCCCGACGCATAGCACACACTAACCCAGTGAAGGCCCCCAAAGGTTGACTGGCTTAGTGGGGAGGAGCCAGCATATGCAGCCCCTGCCTATGCCTCAATGACCAAAAGCAAACAGGAGAGGGCAGAAATCCCCTGCCAGTATGCTTCAGAAGAACCATAGCCAACAAGGAAAGGGGCTGGGACCTCCACAATACACCTGTATGGAAGAAACCAAAAACATGACAAGAGAAAGAAACAATAAGAAAAAGCCTCCAGTCCAAAATCTTCAGAACATTGATCCAGGAGAGGGAAAAACAAAAGAGACTGAGGGCAGCAAACATGCAACATCAGACACGGCTTCAATGGACATTAATAGATATCTTCAGGACCTTGTCCACGAGCTCAAAACTGAAATATTAAATCAGGTAAAGCAAGATATAAGTATATTAATAAAAGAAATGTTAAGCATCTCCCAAGAAGGCACAGATGGAAGAAGGAAGGAAAATGAAAAAACAGAAACGCTCAATAAAGAATATAAAGAAAACTTAGAATACATGAAGCAGATTCAAAGGGATTACCAAGAAATTAAAAACTCTATTGAAAGCTGGCAAAACTGCTTAAAAGAAACTAAGGATAGACTATCAAAACTTGAAGACAAGTTTGCAATGTGTGATCGTGCAAGGAAAAATCTTTTAAAAATAACAAGGAAACAGGCAGTAACAATACAAAGGCTAGAAGACGACAAGAGAATTTATAATTTAAGAATAAGAAATGTGAACAAAGAAGCAGGAATACTAACAGATGAATTACAAAGGCTATTCATGGAAATAATTAAGGAAAACTTCCTAAGCATAGGAAAAGAAAATGATATTGGGATATACAAGGCATACAGAACTCCAACCAGCTACAACCAAAACAGAGCTACACCCAGACATATAATAATCAAAATACTAGAAATTCAATATAAAAACAGATTAGAAGCCATCAGAGAAAAGAAACAGATTACCTATAAAGGAAAATCCATCAAGATCATGGCTGACTTCTCGACACAGACCATCAGATCAAGAAGAGATTGGAGTGAAGTATTCCAAGCCCTAAAAGAAAATAACCTCCAGCCCAGATTGACGTACCCTGAAAAATTGCCACTAGAAATTAATGGAGAAAAAAGATGCTTCCATGACAAGGAGGAACTGGGGGAATTTGTGACCACCAATCTAACCCTACAGAGAATACTGAAGGACATTCTAGAGAGAGGGAAAAAAATACCAGGATTTCAGAAACAGTGGCAGAAAGACCTCAATGAATGGGACAGGCAGTAGAATGAAGGAGAAAAGTAGACAAACAATGGCAGAAAAATAGCATAGCAGAAATGAGGCAGAGAAGGTTGGCTATAATCTTTAACATAGATGACCTTGATACACTTAAAAAAAAATACAGGCAGAGTAGATCAGGAGGTAGGGTCCATCAAGATGTTGTGTATAGGAAATACAATCACCCTGAGAGAGGGTTTATGGACCAAAAATCAAATATGAGAAAACAATGCTCTACATGACAGGGAGCCAGAGAGAAATAGGGGCAACTCGACCACCACCTGCAGATAGGTTGGAAAGACAGGATACTTATGTGCAGTAGAGAACTACTCAGCTATAACAAAGGAAAACCTAGAGGCTTTTGTAGGTAAAGGAATACAACTTGAGATCAAGTCCAGGATCCAGAAGGTTTGGAACCACTTAGGTAAATAGCATGTTGCCCCCCTCCAATCTAAAAACTGAGGGAGTTTGTGGGACCCAAAATGCACAGCACCCTGTGGGAGTAAAAGGGAGGAATAGTCTAAAAAAAGAAGGCAGAGGATATTGTTAATAGTCTATCAGGATTTAAAACCCACATTACTCACAGCACTCTGCTTAGATAGATTGTATTCTGTTCCAGTTTGTCTACTTGTACTAGATTTGAGGGCACAGACAGTTATTCCAAAAATAGCAGGATATAGTATGGTAATCATCCTTAATTTCCTATTAACTTAATCTGAAGTTCTGTGTAACTTACACTGTTTTACCATGACTGTTTTACCATTTCTTAATTGAATCTGGTTTGTTAGATTACTGTTTTGTATTAACAGATTTTATTCAAAGCTGTTGTGACTGATAGTATCAAGTCTGAGAGTATAGGCAACTACACTGAAGATGACAAGAGTCACTATGATACCCACCCTGGTTTGATTATTACCTGCCTTTGAAGTTTTACATTGTCTACAATGTTTTGTTTTTACTAATATTGTTATGTACTGCTATATTCAATTATACTGCTATATTCAAATATGCCTGATGATATAGAAAATTCTATTGAAGATAACTAGAGACAACACAGTAACCATTGTAGATCACCTTGTACTGTGGTTTTATATGACTTTTTGGTGTCATGTTTTTATAGGAATTTGTTTGGTTTTATCTTGCTATGTTTTATTTTTCCCTCTAATACAGAAAGGATAGAAATACATATAAAGACTTATGAATGCGTAGCTGTTTACAGTTTCACTGTTTGAATGTCTACTTTGTATGCTTTAATTTTATAACTTGAGCAACTATTTCTAAGAGGACAATATGTAATTTATCAACTAGTGATTTCTTTCTGTTTATCGTTCTTTTTAAATTCCTTATTATTTCCACCCTTTTCGTTTTTTTCTCTTTAAACAAAAATAGTGTCATACATGTATAATAAATCAAATAAATGAAAAAATATTAAATAAAAACTAAATAACCTTAAATAAAATAATAAATTTTTAAAAACATAATATTTACTTGGTAATATAATTATGTATATTTTCCTCTAGGCATTTGGGGAGGGGTACCTGATATGACCCCAAGGGGCTGAAATTTGGATTTTAACAGGCAAAGGAAATCTTAGTGACCAACTGGAAAGTCAAGGTGTGCATAAGGTAAACAGTATGTCTGAGGTATTAAAAATTTCACAGGAGAAGGGAACAATTAGGGCAAAAGTATCCGTAAAAATTTCCATAGGTTCCTCTATGGATAAGGGGACAGATAATGAAAAGAAGTTGAAAAATAATGTTCAAGGGGAGTAATTTGATGCAAATATGGTGACATAAAAAGCAAAGAAGCCTACATAAAAGAGATATTAAGACCCAAGCATTAAAATAATTCTGTTAACCACTGAAGATTTTGAGGAGGTCTCAGAGCAGCTGGAAGACATTCTAATTGGCAAAAGTTCCAAGGTTTCCTATAGGATCAGGCTAAATTAAATCAATGCATAACCAACATGCTATATTATGTTATTAGATCATGGTCTGATTCTAAGCCTCATCCCTAGAAACAGAGAAATCATTTTTTAGAATAGAGAAATCTATTTTGTATCTTTGAATTTAAAATGATGCCCCGTGAATTCTAAACTATAACAATAGTTACAATAAAGTGATTGAGATGCCCAAATTCACCTAATCACACATTCCGCCTGCCCCATTCAGCGCGTGCACTGCACAGAGGAAGGCAGCCAGCACCTTGCTTCTCCCTGCTATCTGTAAATAGGAAGGAATGTAGGACAGATTGCCATGGCTCAGGAATAAATATTCATATTTTCACAAAATGTAGATTGAGTTCTAAAGAGATTAACTTAAAATTTAGTTTATTAAAACAGGATAAAACCCAGAAGTTTAAAGGAGCACTATTAATATTCTGTTCAAATCATCCCTTGATTTCTGTTTCGCAGGGCACCATAAGACAGCTTGATTTTTATTACAGCAAAGAAAAGTACGACTCTTTTCCATTAATCAAAAAGAACCATAAAAATAGTTTTCACTAAAAGGGAACACTGATAAGTCCAAATGGGAAGTTTGATTTTGAGAAAAGATAAAGAATCTCTTTAGAAATATTGTAATCAATTCTGAAAAACTTAATTTTCTTTTCCTCTGTAGCTTTTTAGCCATTGTGATCTTCAATCTCCAACGCTCCTTGGAGCCATTTTAGCCTGACTCACAGAAGAAAATGAACATTTTAGCTCCACGCGGAACGGCCAGCTCATTTGAGCACACACGTTAAGCCCGGACTCCAGCGGGCTTGATCAATACATTGGGTGCTGAAGCCGTGGTCCTTCACGCAGGCAGAGCTGCCTGGAGATGAAGGACCGAGAGCCTGCGATGATTGATGCTCTCAGCAGTGTGCTGACAGTGACGCCCCAGGAAACAGAGTAGAAAACCATCTGAAGGCAGCCAATAGGTCCTGGGGGAAACAGTGACCTGCGTGGAGCAGGGCTCCCTGCTAAAGTCAACAGAACTGAGATGCAGTGTTGCACATGGTGCTTCATGTGAGCTCTGGACTCTGTCTGTATATTCTGTGTTAAAGCACTGCGTGGACCCCAGGGGATCCCTTGGACTCAGGCTGAGGAGTCAGCTTCTGAGCTGAGGGTCACAGAAGCGCTAATCAAGTAGGCTGCTCTCCCAGCCACCTCTTTCTTCACACTTTCCAGCTCCCTTTGACTGGCAGCTGTGATTGGAATCGTTCTTGTGAGCACATCCTTCCAAGTGTTTGGGCTTCGGCTACCAAACCTACAGATCAAAGACTGAGAAGGACATGCAGAGACAGGGGATCCGCGACGGCCGAGTCCTGGTCACAGGGCTCCCCTCCAAATGGGACAACTCTGCCGGCTTAGACTCATGCTTTTCCTGAATGACAAACTAGCGTGGGCTTTCTAAATATTGTGCAGTCTTGCTGGGGACGTTTGAAGCTTGTTAAAAGTTTTGAGTAGCAGAAACTCTACCAGATATGCAATGGTGAAAACGAGAATGTTGAACCAGTTGGAAGCATTTTTGCATTTCACCATGATTTCCACACACAGGTCCACAGCGTGCAAGAAATCGGGGTTCCTGGACTTCACATGACTAGATCTTTTGAGACAAACTACAAATCATTAAAACAACAAACTGCCTATATGTGTAATACTTCTTAAGAGAGAATTGGAAGAGATATGTGAAACATCTGAATCCTTTAAATTAACACTTGTCTGTTGAACAGAGATAAAATAATTCAGAGCCCAAACATGCTTCTAGAAAGAGCTGACATGAAAAACTGCTTGAGTCCAGTTGGATAAACTTGCATTTGGAGCACCTGAGACAAATAATTATTCGCCCTGTCTAATGCATCTGCCCATTTGTTGTCCTGATTTAGGGACAGATGATCTACATTTCTCTCAGCAATTTCATAATGAATTCCCAGGAAAAAGCTTGCTGTTTAAATCAATAACCCATTTGAGAGTGTCTGCACATGGTGGGCAAGTGATCAAAGCTACTTTCTGTCTTAATATCTGATAAGTCTTCTTTTTTCAAGAAAATAGCCATCTCAACCAGATACATGTTCAGGAAAAAAGATTGCCAGAATAAAGAAATCTTGCTTTGTCTCTCTCAGACCTTGTTTATTCCCACACACTGGCCTGAGCACTGCCCCTGTGGCTTGGAGTTGAATTCTGAAGCAAGACTTTTTGCTCATCCGTTGCTCTTCCAGGTCATCCAATTGAAACGATGTGGTGCAGAGTTTTTCTTGTCTTTTGCTTCTTCCTCTTTGGTTTTTGTTTTTAAATAACAACAGCTGTGCTCTGAATCAGCTTCTTTTGGTTCTTTTTAAAAGTGGCTGGAATCTGGGGGTTTGAAAGATGCTTCTGCGTCTCATTGATCAAAGATTCCTTTCTCTGAGAACTGGTTCGCTCCCTAGCTGTACATTAATCAAATCCTCCCCTCTTCTCCAGCACCAAACTGTTTTCCTTCCCGCCCTGGAGCTCTGAGTCTGACTCGACATGAGGAAACTTGATGAAATAGCTCTGCTGGGAGAGGGACCCAGCAGAGCTTTCATCTCAAAGGCCACAGATTGCATCTCAGCCTTCAGATTAGTTTACTAAACCGTAAGGCTGAGTCTTTTCTGACCCTTCAAGCCCCCTTCTTTCTGGAGTTGGGACCAACACCTGAGAACTGGCAGGGATGATCCTGTGTGTTTGTGAAGCCATGACCTACAAGGGCTGACCTCTGTGGGGCAGGACCCTTGAACACATACCCTGGAAGCACTTCCAAAGCATTTCTTTGTTGTCAGACGCTTGGCTATGTGTCTTCTGTGAGTCATTTTATCTTTTATAATAAATTTTTATTGGTTCTCACTGATTCTTGGAAATGTAAAGCTCTAATTGAGAATCATCCTGCTCATATACTGTAGAATCTACTTTAGTCAGAGTGGCATTAGGTAGACAACCTTTCACCCGGAAGAGAAAATATCTTAGTATGGACGCAACTTTCAGCTTCTTCATCATACTCTAATTGCGTTTGTGCTCTTCCGGCCTAGCCAGTCTTATTCTGACAGCAACCATTCTAATTCACAATGAATAGGTAAATAATTAACCAGTATTTGCAGAACCAAAACATCGAACCAGTCCTTTAAGAAATATAGAGAATTCAGCTTAGAAATCTGTTGCCTAGCAACCCAGAACTAACTTTTCTCTCCATTTTTGAAACCAGCTGATTGCCTCCTGTTGGCTTGTCAGGGTTCCAGTATAAAACTGCTTCCCCTTTTTAAATTAGGAATGAAGCTTTTGTTTTTTTCAGTTTTCAAGGAATTGACTTTAAACATCATCACTTCGTTTTTCTGAATTTGCAGTTATCCTGTCTCCCTGGTTCTCAGTTGGTCCCAATTTGTTTTCCTTCCCTGATAAAAATTACTTTTATCTTCCAATTAAGTAGTATATCTAAGAACACATTTGCATATTTCTCATAAAAGAACACAAGCTTCACATGGGAGTTTAATTGATTTTAATTAATAATAATAACACCAAGCAATTAAATGGCATTATACTTGGCAACACCTTTTCATGTCCACTAATGCATTTAATTAAAATTTTAGATGCTCATGCAAACTTCTTTGGTGTATGACACCATGCTCAAAATTGTCTCAAAATAAGGTTTGTGGTGCTTAATTTTTGTCATTTTGTCTTAAGGTGGGGTCAGTATCAGGAAAGTGGCTTTCACGTGGTAATTTGGCATTTCAACTCCTATCATTGGAGGAAAATCAGAATGAAATCTTTCATCTGTTTCTTTATTATTTTTTCAACAGTGGGTGCCATTGTCTAGATACTCAGCCTTGGTCAGGGCCCAGCAAAGAGTGCAAACCCATTTCCTTCTTCCTGTAGCCCCAGCTCTGCTGGTTCTTTGGCAAAATAATGTCACCAGAGACCAGGGCCAGGGAGGCTGCATCCCTGAGGCCTCAGTGTGCACTGTTATCTTGATGCCTTTGTCTTGCAACTCAAAGTCTTTGAAAACTTCCCTAGAGTGAAGGCAAAGACACTCAGTAAAGCAACATCTCCCTATAGATCATCTTAGGATTGCTTCAAGTGCAACCATAACCCATGTCCCTGCACTGAATTTGCTCATTGGAGTCAGCTTTGATGCTGTCACTCCTTGAACATATCCCACTTCATATTGGCTTCCATGTGGACTCCCACATCGTGGACTAGTGTCCGGTGCAGCAGATTTTGTAAGCACAGTGACTTCTACTCTTTGCAAATCCATGTCAACCTGCAGTTTCCTAAGAGGCTGGGATTGGGTGGGACAAGAGAAATCACCAAGTTTATTAAAGTCACACATCTCTCTACTCCAAGAAAAATACTCCTGCTCTTAGGTTTTAGGCATTCAAAACAAAGCTGAGCATAATTTGTTATAAGAACCACCCAGATAGTTGATGTAAAGATGTGAATAAATTAACTTAGATGAGGGAATGTTCACTTCAAAGGACTGTGTTTAGACATCAACAAAATATAAGAGGAACAAATGTTTCCGAAAATATTTCAATCCTTTGGCAGCTGTATTATTTGGTTTGTGTTGAAGGATATGTGAATATGTATATTTTAAGGCTTCAAACATGTAATGTAAAGAGATAGAGAAGGAGTATACTTAAATATCCATTCTGACTTCCCAGTGCTTTCATGGGCCAACGAGACCTTAGTAGAAAGAATGTTTCTTTCATTCCTTTTTTTTTATTCTTTCATGCCAGAAGGATTTTCCAAGAGTTTTTTTGTTTTTTGTTTCTTTTTTTTTTTTATCTCCATTCTCCACCATACACTGTCCTGGCTGCCCTTCAAGGGGGGGGGCTGAGCCACCAAGTAAATGTCCCTGTGTATATGGCGGATGCATAAATCATAGGGTCTAAAGCAAAATGCAAGCACAAGGTCCCAATTTGAAAAGTTATTAAGAATGCCCTGGTGGCAACCATAGATCATGAAACCAAACCCAGGCCTCTACTTAGCCCAAGACTCTGGGTGATAACTCGAGCTGTGCTGCCTCTGGTAGAGGAACTTCTTCTCAGATAGGGGCTGGAATATCACAAAAACGCAGAGACAGAGACGGAGCAGTCAAGAGCATCTTCTGCTGTTCTCTCTCAGTCTCCTGTTAGTAGAGAAGGAGTCTGGGGGAGGCAAAGAAAGAAAAAGAACAGTGATTGGTATCAGGCATTATACAGATGGTTGTATTTAATGCTAACCTTTGAAACGACATTCTGATCTGAGCAGGCCAACTGAACAGATGAAAGAAGCGCAGAGAACATTAATAACATTCCTGAGTATACGGTGTATTCAAGTATTACAGATTATAGATGAATTTTGGTCAGACCCCTTCCCAGGCTTGTCCCAACTATTTGTCCTCTGTTCAATCGGGAAAGCCTATTCCTTCCCAGTGGGATAAGGCTCTCCAGTACGAACAAAGGAAAGCTAGAGTCATAAGAACCCTTGGTCCTCTGTCTCTGTGAGTTCTGCATCCTGTGAGTCAACCAACTGGAGATCAAAAATATTTTTAAAAAATATTGTGTCTGTTATGTTCCAACCACCTTGTTTTGAAAGCCTGTATTGTTATTGTTTTGGGCTCTTTGTTATTATTGTCTTATTTCTTGTTTTTCTTGTATTTTGATTTGTTTTGTTTTTCCCTCTAATACAGAAAGGATAGATGTACATGAAGTTCTAGGCTTACACATGCCTAGAACTTCTAAAGAGTTTACAAGAATTGATTTTATTACACGTGACGATATCAACAGCTACTTAGAAGAAAACAAGACACCATGGACACCATTGCTGATTTCCTATCATCTTGTTTTGAAGTTCAATAATGCTTTTATTCTTTGTTTTGATTGGTTTTAGTCTCTTTTCTATTATTTGATTTCAGTATGTATGACAGTATGGACAGCTATTTCGAGGAGAACAAGAGACATTACGATAGCCATTGTTGATTTTCCTGTTGTCTGGTTCTGAAGGCCTATAATGCTTTCATTCTTTTGTTTTGATTGGTTTTATGCTACTTTGTTTTGTTTGAATTCATTGTGCGTGAAGATATGGAGAACTATTTTGAAGAAAACAAGAGACATTATGGTAGCCACAGTTGATTTCCTGTTGTCTTGTTTTGAAATCCTGTGTCATTTGCATTGTTTTGTTCTGATCTGTTTTATTCTGTTCTGTTCTGGTTTTTTTGTTTTGTTATCTTTAAAGTTAAAAAAAACATTGTGTCTTTACTGAACATATACTGAATTTTTTGGTCATTATTCAATGAACAATCCAGTAAGTACAACAATTATTTACAGCATTTCAGGTGCATTTGGTATCATTATCAATAATCCAGAGAAGATTCAAAGCATACTGGAGCATATTGTAGGCAAATACTCTGCCATTTTGTGTAAAAGACTTAAGCATCCACAGGTTTGAGTATCTACAAGGATCCCAAATAAGTCCCCTGTGGATATCAAGGGATAACCATACGTTCATTGAAATAACACTGCTGTTGTTATGGTTTATGTCTAGACATCTCAAGGTCTCATTGGTCATTATGGGGGGCTCTTCCAAGGTGGCTGAATCTACAGTTTATGACTGATTCATGGTCCAGTGCTGAGATTATGAGTGAGAGTGCTACACCCGCCCGAGGGTGAGTAGGCTGCGCACAGTATAAGGGACAGAAAGAGGCTTGCTCTTCCTCTTCCTTTCTTGTTGCTTTTGCTGTCTTCCCACAGCTGTGGACTATTGCCTCTCTGCCACGTACCACCCTGCGTGGAGCCAGCTGATTATGGACTAAAACCTCTACAGACTAAGAGCTAAAAAAAACCCTTTTCCTCTTCAACTTTGAGCATCGAGTATTTTAAACCAGGAGCAAGAGAAGTGTAACTAAGACAGCTGTGATTTCCCAACCTTTTGCCACCCACTCTGATCTTCAAATCTTCAGCCTCTTTCTGGGAGCGCTGCACCCTTACCGTTCTCAAATTCCATCACAGCCTCCATCTTGGACTCATGTACTTCTAAACGACACCTTCCCATCAGAACACAGTCGTGTCCTGGCAGTGTGCTGCCATCTGATGAGTTAGCTGATCACCCTGTTCACATGGCAGCTCTTAACTCGAACAAAAAGTGTAAAGAATGCACAAATTTCAGGCCCTTAGTGAAATCAGTGAGTGAAATCAATGAAATCAGTGAACACAATGAGTTATTTTTTCCTCTAAAATATGCTTTACTGAGCCCCTCGAATTATAGCTCCTAGTCACTTAAGGTTTCAGTGTCAACAGTGCTTTTATCTGTAGAAAGTAAAATAAATGAGTTAGCCACAATTATCAGATTTACAGATCAAGTACCAGGATGATCAGACTTTTAGATCAGATACCACCCTTTAGGAAATAACATCAGAAACCACAGAGTTTTCCTAGACAGCAACCATAAAACATACCATGTCTGGTCTTCAATATCCTATATCCTGTCAGTGTGAGCCCTGCAGTAGACAAAAATTGCCACTTCTGCCAGGTTTCATGGGCAGCGACTGTGTGATACGGAGAAAGGTCCAAAACGGGTTAAAATGAAATCATCAACGGCCTTTCACTGACAGCTGAGGATAGAGTTGGGCCATCGCTCCCTAAAGGACACTCATTCATCAACCCAACTCACTTTGTGAGACACACAGCCTCAGCATCCTCCTTGTTGGATACAACATAATTTTATCTCCGGGTTCCATCTCTGACAAGAAAGAAGCTTGCTAGATTGTGTATTGAACCTAGTTCAGGGCCAGGTTCGAACATACACATTTGATTTTGTACTATGATCTTAGCCTGGAATAGATAGAGGTTTGTCCAATAGTCTAAGAATTGACTTCTAACAAGATAATTAAGTCAAACTATGAAGACCTAAGCCAGAAGAAGCTAAAAGCGTTCCCTGGTCCTTCTGCCTGTTCTCTGCAGCATTGCTGTTGCCTGACTCCCTATGATTTCTTCAACTCCCTGGACCCTGAACTGCAATTAATCTTTTCGTCCCCCATCATTTCCTCCTTTCTAGTTCCTTGTCCTCTCCCCTGTCTTCTGAAGCCTGAGCTTGGTTCTCTCCTCAGCCTTTCTTTGTCTCTACAGATACTATTTCTCATAGGTACTTGTCACAATGTCAAGCCGTCATCTTGTCCTCAAATCTTTTCTCTCCCGCCTCTGCTGACTTGAATTCTGCATTTCCGATAAACTGAACAGGCTCTCGCCACCGTGTGTTCAGAACATCTCGAATGAAACTCCCAAGGGAAATACAGTATTTGAGGAGGTAAAAATGCCTCTTGTTAGGGGAGCTGTCTAACCTAGGGCCAACATTATTCAGGCAAGAGCAGCTAGAGGGGATCTGACAACTGGGAGTTAAGGGTAGACTAAAAGAGATTTATTTAAGGTCCCATCGACAAGATTTTATAATTACTACATCTTCCCCAAAACACTTCGTCTCTTTGAGAATTTTCCTGATCGTTCAGAATCAAAATAATGATGACATTGTTGTCTCCTGTCTTGCTTTCCCTTTCCAATCTAATTAGTCACCACGCCCTGCAGATTCTCCCAGCTCCAGTGACACAGCAGTACAATTAAACTGATGTGACCGATGCCTTTGCGCTCCATCGGAAAGACTTTGGAGCCACAACCTCTGATATGGTATATTTTACTAGCCAGTAAAAATTCTCAGAGGAGACAGAGAGAGAGAGAGAGAGAGAGAGAGAGAGAGAGAGAGAGAGAGAAGGAGAAAGGAGAAGGAGAAAGAAGGAGAAGAGAAGGAGAAGGAGGAGAAGGAGGAGGAGGAAGAGGAAGAAGAAGGAGGAGAAGGAGGAGGAGGAGGAAGAGGAGGAAGAGCAGGAAGAAGGAGGAGAAGAAACACAGAGTGAGGGAAGCCTGCAGCAGCTGCTCTGTTCCAGAGCTCTGTCTCCAGGATCTGACCGGCTACTGGGCCTGCTGTTTGCCTTCTGCAGTTCCTGACCCAGCACTGTGGGGTCAGCAGCGTAGTACACCCATCCCCCCCACTGCCACCCCAACCCCACCAAACCTCTGGAGCCTCATTTTCCCCTCCTACCCCCAAACATCTCACAGTGAACCAAGCCTGCTGTCCTTTCTTACCAGAAGAAAAACAACCTTTTCTCAGTGTTCCTGGGACCCTACCTTCAGTCCATTCCCCAGCGACTTCCATGGACTCTTTAGTTCAGTCTGAGCACATTGCAACTGCCTTGCAGTCTCGTGAAATTCTTACCTATGTGTATAGCGACGCCATATTTTTCTTTGTAAAATATTTATTTGTTTGCATTCATTTCTTACTCAGAAATCCTCAATGAATGACCACCCAATTTTTCCTAGAGTAGAGTCTAAAATCCTTAATACTGTAGTCATAGCTTTCTAAAACATCTTCCACTGTTTCTCCATCATACCTTGTGCTGGCCACTTTCCTCTGTTGGCTCTAGAACACATGAAAATTCATTCACTCTTCAACCAGGCCTCCCACCCTACCCATGGATTGAAGACCTCCTGCTAGGGTACTACCAGTTATAAAGATCTACCTGTTCTTAAAGATTTAACCAAGTGGGCCTTTGTGGACTTCACTTCGGCTCCAAGCTCAGTCCCAGATGACCTCTCCCTTTGTTTATCTTCTGAGACTGAATATCAGTTATCTGATGACTTCTCATGCACAGAATATGTTATTTGCTACATTTGTGTCATAATTGTAGTTTCTATACATATTTTAGCTTCACTTCTGCTCCTGGAGCTCCAACTAGTATTTCTTGATGTACAGTACATCATAGTATTTTTTGGTTTTCTTTGGATGCAGAGTTTTACTCTGCAGTTCAGGCAGTCCTTGAACTCACTTTGTAATCCAGGCTGGCCTCGAACTCACAGCAATCCCCTTGCCTCAGAACCTGTACCAATCTTCTTGCCTCAGCCTCACAAATATCATAGTGCTACAGGGGAATGAAACTCCCAACCTACTAGGTGTCCAGTACGAGTTCTTGTTCTCTAAAATTGAAGAATGAATTTTAGGAACAATGGAAGTTAAGAGCAAAATATGTTTGTTGAGAGAAAGAAAGCTTTTGTCTGAGAGAGATAAAAGGGGTCCCAAGTGGGTTGCCAAAGTCTCTGTCTTTTCTAGGGACTTTTATAGAGCAAAACCAGGAGGTGAGTTGTGTCCAAGATGTGGGAAAATGGGAACTCATAAGGCAGGTGTGCATGCAGTACCACAAAACTATTGTCAATCAATAAGATTATGAGTGTAATTACTCAGATGAAATTGAGGAAATCAGGGTCCAATAGGGAAGTGAGTCACATAGCTATCAGACATGCTTAAAGAGCAGTGACTCCTCCTATAGAGCCTTGGGATGGTGACTCCTGGCTTCCTCAAGGTGAGTGATACCTATTTAGAATATCAATCCCTGATGTTTATACTTAGGATGTGGTTGCATTTGTTTGATCTTTTTCTTTGGATATGGCCCACAGCAGCAGATGCCCATCTGCTCCAAAGTTATAAGATACCTGGTCTTCTGCACTGGCTCTTTCAAGGGCCCTGCCCTGTCTGACTGCCTATAATATTTCTAACTAGCTCAGTTGCCTTTAACATCAGTAGACTCCCAGCAGATGAGAAGCAGACTGGGGGGAATTTTGCTGAAAAGTAGGAGCTGAGCCCACTCCAGACTCCACTCTGGTGGCTGCCAAAGGCCAGTATTAGCCCTCACTACAAAGGACTGGAAAGGTTCCCCCAGTCTGCAACCAGCACCAAGCAACAGAGCAGTCTTGGCCTATTGTGGGACAATGGCACTCTACCACCCTACAACCAAATGGGTAAATGAGTCAGTGGTGTGGAGCAGAGGAAGCTAGGCAAGGTCCAGAAGGAGCCAGCTGTTCATGGATCTGGGGGTGATCCTGGGCTCTCCCTACCCAAGGGCGCCTCAGCAAATGGAAGAGAGCTTTACAGACAAACATGGCAAGGAGAAACAGACACTCAGAACATTGTCAGCTGAAGACCAGTCCCAGCCCCCACATCCAGAGGCCAAGATCAACCCTATACACAGTGCAAATCCTCCTGTATACCTGGCGGGGTTGCACAGCACATTTCTGGGCTCCGACTTTGACACTACCTCAGATCTGTGGACACCAAAGGAATTTGATTATTTTTTGTGTTTGTTTGTTTGTTTGTTTGATGGGTTTGCCTTTTTCTGTCTGGTTGGGGTTTGGTTTGGTTTGTTTCATTTTAAACTGTTTAGGTTTCATTTTATTTTGTTCTGTTTGTCTTTTTTCTCTTTTCCCTCAACTCTCTTGATTTTATGATGTTTTCATGTCAGTGAACATAAACTGTTCTCTTTCTGGCTCACTTCAATATTCTTTTGCTTTCTGTTTCATTCTTTATTTCCTGTGCTCTTCTCCAGTTTCCCAAAATTTGGGTGATTATCCTTTGCCATCCAGCCTCATTCCCACTATATTTCTGCTCATTCATCTCTATTTTGTCTGCTGTGCCCCTAAATCCCCACACACACACAGAATAAAATTACTCAGAGGGAACACATTATGCATAAATTCCTACTATATGTTGGATTTTGTTATGTAACTGTAGAGCTCAAAAAAACAACCAAATGTTGAACCTCAAACTTTTGGAAAAATCTGAGTGTGGTGGTACATACCTATAATCCCAGCACTCTGGAGACTACAGCAGAAAGATCACTGAAAATCTAAGAATACCTGGGCTACATAGTAAGTTCAAAGCTAGCCTGCTCAACATAGGGAGACCCTGTCCTTAATAAATAAATTAACAAATATATATAGAACAAGAAGCACAAATGAAATTCAAAGCTCATGTGAGGGGGGAAATTATAAATAAAGATAAGAGCAGAAATTAATACAATTGAGACTAAGAAAACAATTCAAAGAATCAATGAATCAAAGAGTTGGTTGTACAAAACATGAAATAAAATTGTTAAATCCTTAGCCAACCTTATCAAAAAGATGAAGAAAAAACTCAAATTTATGTAATTAGGAATGAAAAGAGTGAAATCACAGTTGATCCTGAAGAAATCCAGATGATTAACAATACCTACTTCAAGTACTTGTACTCAAATGAAAAAAAAAAAAACCACAGGAAGAAATGGACAAAGTCCTAGATACATATGATTGCCCAAACTGAGTCAAGAATATATAAAAATTCTAAATAACCCAATATCAGTCAATGAAATTGAAAACATAATTTAAAACTTACCAACAAAGAAAAGCCCAGGTCCTGATGGACTCATGGTTGAATTCTACAAGAAATTTAACATCAATATTCTGCAGACTCCTTAATGAAATTGAAAGGAAAGCAATACTATCAAAATAATTCCAGGAAGCAAGCATTATTTCGATAACAAAACCAGAGAACGATCCAACCAGAAAATAAAACTACAAGTCAATTTCTCTCATGAACATAGATGCAAAAATCCTCAATAAGATACTGGCAAACAGAATGCAGCACATGGTCAAGAAGATTATACACTGTGACCAAGTAGGATTCATCCTAACATACAACCAACCCAAAACAATAACAGTATAGGTTTTCAAAACAAGATGATAGGAATTTAACAATGGTTGTAATATTGCATATTGTTACCTTCAAAAGGGTTGCTTAGGTTACCAGATATAGATATGCAAAATTGATATAATTAAGAGTATTAACTGTTCTTTTCCAAGAACTAATAGAATTGCTAGTATAGTTATTTTAGCTATCTATGTATATACACAAATTAATGTCTATGTCCTTTTCCCTTCCTTCTTTCCTCCTTTCCTCTATCCCAGTTTGAGCAGTTTCTTACCCTTACACAATATTTATTGTAGATTTTGGGTCATATTGACCCTTTCAGTTTCTTACACTAGGGAGACAATATGGTGTTTACAGCTGTGAGTCTGATGTATTTCACTTATGAATATGGTCTCAAGTCTCTTCCATTTACTTATAAAAGCCTTGATGCAATCTTCCTTTATAGCTGAGTACTACTCCATTGTATAAAAATACTACTTCTTTTTACCCATTCTTCAATTGATGGGCACTTGGGTTGTTTCTAAGATTTAGCTATTACAAATTGTGCTGCTATAAACATGAGTGTACGTGTATCACTGTGGTGTGATGCTTTCAGTTCTTCTGGGAAAATGCCCAGAAGTAGCACAGCTGGGTCAAATGGAACCTCTAATCCTAGCTCTTTGAGGAATGTCCACACTGGTTTCCACAGCACCAGGCTGTATCCCAACAACAATGGAGAAGAGTTCCTTTTTCTCTAGACCCACCAACATTTGTTATTGGTTTATTTCTTGATCTTATACATTCTTTCGGGAGTGAGATGGAATATCAATGTTATTTTAATTTGCATTTCTCTAATGACCAAGATGCTGAACATTTTTTCATATATTTAGTTGTTATTTGTATTTCTTCATCTGAGAAGTGTGTATCCATCTCAGATGCCCATTTTTGGATTAGGTCTTTGAATTTGGGGGGCCTAGTTTTTTTAATTCTTTGTATGTTCTAGATAGAAGTCCTTTGTCTGAGGGACAGTTAGCTAAGATATTTTCCCAATTCTTTTCTTTTTACTCTGCTGGAGATTTCTTTTGATATGCAAAAACTTTGTAAATCAATGAGATCCTAGTTGTTGATTCTGGGAAGTATTTCCCGTGCAGTTTGATTTTTCTCATGAACTCCCTGCCTACCCCTACATTGTCAAGATTTCTATCTACTTTGTCTTCCAGCAGATTTAGTGTTTCTATTTTAATATTAAGATCTTTGATCCATTTTGACTTTAGTTTAGTGCATGGTGATAGACATGAGTCTAATTTTAATTTTCAGCATATAGAAAGCCAGTTTTTCCAGCACCATTTATTAAAGAGAATATATCTCTTCCAGTGAACATTTTTGGACCTTTTGTCAAAGATGAGATGGCTGTGTATGTTTATAGCTGTGGCTGTATCTTCTAATCTGTTCCATTGATCTTCAGGTCTGTTTTTATTCCAGTACCATGCTGAGTTTATAACAGTAGCTTTGTAGTATAATTTCAAGCCAGGGATTGTGATGCTTCCTGCCTTGCATTTGTTGTCCAGCATTGCCTTTGCTATTCTAGGTCTCTTCTGGTTCCAAATGAATTTTAGGAGTGATTTCTCTAGATCTGTGAGGTTTGCAAAATGTATTTTGATTGGAATTACATTAAATCTGTACAACAATTTTAGGAGACTGGTCATTTTCACAATTTGCCCTTCCTTTCCATGAACAAGGGATGTCTTTCCATTTTCTGAAATCCTCTTCAATTTCTTTTTTCAGAGTAATGTAATTTTCAATGTATAGTTCTTTTACTTCCTTTGTTAGATTGATTCCTAAGTATTTCATTTTTTTGGATGCTGAAAGATGTGGTTTCTCATATTTTTCTCTCAGTGACCTTGTTGTTTGTGTACAGGAATTCTATTGAATTTTGAATGTTGACATTATATCCAACTACATTACTGAATTTGGTTATTACATCTATAAGTCTCTCAATGAAGTTTTGGGGGTCTTCTATGTAGAGTATCATATCAGCAAATAATGATAATTTAACTTCTACCTTTCATGTCATGTTCCTTTTATTTTTCTCTCTGATCTATTTGCTCTGGCTAATGTTTCCAGAACTATGTTGAATAGAAATAATAATGGACATCCTTGTCTTTTTCCTGATTTTAGGTTGAAAGTTTTCATTTGTCCATTTAGCAAGGTGATGTTGGTTTATCATATATGGCTTTTATCAGATTGATATAAACATCATCTATTCTGATTTCAAATAGATTTTAAAAATTTTTTTATTTTAAAAAGTAAAACAGAAAAAGAGGATAGAAATAGTATGGAATCTCAAACAAGAAAAAAGTAGAGAATTAACACTAGCTAATATATTTGCATATTGGATTTCAGAACTAGTTGTTCTGGTTATACAATCTAGACACAAAAGTGATCAATGAAACAATGACAGCAAAAACTCTTCTTTTTGATGCACTAAGAGAGATTAGCGGTATAGTTATCTATCTAGCATACATAAATATACATACATTTATATATGTTTACCAACATGAACATAATCTTTTCCTTTCTTCATTTTTTCCTATCCCCTATTCCAATAGTTCTGTCCTTTTGAGCACTTTCTTTCCCTTTCATAATTACAGTATCTATTGTATATTTTGGATCATATTATTCTTTCAGATTTTTATTTTTTATTTATTTTATTTCTTTATTCTAGGAAGACAATATGATATTTATAAATGTTTGACTTATTTCACTTATGATATAGTCTCACATTACTTCCATTTACCCATAAAAGTCTCATTTATCCATTTTTTATAGCTGACTAATATTCCATTTTATAAAAATAGCACTTTTTTATCCATTCTGCAGTTGATGGGCATTTTGGTTGTTTCCAAGATTTAGCTATTACAAAGTGTGCTACTGTAACATGAGTGTACATATATCACTGTGACATGACATTTGCAATTTTTCTAGGAAAATAGACAGGAGGACACTAGCTGGATTAAATGGGACTTTTAATCTTAGTTTTTTTAGAAATCTCCACACTGATTTCAACAGTGGCTGCACCAGTCTACACTCCCACCAGCAGTGAAGAAGTGTTCCTTTTCTCCCCACAGCCCTGCCAACATTTGTTATAAGTTGATTTCTTGCTGGTAGCCATTCTTTCTGGAGTGAGATGGGATCTCAATACTGCTTAAATTTGCATTTCTGAGATGATCAGTAAAGTTGAACATGTCTTCTTATATTTATTTGCCATTTGTATTTCTTCATCTGAGAAATGGACCTTCATCTCAGGTGCCCATTTTTGGATGGGGTCTTGGAATTTGGGGGAGGTCTTGATGTTTTTCAATTCTTCATATGTTCTAGATATAAGTCTTTTGCCTGAAGGAAAACTGGATAAAATTCTTTCTCATCTGTGCGATTTCATTTCCCTTTGTTAGCCATTTCTTTTGAAGTACAAAAGCTTTTTAATAAGGAGAGATCTCAGTTGTTGTTTCTTCAAAGTACTTCTTGTGCAGTTTGCATTTTGTTCACGAACTCTTTGCTTACCCATATGTCTTCAAGATTTCTACTTACCTTGTCTTCCGTAGATTTAGTGTTTCTGTTTTAATATTTAGATCTTTGATCCATTTTGATTCTACTTTAGTGTGTGGTGATAGACTTGGGTCTAGTTTCAATCTTTGGCATGTGAAGAGTCAATTTTACCAGCACCATTTATTAAAGAGGCTATGTTTCTTCCAGTGAACATGCTTAGCCTCTTTGTCAAAGATAAGGTGGCTGAATGTCTTCATAATTGTGTTTACATCTTCTAATGTGTTCCACTGATCCTCAGGTCTTTTTTTTTTCTGCCAGTACCTTGCTGATTTTATCACTGTAGCTTTGTAGATTAATTTCAAATCAAGGATTGTGATGTCTTCTGCTTTGCATTTGTTGTCCAGGATTGTCTTTGCTATTCTATGTTTCTTCTGTTTCCAAATGAATTTTAGGAATGTTTTCTCTAGATCTGTAAGGTATGTGATTGGCATTTTGATTGGGATTGCATTAAATCTGCATAATAGTTTTGGGAGTATGGCCATTTTCACAATGTTGGTTCTTCCTAACCAAGAGCAAGGGATATCTTTCCATTTTCTAATATCCTCTTCAATCTCCTTTTCTTAGAGTACTATAGTTTTCAGCAAATTAGGTTGATTCCTAAATATTTCATTGCTTTTGATGCTATTATGAAAGGTGTCATTTCCTTAATTTCCTCTCTCAGTGAGTTTGTTGTTCATTTACAGGAATGACATTGATTTTTGAGTGATGGCTTTCTATCCAACTACACTGCTGAATTTGTTTATTAACTCTAATAGTCTTCTGATGCAGTTTTTGGGGTCTTCTATGTAGATTATCATGTCATCTGCAGAGAGTGATAATTTAACTTCTTCCTTTCATATC
The DNA here is from genome assembly GCA_004027455.1 of Hydrochoerus hydrochaeris. Taxonomy (NCBI): domain Eukaryota; kingdom Metazoa; phylum Chordata; class Mammalia; order Rodentia; family Hydrochaeridae; genus Hydrochoerus; species Hydrochoerus hydrochaeris. The sequence goes on along the minus strand of PVLA01001820.1, from coordinate 125,102 downwards.
TTTATTCCTTTTATGTCTCTTATCTAATTGCTCTGGCTAATGTTCTCAAAACTGTATTGAAAAGGAGTGGTGATAGTCGATGTCCTTGTCTTGTTTCTGATTTTAAAGTGAAAGTTTTCAAGTTTTGTCCATTTAGTATAATGTTGGCTATTGGTTTGTCTTAGATGGCCTCTATAAGACTAAGGTAGATACCATCTATTTCAAATTTCTGTAGGTTTTTTTTTATCATGAACAAGTGTTGGACTTTATCAAAAACTTTTTCTGCACCTATTGAGATGATCATGTGATTTTTGTCTGTAGCTCTGTTGATGTGTATTACATTTATTGATTTGTGTATATTAAACCATCCCTGAATTCCTGGGATAAATCCCACTTGGTCATGATTTATAATCTTTGTGATGATTTGTTGCACTCTATTTGCCAGTATTTTATTGAGGATTTTTGCATCTACGTTCATTAGAGAGTTTGTCTTGTAATTCTCTTTTTTGGTTGGGTTTTTCCTGATTTTGGTATTAGAGTAATACTTGCTTCCAGGAATAAGTTAGGGAGATTTGCTAACCTTTTAATTTGATTGAAAAGTTTGAAGAGTACTTACATTAAGTCTTCTCTAAATTTCTTGTAGAAGTAAGCTGCAAATCTATCAGGACCTGGGATTTTCTTTGTTGGTAAGATTCTAATTACATTTTCAATTTCATTCACTGAAATTGGGTTATTCAGCAGACATCTTCTTGATCCAACCTTGGTAATTTATATGTTTCTAGACATCTGTCCATTTCTTCTGTGTTACTGAATCTATGAGAGTACAGGTTTTCAAAGTAGGTACATGATTGTCTGTATTTCCACAGAGTCTGTAGTGATTTCACCCTTTTCATTTCTTATTGCATGGAACTGAGTTTTTTCTCTCCTCTTTTTGATAAGGTTGGCTAGGTGCTTATCAATTTTATTTATTCTTTCAAAGAACTGACTCTTTGATTCATTAATTCTTTGTATTGTTTTCTTAGTTTCAATTGCATTGATTTCTGCTCTGATATCTATAATTCCCTCCCTTCTTTCAGCTTTGGGCCTGACTTGCTCTTTTTCTTGAGTTTTGATGTACAGCAGGGTTTTTTTATTTGTGTTCTTTCCACTTACCTCACATGGGAATTTATCACTATAAATTTCCCACTCAGGATTGCTTTCATTGTGTCCCACAGGTTCCAGTAAGTTGTACTTTCAATTTTATTCAATTGTAGATATTGTTTAATTTCTTTAATTTCTTCTGTGACTCACTGGTTGTTTAGAAGAGTACTATTTAGTTTCTATGTATTTATGGGGTTCTTGTGGGATTTTTGTCATTAATTTCCAATTTTATTACACTATGGTCAGATAATATGCATGGGATAATTTCAATCCCTTTGCATTTACTTAAGAACATTCTATGGGTTAATATATGGTCTAATTTAAGAATGTCCCATGTGCAGCTGAGAAGAATGTATATTCTGATGTGGTTGGATGAAACATTTTGTGAACATCTACTACATCCATTTGTTCACAGATTTGTTCACTTCTGTTATTTCTTTGCAGATTTTTTTGTCTAGTTGATCTGTTTCTTTGTGACAGTGAAGTGTTTAGGTCTCCTACTACAGTTGTGTTATTGTATATCTGGTTTTTCATGTCTATTAAGATCTTACAACTTGGGTGCATCCATATTTGGTGCACATATATTTATGATTATAATCTCTCCCTCTTTAAGTTTTCCCATAACAAGTATATAGTGATCTTTTTATCTCTTTTGAACATTCTTGGTTTGAAGTTCACATTATCTGCAAACAGAATAGTTATCCCTGCTTTTTTTTTTTTATTTATCTTTGGTACCGGGGATTCAACTCATGACTTCGTGATTGCTAGGCAGGCGCTTAAGCCATTGAGCTAAATCCCCAGCCCATATCCTTGCTTTTTTCCAGGTTCCTGTCCCATAGAGTATTGTTTTCCATTCTTTTACTTTTAGTCTATGAATTTCCTTTTAAGTTAAATGTTGTTTCTTAATCCATTCTGCCAGTCTGTTTCTTTTTATTGGTTAGTTGAGAGCATTTAGACTGATGGATATAACTGATATGTACTGACTTATCACTGTCATGTTATTTTTCCACTGTTGGTTTTCCTCTTTTTTTTTCTGTTTAATTGTTTTGTCTGCTTAGTGGTTTTCTTCTGCTGTTCTTCTTGGAATTGTAGTTATCTTTATCTATTTCTAGAGTATCTTTCAATACTCTTTGTAGTATTGGTTTGGTGACCATGAATTTCTTCTGTTGTTATTTGTCATGGAAGTATCTTATTTCTCCATCAGTTTTGAAAGGTAATTTTGCAGGGGACATCAATCTTGGTTGGAAGTTGTTTTCTTTCAAGACTTTAAATATTTCACTCCAAGCTCACCTTGACTTGAAGGTTTGTGTTGAGAAGTCTGCTGTGATTCTGACTGGCCTTCCTTTGTAGGTGATCTGTTCTTTTCTCTGACAGATTTTTGTATTCTGTTCTTGTGCAGAATTTCTGGGATTCTAATTATTATATGTCTGGGTATAGGTTTATTTTGGTTATGGCTAATTGAGGTTCTGTGTACCTCACTTATCTGCATATCAGATTCCTTCCCATGTTTGAAAATTTTTCTGCTATTATTTCTGTAAATAGCATTCTTATGTCATTTGCGTTGACTCCTGTTTTTTCATCAACACCTATCAATCTTATATTGTTTCTCTCTGTATCACCTTGCAGCTGTTAAATTGTTGTTTCCTGGTTCCATGTTATTTTTCAGAAGTCTTTTCTTTCATGATCATAGGTTTCTATCCTTTCTTCAAGGTCTAAGAATCTATCTTCAGCTTCACTCAAGTGGTTTTGCCAGCTTTCAATGGAGTTTTTAATGTCCTGAATATCCTTTTGTATCTGTTTCATGAATTCTAATTCTGTCTTACATTGTTTATTCAAAGTTTCCATCATTTTCTTGTGTTCCTCTATTATTTTTGTCTAGATCTTCTTTAGATAAACTCAACATTTCTGTCATAATGTTTGTCAATTCTTTTTTTTTTTAAACCTGGGAAATTACTTCTGATCTGATTTCCTCTATAGCTTCATGGAGTTGTTTCTTTACTTCAGTTGCTATCATTTCAGAAAGTTCAGCTGTATGAGTTCCAGTGTCTTCCATTTCAGTGTCTCTTGGATTTTTTTTTTTCATGGGCTGGAGGACTGAGACTTCATCTTGCTCTTTCATTTTGTCATTTTTCTCTGGGACCTGTGCAGCTGGCCAAGCAACCTCCTGATGGGTTCCACTGGGACCTGTACTAGGCAGAGCTTTGATCCTCCAATATTCATGTGACTAGCCAGTTCATGTGCCCCTGAACTACTTGCACTGTTGTAGGCAGAGCTCAGTCTTCAGGACCTGTTGGCTGAGCTGGTCACTCCCTGATGCATATTTCTGTGACTCTGGACTGGGCAGGGCTTGGCACCTCTGTGATCTGTGAGGTAGACTGGGCATTCCCCCAGTGGATTGCACTGGGATCCTAGGCTGAGTAGAGCATGGATCCTCCATCAGCTACAGGGATGCATCCTCAGACCTTGATGCCAGGGCCTTGCACCTTGCTGGGTGGAGTTCAGAACCTCCAGAACTCACAAAGCTAGCCAAGGGGAGCCCCCAGAGTATGGAATCAGGGCCTTGCACCTGGCTGGGTGAGCCAGAACCTCTAGGACCCAGGCAGCAAGCCAGAATGCACCCCCAGAATGTGGTGCAAGGGCCTTGTGCCTGGCTGGGTGAAGTTAAGAACCTCTGGGACCCAGGCAGCTAGCCTGAATGTACCCCTGGAGTGTAAAGATTTCTAGATTTAGTAAGTAAATTGAGTAGTGTAGAATGATACAAAGTCAACACTCAGGAAGTAACAGCATTCCTGCATACAAACAAATGCACTGAGACAGAAATTAGGGAAACAACACCTTTCATAACAGCATGGGACAAAATGAAATACTTAGGAATCTAACAAAGGAAGTAAAGGATCTCTACATGGAAAACTACAGCACACTGAAAAACGAGATCAAAGATGTTGGAAAATGGAAAGATATTCCTTGCTCATGGGCAGGAAGAGTCAACACAGTGAAAATGGCCATTCCCCCAAAATTGCTATACAGTCTTAATGTGATCCCAATCAAAACACCATTAGCACACCTCACAGAACTATAGAACACATTCCTAAAATTCACTTGAACTAGAAGACATAGAATAGCCAAAACAATTCCAGACAACAAAGGCAAGCATGAGGCATCACACTCCCTGACTTGAAATTATACTACACAGCTTCTGTGATAAAAAAAAAGGGTACTGGAATAAAAACTGAGGATCAATGGAACAGATGCAGACACAACTACAAACACACTCAGCCATCTTATCTTTGATAAAGGGCCCAAACATATTCACTGGAAGAAAGATCACTTTTTAATAAATGGTATGGAAAAACTAGCTTTCCACATGTCAAAGACTAAAGCTAAACCCATGTCTTCCACCATGCACTAAACTAAAATCAAAATGGATCAAAGTTCTAAACATTAAAACAAAAATACCAAATCTACTGGAATAGAAAATAAGTAGAATTCTTGAAGGCGTAAGAATAAGCAAAGATTTCCTGAACAAAATCCTGATCACACAGGAAATACTACAAAGAATCAACAACTTGGATTTGTCCTATTAAAAAGCTTTGGTACAGCAAAAGAAATCAACAAAGTACAAGAACAATGCACAGAGTGGGAAAAAAATTTAGCCAGTTTTCCCTCAGACAAAGGACTAATACCTAGAACATAGAAGAACTGAAAAAAATCAGACTCCCCAAATTTAAAGACCCAATTCAAAAATGGGCATCTGAGAGGAATATCCACTTCTCAAATGAAAAAAAATACAAATGGCAAATAAATATATGAAAAAATATTCAACATCACTGGTCACTCAAGAGATGCAAATTAAAACAACACTGAGATCCCATTTCATTCCAGAAAGAATTGCTATCATCAAGAAATCAACCAATAACAAATGCTGCAGGAGCTGTGGGGAAAAAGGAACTCTTCTCCACTATTGGTGGAATGTTAGACTAGTGAAACAACTGTGGAAATAAATCGTTGTGGAAATTTCTCAAAAAACGAGGATTAGCAATTCCATTTGGCCCAGCTATTCCCTTTGTGATTATCTTTCCAGAAGAATTTAAAACATCATACTACAGAAATATATTCACACCTACATTTGCATCAGAACAATTTGTAGTAGCTAAATCTTGGAAACAACCTAATTGACCATTGACGTGGGGTTTTTTAATATGCAGTGGAGTACTACTCAGCCATAAAGAAGGATAAACTTGAGACATCTCTAGGTAAATAGATGCACCTTGACACTGTACTTTTATGTGAAATAAGCCAGATGCACATATGTGAATATTTGCATCGTCTCCCTGATGTGAGAAACTAAAAAAATAAATAAGGACCAAAATGTACAACAGATACTGTGAAATAGCAAGAGGTCTGTCCTCAGTCCAAAAGGAAAGAGGAAATGGGGGCAAGAAGGTTGGTAAAGGAAGAAAAAAAAAATAAAAGGACAAAATGGAACAAAGTGTTGTAAATAAGGAGGGGAAGAGGATTGAGGGTGGGGAGGGGATTAGGAAAAAAAGGAATCAAGATACATCATATGCAGCTACAAATTCTCTATGATGAATATGACCATTATGTAAATCTAAATTTTACAATAACCTTAATAGTTAAAACAAATAGTTGAGATAAACCCAACTTAATATAACTTAATTATAATAGTATAATTAATATTACATAATATAGTATCAATGATAAGGACAATATTCTGTTAGAGGAAATGACACAAACTTGAAAGCAAGTTTTTCCCTTGATAAATTCATTCAGAATTTCCTAGAGTTACCAGAATAACTACATGTATATACTACCATCATGTCGGGACACAACTCGCATAGTACTCTGAAATAAAATTATGACGCAGCCAAGTTTGACATGTCATTTTAGAGTATGATAAGCAATTAAGCCAAAAAATGTTTATGAATCAAGGCCTCCTCAATCAGCTCTAACCAGCATTCCTGCAAGATTTTAACTACTCTCAAAAAATTATTTTTACTTTGCAAGCTGAGAAATTTTTAGTTTCTTGTTTCAAAAGCCTGAAAAAGATTTTAGTATGATAACGTCAATTTGAAAAGAGATTTTATTAGACACTATTTGTAAACACTGAACCATCTATCTGGCATCAAAGCTGGTATGTTCAAAATGCCAACATGTTTCTCTCTACTGAAGACATAAATGACATAAAGACCAATGGTATTACTTGAGTTTTTTGAACAACTACATCCAAACTGCAATTCAACCAAGGCCTGCATACTTCCAGCATCTATAGTGTGATCATAGTAGTTTGTTCAAGTGGTGACAACTTCCAGACATTGTGTTAAGTTTTAGAAATAAAAAGATGAACACAACTTTGGCCCAAAAGGAATTATTATTTTAGGCTGAGAAACAGTAGGTAAAATAGCAGGCAATGTGAGGCAGATGTTCTGCCAGGTGAGATGGGAAAACACATGGGATGTGGTCCAGAGAGCCAGCGAGGCACAGAGAGGACAAACAAGAGGAGGAGTATGGGGGGAGGGGAGAGGAGGGGAGGGGAGAAGGAGGAAGCAGAGTGCTGAGCACGATTGACTATTGAAAAGTGAGTAGGGTTCTAATCAAATAGAAGAAGTGCTATTACAGGTAGAAAATTGACATGTCTAAAGCAAGTGTTTTAATATGCACTTTCCAATTTACCCAGACTCAAAACTTGTTCAATATAATTTTTTTATTTTTAAAAAACAAAACCAAAAAAAGATTAAAATAATACAGAATTTCAAAAACAGCAGTAAGAAATTAACACTAGTTAATATATTACATATTGCCATCTTAGAAGTGGTTGTTCAAGTTATGAAATCTAAGCTTAAAAATGAACAGACAATCAAACAATGACAGCACAAATTATTCCTTTTGATGAATCAATAGAGAATTAGTATGGTCATCTATCTTGCATGCTTAAACATACATAGATACATGTGTATACCTGTAAGTTGTCATTTCCTTTTGAGCACTTTCTTTCCCTTGCATTATTACAATACCTACTGTACATTTTGAATCTTATTACTCATTCAGTTATTTATTATTATTATTTACTTTTTGACACTGAGACAATATGATATTTACAAAAGTGAGTGTGATTTACTTCACATATGAGGATAGTCTCAAGTTGCCTCCATTTACCCATAAAAGCCTCAATATCATCCTTTTTATAGCTGAGTAATATCCCATTCTATAAAAATACCACATCTTTTTTGTCCATTCTGTGGTTGATGGGCATTTTGGTTGTTTCCAAGATTTAGCTATTACAAATTGTGCTACTGTAAACATGGGTGCACATGACATTTTCAGTTTTTCTGGGAAAATAGCCAGGAGAGGAATAGCTGGATTAAATGGGACTTCCAATCTAGTTTTTTGAGGAATCTCCATACTGATTTCCATAGTAGCTGCACCAGTCTACACTCCCACCAGCAGTGGAAGGTTCCTTTTTGCTCACAGCCCTCTAACATTTGTTATAGATGATTTCTTAATGGCAGCCATTTTTTCTGGAGTGAGATGGAATCTCAATGCTGTTTACATTTGCATTTCTCAAATTATCAGTAATGGTCTTCATTTCTTCATCTGAGACATGTACATTCATCTCAGATGCTCATTTCTGGAGAAGGCCTTTGAACTGGGAGAAGGCTTGATGTTTTTCAGTTCTTTATATGTTCTGTATATAAGTCCTTTGTCTGAGGGGTTGCTGGCTGAAATTCTTTCCCATTCTGTGGGTTTTCATTTCACTTTGTTGGTAATTTCTTTTGAAGTGCAAAAAATTTTTAATAAGAGATCTCAGTTGTTGATTCTTCGAAATAAAATTTTTACTTTGCAAGCTGAGAAATTTTTAGTCTCTTGTTTCAAAAGCCTGAAAATGTTTTCAGTATGATAATGTCAATTTGAAAAGAGATTTTATTAGACACTATTAGTAAGCACTGAACCATCTATCTGGTATCAAAGCTGGCATTGAAGTACTTCCCATGCAGTTTGCATTTTGTTCATGAACTTTTTGCTTACCTCTATATCTTCAAGATTTCTACTTACCTTGTCTTCCAGTAGATTTAGTGTTTCTGTTTTAATATTTAGATCTTTGATCCATTTTGACTTTACTTTAGTGCATGGTGATAGACTCAGGTCTAGTTTCAGTCTTTGGTATGTGAAGAGTCAATTTTACCAGCACCATTTATTAAAGAGGCTGTGTTTCTTCCAGTGAACATGTTTAGCCTCTTTGTCAAAGATAAGGTGGCTGAGTGTCTTCGTAATTGTGTTTACATCTTCTAATGTGTTCCATTGATCTTCAGGTCTTTTCTTTTCTTTCCTTTCTTTTTTTTTTTTTTTTTTTGCCAGTACCACACTGATTTTATTGTATTGAAATTATTGTAGAATAATTTCAAGTTGGGGATTGTGATGCCTCCTGCCCTGTTCTTGTTGTCCAGAATTGTTTTTGCTATTCTATCTCTTCTGTTTCCAAATGAATTTTAGGAATGGTTTTGCTATATCTGTGTGGTGTGTTAATGGTATTTTGATTAGGATAGCATTAAATCTATATAATAGCTTTGGGAGTATGGCCATTTTCACAATGTTGGTTCTCCCTAACCAAGAGCAAGGGATATCTTTCCATTTTCTAATGTCCTCTTCAACCTCCTTTTTTAAAAAGTTTTCTAGTTTTCAACGTATAGCTCTTTTACACTCTTTTTTAGATTGATTCCTAAGTATTTCATTTTTTAGATGCCATTATGAAAGGTTTTATTTTCATAATTTCTCTCTCAATGAGTTTCTTTTTTGTGTACAGGAATGATGGATTTTTGAGTGGTGGCTTTGTATTCAGCTACACTAATGAATTTGTTTATTGACTCTAGTAGTCTTCTGATGAAGTTTTTGGGTCTTCTATGTAGAGTATCATGTCATCTGCAGATAGTGATAATTTAACTGCTTCCTTTCATATTCTTATTCCTTTTATATCTTTTATCTAATTGTTCTGGCTAATGTTCCCAAAACCATATTGAATAGGAATGGTGATAGTGGACATCTTTGTCTTGTTTCTGATTTTACAGTGAAAGCTTTCAGGTTTTGTCCATATGGTATAATGTTGTCTGTTGGTTTGTCATAGATGACTTTTATCAGATTGAGGTAGATACCATCTATTCCGAGTTTCTATTGGGTTTTTATCATGAACAAGTGTTGGACTTTATCAAAAGCTTTTTCTGCATCTACTAAGATGATCATGTGATGTTTGTCTTTGGCTCTGCTGATGTGGTGTATTACATTTATTGATTTGCATATATTAAACAATCCCTGCATTCCAGAGATAAGTCTCACTTGGCCATGATTTATAATCTTTTTGATAATTTGTTGCATTCTATTTGCCAGTATATAATTGAGAATCTTTGTATCAATGTTCAGTAGTGAGATTGGCCTATAGTTCTCCTTTTTGGTGAGGTCTTTCTCTGGCTTTGGTATCAGAGTAAAACTTTCCTCCAGGAATGAGTTAGGGAAGATTGCTTCCCTTTCAATTTCATTGAAGAGTTTGAGGAGTATTGACATTAAATCTCTAAGTTTCTTGTAGAATTCAGTCATGAATCAATCAGGACCTGAGCTTTTCTTTGTTGGTAAGTTTTTAATCACATTTTCAATTTCAGTTTTTGATATTGCACTGTTTAAAATTGTTGTATCTTCTTGAGTAAGCTTTGGTAATTCATATGTTTCTAGGAATCTGTCCATTTCCTCTGTGTTCTCCAGCCCATATGAGAAAAGATTTTCAAAGTAGTTAATCGTGATGTTCTGCATTTCCATGGGATCTGTAGTAATTTCCCTCTTTTCTGTCCTTATTGCATTAATTGAGTTTTCTCTTTCTTTTTCTTGATGGACTAGAGGTTTATTAGTTTTGTTTATTTTCTCAAAAAAACCAGCTCTTTGATTCATTAATTCTTTGTATTGTTTTCTTAATCTCAATTGCATTAATTTCTGCTCTGATCTTTATAGTTTCCTTTCTTCTATGAGTTTGGGCTTTACTTGCTTTTCTTTTTGTAGAAGCTTGAGGTGTAGCATTAAGTGTTTGTTCTTTTTTCTTGATGTGACAACTTATTACTATATATTTCCCTCTTAGAAACACTTTCATTGCATCCCATAGGTTTTAGTATGTTATATTTGCATTTTCACTGAATTGTAGGTATTGCTTAATATCTTCTTTAATTTCACCTATAATGCATTGATTGTTCCAAAGGTCATTATTTTATTTGCATGTATTTATGCAGATTTTGCAAGTTATTTTGCCATTAATTTCTAATTTAGTACACTATGGTCAGATAATATGTATGGGATTATTTCAATCTCTTTACATTTACTTAAGCATGTTCTATGGGATAATGTATGGTCCTTTTAGAGAATGTCCCCATTGGGGCTAAGAAGAATGTGTATTCTTATGTGGTTTGGTGGAACACTCTGTAAACATCTATTATGTCCATTCGATTCAGTTCTACTGTTTGCTCACTTTTTGTCTAGTTGATCTATCTCTTTGTGACAGTGGGGTATTAAGGTCCCCCATTACAATTGTGTGGTTGCTTATTTGGTTTTTCATGTCTATTAGTATTTGGCTCATAGAGTTGGGTGTTCCTGTATTTGGTGCATGTATGTTTTATTGTTAGCTCTTCTTCTTGAATTATTTCCCTGACAAGTATGTTGTGACCATCTTTATCTCTTTTGGTCATATTTAATTTGAAGTTCACATTTTCTGTAAACAGAATTGCTACCCCCGATTTTTCCTGCATTCCCAATGCAGGAAGGAAGGAATATTGTTTTCCATCCTTTGACTTTTCATCTATGAGTTTCCTGTTGAGTCAGATGTGTTTCTTATATACAGCATATTATTGGATCCTGTTTCTTGATCCATTTTGTCAGCCTATTTCTTTTAATAGGTGAATTGAAGCCATTTATATTGATGGATATAACTGATATGTACTGGCTCAGCTTTACCATGTAATTTTCCTGATGTTGGCTTTCTGCTTTTTCCCCTTGTTTAATTGCTTGTCCTATCTGGTGGTTTATTTCTATTGTTGTTCTTGGAATTGTAGACATTTTTCTCTCTAGTATGTCTTTCAGTACTCTTTATAGGGTTCATTTGATGGACATGAATTTGTTCATTTCTTCTTTGTTGTGTAAGTATCTTATTTCTCCATTAAATTTTATACAAAGTTTTCCAAGTTACATCAGTCTTGCTTGAAAGTCATTTTCTTTCAAGTCTTGAAATACTTCACTCCAGGTTTGTCTTATCTTGAGGGTTTGTGCTTAAAAGTCTGCCATGATTCTAATGGGATTTCCTTGATAGGTAAGTTGTACATTTTCTCTAACAGCTTTTAGTATTTTGCATGTCTGGGATCTTAATTATTATATGTCTTGGTGTAGATTTATTTTGGTTATGACTATCTGGTGTTCTATATGCCTCACTTATCTGCATATCAGATTCTTTTTCTGTGTTTGGGAAATTTTCTGCTATTATTTCTGTGAATAGTTTTCCTTTGTCATTTGCATTGAGCCCTGCATCTTCATTGATGCCTGTCATTCCTATATTGTTTCTCTTTGCATCATCCTGAAGCTGTTGATTTGTCATTTCATGCTGTCTTGTTATTTTTAAAAGTTCTTTCATGATCACTAGGTGTGATCCTGTTCTCAGGGTCCAAAATTCTATCCTCAGTTTCATTCAAATGGGTTTGCCATTTTTCAGTAGAATTTTTTTTATTTCTTGAATATCTCTTGGAATTTATTTCATGCATTGCATTTCTCTTCTATGTTGTTCATTCACAGTTTCCACCATTTTCCCAGACTCTCGTACTTTTTTATCTATGTCTTCTCTAGCTATGCTGAGCAACTCCTTTATTAAGGTTGTCATTTCTTTCTTTACATGAGAGATTATTTCCAATCTGATTTTCTCTATAGCCTCATGGATTTGTTTCTTTATTTCACTTGCTATCTTTTCAGAAATTTCAGGTGTGTGACTTTTAATGTCCTCTATTTTGATGTCTCCTGTACTTGTTCCTGATAGACTGGAAGTTTGAGATTTCTTTTTGCTTTTTTGTTTTGGTATTTTCACCTCTTGGGCTAATATTTGATCTTTCAATCCCACTAGTCTCAACTGTCCATAGTTTGTGTCTTAGAGTCCTACTGTGTGGTTGATGTTTACCCAAATGCTGGGTCCCACAATGAAGAAGAGGGCCAGTTACATGTATTCCTTCTGGAGGGCCTGTTGGGTGAGTCCTATATTCTTCCTAGGCTAACTAGCTTAGGATTATTGATGTAAGTCAACCCTTAGATGTTGCTGTAACTACCTGGCTATAGTGTTCACCTCAACTGGGAGCCCACTGTGTCACTGGGTATCTCATAAGCCCTTTTGATTTCCTTTGGCTTGGGGTGGGTTTCTTTTCCTCAGCTCACCTGATATTGTCTGTATGGAGGAAGGACCCACCTATAGTCTTACCAGGTTCACCAAGGTCTTATAGCTGGGGGAGACTTTGCTACTGCTCCTGTTTACCCAGTGAGATCCTCTATTTGAGGGGGAAACTCACCACACTATTGCAAGCCCACCAAAATCCTCTGTGTGGATGAGGAGTTGCTGAGTCTCCCATCAGACCATCAAGGTTCTGCAGGTGGTGGAAGGGGTCACTGAGTGTCAGTAGGCTGCTGTGGTCTTTTGGATGGAAGGTAAGGATAACCTGCAATCTGCAGCCATCCCAGGTCCAGGGGCAAGGAGGAGGGGCAGCCAAAGATCCACGTCTGTCTCAGGTCGGTGGGGGGGGGGCTTGAGAGGAGGGTGTTCAGTATAACATGGAATTTCTGAGCAATTACTTTAAGGGTAATGATATGCAATATAATAACCATTGTTACATTCCTATCATCTTGTTTTGAAATCCTACATTGCCATTTTTATTGTTGTTGTTGTCATTTTGCATTTGTTGTTTTTAATTGTTTCTTTGCTTCCTGATTTTTCTTTTTTTTCTCTTTAAAATAAAAAAAATGGAGTGTAACATGGAGTTGTATTTTATTTAGAATTTCAAAATAGCATAAATGGTGATATTCTCAGAAAGCACACATAATTTTCCATTGTCTGGTATTTTGGCCTGGAAAGTTTTGATAGTTTTCCTGAAGGTGTAGATTCAATGTTGACATGTACAGCTCTTTTGACCTGCAAGTCACCTCAATGGCCCTCTTCATTCAGGTCTGGAGCTGTGCTGAGGTTGTCTCCAAGGTGATAAACAACTGTCCCTAGGCCTGGAGCAGAGATGTTGCAGGCAAGTTCACTGAAAGCTCCGTGGGCAGGATCATGGGAGGCTGTGTCACCCAGGCAAGGAGAGAGCCCTGGGCTGTGCATGGCCTGGGGAGATGCACCTGCTGTGGCTTTAGTCCCTGAGGTGACTGCACAGAACGCACTGTGGAGCAGTCACTGCAGAAAGACACCTGACAAAAAGTGACTCGTTCCCTGTGACCTGACTGTCCAGCTGTGCAACGTTCAAACTTAAAATGATTCATATTGTGACCAAAGGATTTCACAAGATGGTCCATGAGGAATTATCGTAACAAAATAATATAAAAATAGAAGCAGCTCTGTGGTCCGAAATGTAGATGGTGATTGTGTGAATTATGAGACGTCCATAAAATAAAGCATTTGCAGTCGTTTAAGGCAGTGCTTGTGAGAAGCTTGTTAAAACAAGCTGTGTCACTTTTCTTACAGAAGCAGAAATATTTTGGCATTCTGAGCAGGCCAGCTTTAATGCCAGGTAAATGGTTCTGTACCCATAAGCAGCTTCTGATTAATAAAATCTCCTTCCAAAGTGATACTACCACATGAGATAAACTTCGAGGGCTTTTGAAACAAGAGTCTAGTAACTTCCCAGCCAGCAACTTCTTCCCCTGTTTAACAGAAGAGAGCAAAATGAATAAATCATTTGAAAGTAATAAAATATTTTTTTTCTTTTTGATTTTTCTTTGAGACAGGTCTCCCTTATATAGTTCAGACAGGTCTTGAATTCACAATGTATCTCAGGTTGGCCTTGAATTCATCATACTCCTCCTGCCTCAGCCTCCCGAGTAGCGCATCACCATGCCTGGCAAAAGTAGTGAAATCTTACAGGAAAATTGGTTAGAGCTGATTGCAGAAGTCTTACCTCACATTTCTGTGTTTCTGCATGAATTATTTATCATGGACTTTGTAGACATTTTAAACTTCATGATCATATAATAATTTTGTTTCAGGATAAAAGAAAATGTTCATGATCTCATCATACTCAGTTAAGGAAAAATAAGTACGTAGCTATATAGAGCATAAACTCAGTTAGCCATAGAAATGATCCCCAGAATTCACCATCTCTTCCTTGTCTTTGCAATGCATCTTGTGCCCGGGTCTCATACACACACAGGCTCTTGTTTGTGCATCAGTGATGAGCACAGTGATTCTCAGGGAATAAACACTGGCTGGGTATTGTAGATGAGCCTATCAGTTCTGAAAATGATACATCTACACGCCCTTGCTAAGTCATTTTCCCATAGATACACCGAAGTTAGAACCCATTAAAGAAAAGCTGGATGACTCGTGTCTGCTGCACATGGCAGAGTTCAGAAAAATGTTCAGCAGAGTCAATGCCTTTGCATAACTCACTGCACATCCCTATGGAAAACCACAGGAGCAGAGGATGTGTGTACCCCGCCTTCCCAGTCTGCTCCCATCACACCGCCCAAGACCTCTGTGGACATACAACAGCCCTTACATTCCACAGGTTGGTCCATCCATGAGACCATCCCAATTCCAGTAAATCCGGTGGGTAGAAGGATACAAGAACAAAAAAAAAAATAATAATAACACTTATTACCAAGTGGACCATCTGTTAGCATAACTCCAACATGCTGAGCATCACTGTATCCTTCCCAGCCTTACCAAAGGTCTTGTTTTTCAATGTAACATGTGACAAAGGGTAGAGAATACACAAAAGGCTGGAAACCTTTCCCTGTGGAGGATAAAAATGCCTGGTGATGTGGCCAGGAGGGTTTGATACCAAAATAGCAAGAGCGGTTTTTCTACGAGGAGTTAAGATTAAAATTAGTTGTCTAATGTATTTACACATTCACACTCTTTTTCCATTTTCTAAATTGTCGTATCAAAATTTTAAGAATAATCAACATTTTAAAGCTTGTTGACTACATCCACTAAAAGTTTTTGACATGTTTCTCTATCAGCTCACAAGCCTATTAAATGATAAAGGTGAATGCCGGGTGAGAATTTAGATGAGCCCTCCAAAGCAGTATTTCCTTGGAAATCTTACCAGTTCTGAATGGCATATACGTCATGCTTCTCTTTGTGCTTGTCTCTGTCCACTGTGTAGTACTGTAACACAATGCCTGTGGCTGGGTAATTTGTAAGAAAAAAAATGAATTTTCTTCCAGTTCTGGAAACTGGAAAGTCCAAAACTAAGTTCCTGAGTATGTCAAGGTTTTTTAATGCTGTGCCACCACCCCATGGCAAAAGGATAAGGGCGAGGCAAGACATGGGGAGTGGGTACTCCACCTTTACAGTGAACCCACTCCACACCTATGATGGTGACATCATTCCATTCATGAGGAACCTTTTATAACAGCAGTTATATCTCAACATGAGATCAGAAGTCACCAACATTCAAACCACATCAGTACTCCTGTGAGATCATGCCCTCTGGAATTATTTTGAGGCAACACACCATATTATACTGCTTATCCAAAGTTTGCATTCCAAAGGTTCCTCCTGATCTCTCAGTTCCTGTAATACAACAGCTCAGAGCCAATGAGCATCCATGTACCCTGTAGCTCTTCTGAGTAAGAATCCAGTTCTATATCTGTTATAAGATTTGAATCTCTGCACTGGGAGGGAACTCTGAGTCCCAGCCTCAGTGATGAACGTGATACCTTCTATGGGAAGCAAGACTAGGTTATGTGTTTTGTCAGCCTGGGCAGACAATACACCTTTAGGGAAAGCAGAGAACACACACCCCTTAGCGAAAGTAGAGAAATGAGGTTGCCATCTAGGATGGTTTCTGTTCAGTGAGTTATTTGCTTTATTTTATGATATATAAATCAGTTAGATTTCAACCATTTTGGTGGTCAATATAAGGAAATCAACAAATACCTTTACACTCCCTCTCCCACCCTTGTTGTGTATCCATCGTAATGATCCTCACCAGTGTCTCTCATCTCCTAGTCCTCACTTCCCCGCAACACCCACATTCTATGGCTCCTGAGAGCAGGCTAATTGAGGGGTGTGCTATATTGCTAGATGAGATTTGCCTAAAAAGGAGATTGCCATCTTGCTCATTAATTTTGCATTACCATACTGTGCTTCTATTGATGTTATTGCAATGCTTTCTACAGCTACTTACTGCAACTGCAAAAATACACAGATTGTTCTGTCATTAAGTAGAGGAAATGATTTTTTGAGTGAGGCAAGAAAAGGAAAAACTTTTATGATCATTTTCTCCGGCTATAGCAAACTGTTCTATGATTACAGTATGTGTTTATGTGTAAACAGTCATGTGCAATATACGTCGACGATGTGACAGAGCTATACTTCCCACTTTTTGCTCTGTCGAACCATTTAAGTTGTCTACTCTCCAGCAGAATGTTAGTTTTATGGCACATAAACAAGAGACTATTGACATTGTTACAAAATGTGACTCCATCTCGATTTTTCTTTTTATTCCTAAATCACCGAAAATAGATGAGAAAGGATAGCCATGGTGGAAATACCAACAAAGTTGTCATCATGCAGGATTTGGCATATCTGCACACGTCAACATACCAGAAAAACACAACCACTAGCAAAAACACTTTGGAAACAAAAATAGCACCTTGCCATTGGAAATGGGTTTCAGGTCCCAATCTGCCACTTACTCTGGGAACACTCTGGAAAGTATGGTGGGTCTGTCTGCCAGGAGCCTCTGCTTCATAAACAAGACAGACACGGGTTGCATCAGACCCCCCACAACTTATACCCCGGTAAGCACGTATCCCACAAGCCTCAGCCTCCTTCATCAGCAAGTGTGAGATGACGATAATAATATCCAACTCATTAAGTTGTAAATATTACATGAAATAATACATGCAAAATGCTTAGCACTGCATGTGGTGGATAATAAACTTCCAATGAATAATAGATATCATTCTTACCATTGGGTATTATTGCTGGGCTTTACATTCTTTGGCTGACCGAGATAACTGGACAAAACAGCATCTGAGGACCCATCCAGGTATAGTAGTTGATTGGACTAGGGGTGATTATACTTTGCAAAAGAATTCCTCACAGAAGCTGGGTGTCATGGTACAAACACATCTGTAACCCTGGCATGCTGGGAAGCTGAGAGAGTTCAAGGCCAACCTGGGCAACTAGGCAAGACTTGGTCTTAAAACAGTGAAAAAGGACTGAGGACCTAGCTTAGTGCAAAGGTGCTGATTTCAGTTCTCATTACTAAAAAAAAAAAAAAGAGAATCTGCACAGAAACAGTCAAAGAAAAATTAGTACGTCAATTCATTCACACACAAAAAATAATAACCTATACTTTAAAAATCTTTGGTAGAAACCTGATCTTAGGAATAGTGTGAAACTGTGAAACATAACACTCTGTTCCTCTGTCCTTACATCTTTATCTTTTCCATTAGATTGTTGAAGATTTTAGAGGCAGAGATTCTGTCTTGATGGGTTTTGGAATCCCAACATCAGCCCATTGAGTGACTAAAAACAAGCATGTAATTGAAGAAATTGAGTTTATGGTAGAAACAAGTAGCCTAAGATCTCTGGCCTTGGGGCTGGGAATGTGGCTCAGTATAAAGCTCTTGTGCAAAGTGCTACATCATCTACATTGTAAAAACAAAACAGAAATACCCCCTACCCTGCCTTTATGGAGAATACAGCAGAGTGATAGACACTTGAAGAAAGATGAAGAGTTGGAAGGGGTAAAAGAATTTACCTTGGACTGCAGCCTGCTGTTTCAGTTAGCATACAACTCTTAAAGAGAGCCAAGAACATGAAGGAATAAGCCACTTCAATATCTGAGAGAAAAACTTTCCAGGAGGAGGGAGAACAAAGGCAGAGGCTCTGGTCAGGGAGTCTGGTCAGTATGTTGGAAGAGCAGGAAGATGTGATGTGACAGGGTGATGTGACATGACTTATTTAATCTGAACTCCAGCTGTGCATTGCGGGCACACTGGTCCTTTAGGAGGCTTTTTGCTCTTAACTGGAGAAGATATAATGGTGGGTTGGATTTTCATAGAACTGGGGACAACAAGTCATGTCCAGGATAAATGGTGAAAGATCTTCAGGATTGTCTTGCAGGTATGATTTTAAATAAGAGTGGGGGGAAATCAAAGATAAATAACTAAAAGGAAGCCACGGCTGTTAACTAAGATGCTAAGACAGTCGGGGGAAAAGGCTTGGAGGGAAATGTTAGAGACCTAATTTATTATTTGTCAGGTGTGAGGTACATATGTAGGAAACCTCTAAGCAAGATGATAAAATTGCAGCTAGATATAGAGGTTGGAATTCAGGGTAGAGGTTCAGCTAAAGGTTTAAGTTGGCAATGATTAGATTAAATAGTATTTAAAACTATAAAACTGGATGAGATCATAAAGGCAATGTGTGTCGATAGAAAAGAATGATCCAGTGACTGCTCATGGGAATAGTTGAACGGTTGGAGCTGAGTAGCTCCAGCAAGAGGAACCAGCAAGGGTCAAGAAAGAATTGGCCAACGAGGAAGGAAGAAAATCGGGAAAGCACAGAGCATGGAAGTCAGTGACGAAGCACATCAAGAAGAACATATAGACAGTTCTGTCAAATGCTGCCCCTGGGTCAAGTAGGGTAACAGTGGAGGAGTTATCGTGAGGATTAACAACGTGGAGGTCAACCCACAATTTGGTGAGAAAAATGTCCGTGTTGAGGAAATCCCAACAGAGATGATGCAGGAGAGAATGAGTGGAGGGAAATTAGAAATAGCACATGAACTCTTGATTAGTTTTTTATTAAAGAAAAGGAGAGAATTGAGGTGGTGGCCTAGGAGCAGTACACTCTAGAGAAAAGCTGTTGGGTTTTTTATAAGGAGAAATCATCACATATTTGCACTCTAATGGGAAACACTCACTGGAGTGGAAAACATGGTGTAAAAGGAGAGAGAGAGGAAAATTGCTACAACAGTTTCCCAGTTTGAGAGATGAAGGCAGTGATGGCACAAGATGGCAGGAGTGATGGCCAACCTTCTAGAGCTTTCAGTGATACAAACAGCACACTAAAGCACACATGCCACAGGTCTGCCACCACTGACCTAGCGGACAAGGCAGGAAGCCAGTTTTAACTAAACAGGGACAATTCCTCTCCAATCTTCAGTCATGAAGATGAAGCAGGAATGGGCAAGTTTAATAGTGTGATTCTTTGCTTTTGCTCTTTTCTAATACTGAAAATAGATCGGTTTCTTTCTGAAATTCATATTTTGATTACCATAACAGCCCTGGAGTTATTATTCTAAAATTGCAGATATTATGGAGATAATTTCAACTCACCTGACTTTTCAGGAATGCATCGATTGCCTGAAGTAAGTTACTACTAAACAGTACAGCTCACTTCTGCAACACTTCATGGAACACTAATTTTTGAGAATAGACTTTTAAATAAAGATTTACTATAAAACTTATGCTTTCTTTAGAACAGCAATCTGTGGTAAAATTTCACATCTGAATCCCTTTTATACTGACATAACAAACCTAAAGTCCCTTTTGGTTTCTCCATCTCAGAATACCTGTAGTCCTTGCAAAAATTGCAATTATTCAGCACTATTGACTGGAGCATTGTGCTGTGGTCTGTTTCGTATGTGTGTGAGTGTGCATGATATCTGTGTGCACACAAATTGCCACAGATATTTTATAACTAGAGAATTATGTTCCACATTTGCTTATATTTCTGTATCACTGATGATAGCTAAACCAGTGACCTGAAAATAAAGGCAGAAAATTTCCAGAGAAGTATCTACTGTCATTTGGTTGTTAAAGCAAAGAGGCTTGGAGATACCAGTCTCCTGAATCACTGGACTATTGCCACATGGTCAGCCTAGTACATTCCCCCAAAGCATTAGGCCACTACCCAAGGCTCATTTTTTTAAAAACACATCATTTGTAAAATAGCATTTTTCTTTAAAAAATTGGGCAAAAATGTTTTCCAACCAAAAGAGCACTTGAAAATAAAACTGCTAAGACTATAGATCTTCCAGGCTAAAACCCCACAGGGAAAAACAAGCTGCCATCTCTGCAGGAGATTAAAAGGGAGGTTAAAGGTAACTCAACACAGGAAGCCAGCATCCTCAGTGTTCCTGCATGGCACCATTCAAGGGTGATTTACATCTTATTTCCCACCTATGGGTGATACTCCTCAGCACAGCAGGATTTTTCTCAAGAGAAAGTCTTAAACTGTCTTATATAAGGCACAAAAAAAATCTGAAATACACTTGTTATATTTAATTTTCACAGAGGAATCTTCCAGTGATAACAAATACTTGTGTGTATGTCTATTCTTAATGACTGGAGAGTAATTTTACATGCGAAATTGAAATCATGGCAAACATTCTTTGTAGTAATAAATTATAAAGTGCAAATTGTTATGTTAATCAAAACCTTCTTAAAATTGCTACAGTTTATTTGGCTTCTACTCTGTTGACAAAAGTTACAATCATTATAGAACAGTTTAGGAAGATAGAACCACACCAAGAAGAAATTTAAGTCATTTGGAGCCCATCTTCCCCACTAAACTAAATGCTGTGATGGCTTAGATCTAAAAATATCTGAAAAAAGTTTCAGATGTTGAGAGTTGTGGGGCTTTTAGCAGAGGAGCAGATCATGGGGGAATAGCTGACCGTAGTTTTAGGAGGTGGGGCTCAGAGTTGCTGAGTGACTGTGGCAAGAGCTTTGGAGGATATACCTCTTGCTCTCCCTCTGTTTCACATTCTGCTTCTGGCTACCATGAGCTGAGCAGTTCTGCTCCTTCATAGTGTTCCAGTCTTATAGCTGATCAACTATGGACTGAAACCTCTGAAGTCATAGCCATAGTCATGAGTCATAAACATCTCCTCCTGTAAGTTACAGGTGTCAACTACTTTCACTCATTGATACAAAGATGACCAACATACTAACATTTTATTATTATTTTACAATAAATGTTTTTCTGTGTACTTGGCATTGTATAGTAGCTGTTTTATACCATGACTTTTAATGCAATTAATAATATGATGTCAATGACCTTCTAGGTCATTAAATAATTTTCCAAAACATCAGTTCAATTCAACACCAGGCAGTGAACACGCTCTGTGGCAGCATCCCAGTGCATGGGGCGGACTCTGAACTCTGCTTCCAGGCAGTAAGACCACCCTGCCTCTGGAGCCAGCCTAAGACACATGAGAGGGACCCACGGCCCTAAACAGGCCATGCCCAGCAAGCTCCAAGCGGTGAGCAGGGCCCGGAATCCAACCCCGGGCCATGACCACATGCTGCGGTGACATCCCAGTTCATGGGGTGGACTCCAAACTCTGCTCCCAGGTGGTAAGACTACACACTGCATCTGAGGCTAGCATAGCAGGATTGAAGGACCAAACACTAACTCAAAAGGGAAAAATGGCAAAACGAAAAAGCAAAATGCAGTCTCAAGCATCTAGTCCATCAGGAGCAAGTACAGGAGACATTGAAATAGAGGACTCCAAAAGCAACACATCAGAAATCTCTGAAAAGATATCAAGTGAAATAAAAAAACAACTCCATGAGGCTATAGAGGAAATCAAATTAGAAGTACTCTCCCATGTAAAGATAGAAATAACAATCTTAGTAAAGGAGTTGTTGAGTGCAGCTAAGGAAGAAATAGAGAAAAAAGTACAGGAGCATGGGAAACTGATTGAAACCTTGAATGAACAATATAGAAAACAACCAGAACTCATGAAACAAACTCAAAAGACATCCAAGAAACAAAAAATTCTACTGAAAGTGTGCAAAACCGCTTAAATGAAGCTGAGGGTAGGATTATGGACCTTGAGGACAGGATCACCATTAGTGATCAGGAAAGGATAGAACTTTTTAAAATAATAAAGCAGCATGAAATGACAATCCAGAAACTTCAAGATGATGCCAAGAGCAACAATATAAGATTAATGGGCATTAGTGAAGATGCAGGAGTCAATGCAAACAACATATGCAAAATATTCACAGAAGTAATAGCAGAAAATTTCCCAAACATGGGGGAAAAATCTGACAGGCAGATAAGTGAGGCGTATAGAACACCAGTTACAATCAACATAAATCCACACCCAGACACATAATAATTAAGATCTCAGGCATACAGCATTAAAACAGAATACTAAAAGCTGTTAGAGAAAAGACACATCTCATCTATCAAGGAAAGCCCATTAGAATCATGGCAGACTTTTCAGCACAAACCCTCAAGGCAAGACAAGCTTGGAGTGAGGTATTTCAAGCCCTGAAAGAAAACAACTTTCAATCCAGACCGATGGACCCAGCAAAACTTTCATTCAAATTTAATGGAGAAACAAGATATTTCCATGACAAAGAACAACTGAAGAAATTCACGTCCACCAAACCTATCCTAGAAAGAGTATTGAAAGACATACTAGACAGAGATAAAAATGACCACAATCCCCAGAACAACAACGGAAAGAAACCACCAGATAGGATAAGCAATTAAATAAGGGGGAAAACAGGAAGCAAACAACTGGAAAGTAACATGGCAAAGTCGAGCCAGTGCATATCAGTGATATCCATAAATGTAAATGGCCTCAATTCACCTATAAAAAGAAATAGATTGACAGAATGGATCAAGAAACATGATCCCACAATATGCTGTATACAAGAAATACATCTGACACAAAAGGAAACTCATATATTAAAAGTCAAAGGATGGAAAACAGTATTCCATGCAACAGGAACCCAGAAAAAATCAGGGGTAACTGTTATATTTTCAGACAACATGAACTTTAAACCTAAAATGATTAGAAGAGATAAAGAAGGTCACTACATACTCGTTAGTGGGAAAATTCAAGAGGAAGAACTAACAACTATAAATATATATGCACCAAACATAGAAGCACCCAACTATATAAGACAGATACTAATGGACATGAAAAACCAAATACACAAGAACACAGTTACAACAGGGGATCTTAACAGCCCATTGTCACAAAGAGATAGATCAACTAGACAAAAAGTCAGCAAAGAAATAATAGAACTGAATCATACCTGCAAACAATTGGACTTAGAAGATGTTTACAGAGTGTTCCTCCCAACCACATCAGAATACACATTATTCTCAGCTGCACATGGGACATTCTCCAAAACAGACCATATATTATCCCATAAAACATTCTTAAGTAAATGCAAAGGTATTGAAATCATCCCATGCATAATATCTGACCACAATGCACTGAAATTAGAAATTAATGGCAAAAGAAATTGCAAAACCTGCATAAATACATGAAAATTAAATAACAACCTTTTGAATAACCAGTGGGCTACAGATGAAATTAAAGAAGAAATAAAGCAATACCTACAATTCAATGAAAATACAGAAACAACATAGTGTAATCTGTGGGATGCAATGAAAGTGGTCTTAAGAGGGAAATATATAGCAATAAATTTTCATATCAAGAAAACAGAATGAGCACAAATAAACAACCTAATGTTCCATCTTAAACTTCTAGAAAAAGAAGAGCCAGCTAAACCCAAAGCTCGCAGAAGAGAGAAAATTGCAAAGATTAGAGCAGAAATCAATGCAATTGAAACTAAAAAAACAACACAAAGAATTAATGAATCAAAAAGTTGGTTTTTTGAAAGAAAAAACAAAATTGACAAAACCCCTAGCTAACCTTATTAAGAAAAACAAAGAAAAAACCCAAATTTGTACAATAAGGGCTAAAAAGGGGGAAATTACTACAGATCCCATGGAAATTCAAAAGATCATGAATACCTACTTTGAAAATCTCTACTCACATAAAGTGGAAAACACAGAGGAAATGGACAGATTCCTAGAAACATATGAACTACCAAAGCTCAACCAAGAAGATACAGCAATTTTGAACAACCCAATATCAGCTATTGAAATTAAAAACATAATTAAAAACTTACTAACAAAGAAAAGCCTAGTTCCCAATGGACTCACAGCTGAATTCTACAAGAAATTTAGATTTGATGCCAATACTCCTTAAACTCTTCAATGAAATTGAAAAGAAATCAATCCTCCCTAAATCATTCCTGGAGACAAGTATAAGTCTCATACAAAAACCAGTGAAAGACTCAACCAAAAAGGAGAACTGTAGGCCAATCTCACTAATGAAAATTGATATAAGATTTGTGAAAAAATACTGGCAAATAGAATGCAGCAAATCATCAAGATTATACATCATGACCAAGTGGGGTTCATTCCAGGAATGCAGGGATGGTTTAACATACTCAAATCAATAAATTTGATACACAACATCAACAGAGCCAAAAACAAAAACTACATGGTCATCTCAATAGATGCGGAAAAAGCTTTCAATAAAGTCTAACACATGTTCATGATAAAAACCCTTCAGAATACACGGTGTCTACCTCAACCTTATAAAGGCCATCTATGATAAACCAACAGCCAACATTATATTTAATGGACAAAAATTGAAAGGTTTCACTTTAAAATCAGGAACAAGACAAGCATGTCCCCTATCACCACTCCTTTTCAATATAGTTCTGGAAACACTAGCCAGGACAATCAGACAAGAGTGAGAAATAAAAGGAATAGAGATAGGAAAGGAAGAAGTTAAATTATCACTATTTGCAGATGACATGATACTCTATATAGAAGACCCAAAAAACTCCATTAAAAGACTACTAGAGGTAATAAACAATTCAGCAGTGTAGCTGGATACAAAGCCAGTGCTCAAAAACCAATAGCATTTCTGTACACAAACAAAAAACTGAGAAATTATGGAAATATCACCCTTTACTATAACATCTAAAAAAATGAAATACTTAGGAATCAGCCTAACTAAAAATGTAAAAGATCAATATGCTGAAAATTATACTACACTAAAAAAGGAGATTGAAGAAGATATTAGGAAATGAAAGGATATTCCTTGCTCTTGGCTAGGAAGAACCAACATTGTGAAAATGGCCATACATCCAAAACTGTTATACGGATTTAAGGCAATCCCAATCAAAATACCATTGACATACCTCACAGATCTAGAGGAAATGCTCCTAAAATTCATTTGAAAACAGAAGAAACCTAGAATAGCAAAGGCAATTCTGGGCAACAAAGGCAAGGCAGGAGGCATCTCAATTCCTGACTTGAAACAGTGCTATAAAGCCACAGTGATAAAATCAGCATGGTACTGGCAAAGAAATAGACCAGAAGATCAATGGAACAGATTAGAAGATGCAAACACAATTACAAACTCATCCACCTGATATTTGACAAAGGGGCTAAACATGTTCGCTGGAAGAAGGATAGCCTCTTTAATAAATGGTGTTGGAAAAATTGGCTCTCCACATGCCGAAGACTGAAACTAGATCCATGCCTATCATCACGCACAAAACTAAAGTCTAAATGGATCAGGAACCTAAATATCAAAGCAGAAACACTAAATCTACTGGAAGACAAGGTAGGTAGAAATCTTGGAGACATAGGGGCAGGCAGATAATTCATGAACAAAATGCAAACTGCACTGGAAACCCTTCAAAGAATCAACAATTGGGATCTCCTATTATTGAAAAGTTTCTGCAGTTCAAAAGAAATAACCAACAGAGTGAAAAGAAAACCCACAGAGTGGGAAAGAATTTTAGCCAGCAACCCCTCAGACAAAGGACTTATATCCAGAACATATAAAGAATTGAAAAACATCAAGCCCCACAAATTCAAAGACCCTCTCCAAAAATGAGCATCTGAGATGAACACACAGTTCTCAGAAGAAGATATACAAATGACAAATAAATACATGAAGAAATGTTCGCCATCACTGGTCATTTGAGAAATGCAAATTAAAACAACATTGAGATTTCACCTCACTCTGGAAAGAATAGCTGCCTCAAGAAATCAACTGATAACAAATGCTGGCGAGGCTGCAGGGGAAAAGGAACACTGCTCCACTATTGGTGGGAGTGCAGACCGGTGCAGCCACTATGGAAATCCATATGGAAAATCCTCAGAAGACTAGGATTGGAAGTTCCATTCAACCTAGCTATTCCCCTCCTAGGTATTTTCCCAGAAGAACTGAAAAAGTCATATCACAGTGATATATGTGCACCCATGTTCATAGCAGCACAATTTGTAACAGCTAAATCTTGGAAACAACCAAGATGCCCATCAACTGCAGAGTGGATGAAAAAGATGTGGTATTTTTATACAATGGAATATTACTCAGCTATGAAACGGATGATCTTGAGGCCTTCATAGGTAAATGGAGACAATTTGAGACTATCTTCATTAGTGAAATAAATAAGAAACAGATTTATAAATATCACATTGTGTCTCTAGCATAAAAAGTAATAAGAACTATAAGAGTAACAAAACCCCGAATGTGTAATTGCTATTGTGAAAAAGAGGAAAAGAAAGTGCTCTAAGGGATATAACTACAAGTATGTTTGAGTGTATAAAATAGATGACCATGTTGCTGAATTTTTGTTGGATTGTTGAGCAGAACTGTTTGCAGTCTCACCATTTGAATGCCTACTGTGTATGCTTTAATTTTGTAACATGAACAACTATATCCAAGATGACAATATATAATTTATCAACTAGTGATTCCTTAGTGCTTTTCTTCCCCTTGTTTTTCTTTTTTTCCTTTGGAATTCTGTATTGTTGCTACCCTTTTTTCTGTGTTGTTTCTTTTTTCTCTTTAAATAAAAAAAAATCAGTTCATTTAATCTATGCATTAGAATACAGATATACCATAATTTATTTTATGAATCCTCTACCATTGGCCATTAATGTTATTTCTAAACTATTACTACATAAATGATAGTGAAATAAATATTCCTATGAAACAATTGCCCAAATCTAAGACTATTTTGTTAGGTCAAATTCATCACAGAATTCTTCAGTTCAAAGGCTTAAGTATGTTAAAATTTTGAGTAAATACTGCCAAATGGTTGTATAGAGACATAGAATAATTTACATTCATTACAGACTATAGGAAAAATACTATTTTCTCAGTGATCTGATATTAGCCTAGAGAAGTTTGCTCCTTCTTTTAAAAGAGAATATTATCATTTCTGAAAACCTTGACAGATGAAAAATATCCTGTTTTAATTTGCATTCCTTTGCATGCTAGTGTGTTGAAATCTTTTCAATTTTCTGGCTGTTTACAGTTTATATTTTAGCAATTCTTGTTTACGTCTTTTGCCTTGGACTAGTCCCATTTCTATTGGTGATTGTTTTAATTTTCACTTGCATATTTATATATTCAGAATATCTGCTATCTGCTTTCACACATGTCATTAATATTTTTGCTTTCCCTCAATTTTATTAAAAACTGTTTTTTATATCCTCTATTTATTTAAATAGTCCAGTCTACAGTTTTTAGGCAGTAGATATTTGTATTTTGGATTCCTGATATTTATTTTCTTTTAACAGAACTCCAGTTTTATCTGTCTGCTCCAATGTAGTATATCTGGTAGGGACAGGGGGCTGTAATTAGAAGACCCACACTCCCTTAACCACAAGAGGAATATACTATAAACACTAGGCCCATGAGATGCACCCTCATGTTCTTAGTTGAAGAATAAATAAACTGAAGAAAAGTTAGCATCCACGCAACTTCAAAGGAAATCTCTTGATCATACCACTCCCTGCAATAAAATTATTTCTATCATTTGGATTTCTTAATCTCCAAAGTTTTTATAATACGCATCACTGTCCAATTCATTCTTTGAGTTCTTGATGCTCACCCAGGAGTATCTTTTTCTTTAATGAATTGGTTATTACAAGCAAGACGATGCCAACATGACAAAGAGACCAACAAATCTCACGGAAGTTCATTTCTCATTCAGCTCTGTACTTGCCCAAAGATCCCCCAGAGACTCTGAGGACTCCTGCTGTCAGAAATGTAACATTAACTTGCATACCCTGGTTATAGAAGTAGGGAGAGAACAGGTTAAGTCTCTAAAACTCTCTGCTCCAAGTGACTTCTGTTTGTTTGTCATTGGTCAAAGCAAGTCCCATGGCTAATCCAGACATTCTAGATGAAGAGAGGTCCGACTTATCCCCAAGGAGATACAGAAAATATTTGGAATCAGTGTTCGAGTCTACAATACTTAGTTTATCACAGTTTTCTGTTGCTTATAACCTTGTTGGTACCATTTGCCTCTTGGAAAGAACCTTAATGGTACAAATTTTCTTTTGGAGTTCTGCCTTTGATATGTCTAGAAAAATTTTCCTAAATCAAAACTATATAAATGCTTTTTAAATTTGTCCTGAAGTTGAGATTTTTTTCATGTAAATTTCCCAAATTGGTATTATACTTTGAAAATAAAAAATAGTTCCACATAACTATACCAAATGCTGCACTATGATGCAGTTTGCAAATTAACCTAATTTTTGAAATTTCTGTAGTAAAGAAAGTGGTTTTGTTTAATGTGGAACTTTCCACACTTATTTAGCCATTAAATTGTGGTTTTATGTTTCTTCTTTCAATAGCCCACAGGTTACGTATTCCTTTGAACACATTTCAGAAATGCTATTTTCTCTGAGTTGGAATTTGTTTCCCAAAACATAAGAGTTCTACATTTTTAATCCAAAAAGTTACTCCATTGTCCTGTACCATATAGTAAATAAATTTTCCCCAGATATGATTTTTTTTATTAGATGCCAATTTTTTTTATCTACAGTGGAGGTAATTTCTGAGGTTTATAATGTGTTTCATTGACTGTTCCTCCAGTTCTGACACAAGCAACACAGTGTTCTAATCATCACACTTACTTGCCTGTTACTCTGGTCCTTGTTACTCTTTAACAACCACTTTCTCATTTCCATCCAACATTCCACAAAACCAGAAATGTGCTAAACCTATCACCTGATGGGCACAGGTGAGCAAGACAAGAGTTCGCACATTTGTAGAACTTTTGAATTCTTTTTTAAAGGACAAGGAAGAAGTGACCAGGGAAAGAGGAAGAGAGAGAGATTTTCAGGCAGAAGGAAAGGTCTCAAAGAGGAGGACATGAAGCATGCAGGAACACATGGCCATGGCCATCGGGGAGCAGCAGGAGAGGAGCCTCAGGCACAGGTGGCCAGGGCAGAGGTCACCAAGGGACACTGGACCAGACAGGAAGAAGCAGCTGTGGAAGGGTTTTTAACCAGTGCCATTATGAGATGGGCCTCCCCACTTCTTATTGCTTAGTAAGTGAATCAAGGCTACATTAATCCAAGCTGCAAGAGGCACCCAGATGGGAGGCGCCCAGGGAAATGATATCTGCCCGACTGGCAAGAGGAGATGTGACGTCGTGGAGAGACCTGAAAACCAATAAGAAGGGAAGAGCAATTGGATTGGCTCATTTATAGGACTCTCTCCCTGCGCAGTTCAGAATCTCAAATCCACTGTGATCTTCATTAAGACTGGGTGAATCTGTAAACAGATTTGTGGAAAGCTAGTGTTTTATACAATTCTAATTCTGTCTAACCAGGAACATGGTTCCATCTTCATTCATTCACTCCTTCCTTTTTATGCCCCTCAACAATACCAATTTGCCTTCTTCATGTAAATCACAAGTATGAGACTGAATTGAAGGAGTGGTAACTCCTTGTTGCTGTTACACATAATTCTTTTCCAATTTTTGCTTCAATTGTTACTTTATCTGGTACTTAAGAAAGCTTTTGGCTTTGATAATTATATTGCAACTCACCACCTTATGATAGTATTTACATTACATCTAAGTTGTTTCCTGTTGATTCTGTTGGATTCGCTGCAAATAATAATCATTTAACTTCGTCTTTCGGGTGGTTAGACTGCCCCCTGCTAACCTCCTTCACCAACTTCCTGCACTTGTAAGACACTCTAGTGATGACAACAAATATTTCCTCGCCTTTTCCTGGCTTTGTGAAGAGCACAGTGCAGCTCTTTCCATCGATTTTCCATAGCATTCTAAAACAAGGCCACACAAGTTAAGGACTTCAAGGTCACAAACATTCGGGAAACATCTCAAACCAGACAAAGCAGGTTCTTCCTTGCACTTGATTTCATGGTGCACCTTGACTGTCCAGACCACAGTCCGGGGTACAGCATCTCTCCAATTGATGAACACATTTATGCCCATGTCCTGCTTTCCTCTCTTCCTCATATTCTAGCCCTCATAATTTGTGGGGTGCAAATTGGGAAAATGCTGCCGGAATATTTTACCATTGTTTTCCTTTTGATTGTAAGAGAGGGAAACTTCTACCAACTTTCCCTGTTGGGGTCCCCTATTCTAGCAGAGGTAATTTCTTTTACTGACCCTGCCAGGACCAGGGATTCTCCTCAACTCCAGGACAAAAGAAGTCCTACCCTGATGGCCCCGGTAGAACCCCAGCAAAGGTGAGACAGGGCAGTTCTCAGCTAGCTCTCTGCAAACTCAGGCCTTGGGGCAAATCATCTGTGCCCACCCACCATGCGTGTTTGAGTTAACCTGATGTGTGCAGAAATCTCCAGTGAATCGCCTGACTTGGGCCTCAGTAACTCCGAGCACTTGCACTCGCTGTAAAACTCCGGGCTGAGTCATTCCCCCTCCTCACAAAGCCATCTCTGCCTCTGTCAGTTCATTTGATACCCGGCTGGGGCCGAGCGCAGACTACAAAAAAGGAGAAAGAAGTATTAGTCATTTTACCGATGGCATAATTTCACGAAGTCCTTGCTGAAATATGACCATTTCCCCCCCAGGTCAACTTACTCGTTTTGAATTAAATAGAAACTCATTATCACTCTTCCCTTAACCCTTGGTGAAACTCTCACCGCAGCCAACGCTGCCCAGTGCAAAATGGAACAGGAGTTGAAGGGATGTGGAGGAGGAACCCGCACACCTCGCCACTGCCCGAGGCGGCCCCCACAGGAGAGCAGTCTGGACCGGCAGCACCCGGTCCAAACGTGACCTGTAACACAGAGCAGCACGCTTTGCAGGGTATTAGCCATCTGCGGCGTGTTTTCCAGCAGCCGGCCTTTTCCTCCTAACTACCGCCCCACCGTGCCTGTCCCTGCAATCACCCTCGGAGCTCCAATCCTTTCCCATCCAGAAAGCCACAAAGCAGGAACACATCCCTATGCTGCACCAGTCGCCAAAGGCCCTGCTTGAATAAAGATATTTTTATTTCTAGTCATTCAATCGCTGTGTTTGAACTATCTCGGACAAATGCTTTGGAACGGTGTCTTGCCAAACGTGCCCACACAAACAGAAAGGCAACTCAGCCTTAAAAAACACAGAGCGCTAACAACCCCCGTGCTCTGATTGGAGCCACATGGTACCCGGGGATGCCATGTGCAGCCACTGCCACCAGAATTCACTTGGAACACGTCCTCCCTCGGGCTCCCCTCCCCCACTCCCCCTCCCCTCCGATCCTAAGCATGTTACCAGAAACTTGGATAAAGGACAATGCGAAGCGATTATGATCATTTAACTCCTGTAGAGAGCTATTATGTTTTTTCAGTTCCCAAGCTAGCAAGACTACATGTTACCAGTTCAAATAAAGATCCATCCATTTGAGTATGGTGACCCATTCCTATAATCATGGTACGGTGGGAGGCTGAAGCCAGAAGTTGCAAGTTCAAGCCCAGCTTGGATGATTTAGGGAAACCTTATAATAAAATAAAAAGGCCTGGGGGTGCAGCTCAGTGAGAAGGCCCTGGGTTCAACTCTGAGGATCGCATAAAATAAAAATTAAAAAACAGAGACCTATGTAATGCCTAACCATGGCCAGTATCAGATTAGTGTTCAGGAGAATCTGAGTTCATTTGGTGACTCAGTGACATCCTGCAGGCCTTGGGTGAATGCAGGGAGGACCCATGGGATGACCCATGGTGCTGCATGAAACTTCAGCAAGGCCCTGGGTTCTTCTCACCTGAAACCCGGTTAGACCATGCAGCACCTCGGCCCATGGGGTGGGAAAGCAGGACGCAAATAATACAACAAAAAAAAAACTTTGTGTAGAGAAGGAGTGAGGTGTAAAGTTTATTTAGCTTGTGCAGGTCCCTACAGCTCCTCAGAGTGGCAAAAAGATGAAAACCAAGGACCTAAGAGACAGGGAAGCCTGACTCTAACAGCTCTTTCTTTGGGCCTCTGAAGAAGAGTTTACAAGAAGGCTTTATGTTAGCATAAGAAAAAGGAAAGTTTCACCCACAAATCAATTCCGATTTCACCAAAAGTTTGAACACACACGGTTTAGTACTGCCGAAATGCAGCATTTACTTGAAATACACTTTGCTTGTGACTTGGATGCGGATCCATTTCGGGTCACCCCCTGAACCACTGGGACAGCCCCATGGTTGATACACTGTATCAACTTGAGAAGTCTAGAAGCTTCAGGAAGTAATTTAGCAGCTCTACATCCTGGGGTGCAGAGAACATGCCCTTATGCACTAGGATGCTGCTCATTGTGTCAACCTGAGAAGTTTAGAAGTTGACTAAGGGATTCAGCATGCGGCCAGGGTCCTCACTTTGTAAACACGCTAAGCCTGTGCAAGAGGAGGGCACAGAGATGGTGTGGGTGCCACACCCGCCCTGGGGTGGGGAGGGAGCCTGCTTACAGTATAAGGGAGAGAAAAGGCTCGCTCTCCCTTTTGCTCTGATTGTTTTTGCTGTCTTCTACCACCAAGAACTGCTGCCCCTCTGCCATGGCACTCTGCCATGGAATCAGCTGATGATGGACTGAAACCTCGGCAACTGTAAGCTAAATAAACCTTTCCCTCTTTCATTTTAGGTGTCAGGTATTTTGTCTCAGCAACAAGAGAAAAGTAACTAACTCACTAATGCAGCAGACAATAGAGCTGCCCCAGGATAACCAGGGCACACGTATGAATGCCCCAGGATTGGCAACATTCCTGCAAACACACATCCTCTGGAGTAGGCTGGGGAGCAGATCACAGCAACCTTAAGTGCGAAGAATGCATGGTATATCACACTGTCACCCACATGTGTGTCCAGTGTCACCTCAGTTGTCATTGTCTCATCCCCTGCTCCTGTAAATACCTGGACCCTTCCCTGACCTTCCAGGGTACACAGAAGTTGCTGGTTTGTTGCAAAACAAGGCAAGGATAGCTACAGTACCCAAGAAAACACATGGTCTAATTTCTTGAAAGAAAGAAGGGAAGGGAAGGGTTCAGAGGGGACCCTGTTTATTTTTAGAAGAAGAATCATTGGACAGGATAGTGACCTAGCTAAATTGTTGTAAAGAATAATTTTATAAGACAGGTGTGCTAGATCAGGTATGGTGTTTCCCCAAACCAGACATATTTTTTTAATCTCATAAAAAAAATAGGCATGGATGTGTCATCTCCCTCACATGGGAAGAAAGAAGGTAAACGTTACTTGAATCTACTGCTCCACGCTGCTCCGAAAGGGTTCCACATATGAATATTGAAAACGCCCCACTCGTACCAGTCAGGAATTTACTCATCCAGCCATATGAGCCTTCAGATCTCTCCCATTATACCAAGACATAATGTAAAAGCACGGAAACTATGGGCAAATACTCTTGTTCCTCCATAGCTTTGGGCTCCACATCTGCAGATACAACCAAGCACACACAGAAAGTGTTTTTCATTGCATCTGTATTGAACACATATTGACTTTTTCTCATTACCATTCCATAAACAAAACAATAGAACAACCATTTATTTAAGGTGCATTTATATTATATTAGATGTTTGCAGTGATCTAGAGGTGATTTGAAGAACATAGGACTGTGTCCGTAAGTTATACACAAATGCTATGTCATTTCACAAATGGGAGCTGAGCTTACTCAGATTTCACAAAATTCTGGTGCTAAGGCCCATGGGTACACAAGCACGACTGTATTTAGAGAGTACTCAGAAAAAAAAAAAAATGAAAGCTACAGGACCAAGCAAATAACCAAGTCATTTTCAGGCAGGCATTGTAGCACATACTGGTCATCCCAGCTTTTTGGGTGGTTGAGGGAAGAGGCAAGTTCAAGCCAGCCTGGGTCACTTGGTGACCTAGGGAGGCCCTGTATCAAAACTTTCTTAAAAACTAAAAAAAAAAACACTGGAAGATAAGGTAGGTAGAAGTCTTAGAGACATAGGGGTAGGCAGATAATTCATGAACAAAATGCAAAGTGCACGGGAAACACTCCAAAGAAAAAACAACTGGGATCTCATATTATTGAAAAGTGTTTGCACTTCAAAAGAAATAACCAACAGAGTGAAAAGAAAACCCACAGAGTGGGAAAGAATTTTAGCCAGCAACCCCTCAGACAAAGGACTTGTGTCCAGAACATATAAAGAATTGAAAAACATCAAGCCCCCCAAATTCAAAGACCCTCTCCAAAAATGGGCATCTGAGATGAACACACAGTTCTCAGAGGAAGATAAACAAATGGCAAATAAATACATGAAGAAATGTTCACCATCACTGGTCATTCGAGAAATGCAAATTAAAACAACATTGAGATTTCACCTCACTCCAGGAAGAATAGCTGCCTCAAGAAATCAACTGATAACAAATGTTGGCAAGGCTGCAGAGGAAAAAGGAACACTGCTCCACTGTTGGTGGGAGTGCAGACCAGTGCAGCCACTATGGAAATCAGTATGGAGAATTCTCAGAAGACTGGGATTGGAAGTCCCATTCAATCCAGCTGTTCCTCTCCTGGGTATTTTCCCAGAAGAACTGAAAAGGTCATATCACAGTGATATATGTGCCCCCATGTTCATAGCAGCACAATTTGTAACAGCTAAATCTTGGAAACAACCAAGATGCCCATCAATTGCAGAGTGGATGAAAAAGATGTGGTATTTTTATACAATGGAATATTACTTGGCTATAGAAAGGATGATCTTGAGGCCTTCATAGGCAAATGGAGACAACTTGAGGCTATCCTCATTAGTGGAATAAATAAGAATCATATTTATAAATATCACATTGTGCCTCTAGTGTAAAAAGTAATAAGAAATGTAGGAGTAATAACACCCCAAATGTGTAATTGCTATTGTAAAAAGAGAGGAAAAGAAAGTGCTCTAAAGGATATAACTGCATGTATGTTTGAGTGTGTAGGATTGATGACCATATTACTGAGTTTTTGTTGGGTCATAGCAGAACTGTTGCAGTCTCACTGTTTGAATGTCCTCTTTTTATGCTTTACTTTTGTAACTTGAACAACTACTTCTAAGAGGACAATATGTAATTATCAACTAGTGATTTCTTACTTTTTTAATTATATATTATTTCTACCTTTTTCTGTTTTGTTTTTTTCTTTAAATAAAATTTTTTAAAATGGCAAAAAAAAATCTAAAAAACCTGGGGATGTAGCTCAGCGTTCAGTCCTCTGGGAAGTTATCACCAGGCCCCAGTCACTGGTGGCATGAGAGATGAGCATTGTCTTACACCTGAAGCAGGATTTTCACCAACCCCAATCCAGAATAAATTGGTCTGTTTTGGGTTTTTTTATTTTTTGTTTTTTTCCAACACCCTGATAAATAGGTGATGCCAGGATTGGAAAAGGGATCGATTCATTTGCTGTATAAACTTTAGCCATATAGAAACTGCATACAATTTCCATCTCCATTGGCAGCTTGAGGCATTTGATAATGAATGTGATTGCTGTTCTTATTTGTGGGTTCTGTGAACAATCAGGTTTCTGTGGCCCCAGTCAGAGGGGTAATTCCCTGACCTCCGTCTGTAGGTCCCCTCCTGGCAGCTGGGCAGGTGGGAAGTGCCTGCTGTAATAAGCGAGGTGTACTTTGGCTGCATTCCTGGGCGTACCCGGGCTGTTAGGCGTGGGGACCCCCAACCCTTTCCCATACCCTTCCCATCCCGTGCTCAGGTCTTCTCAGAGACGGACACAGCTGAGACCAGGGCTGGCCCATCTCTGAGGGCGCAGACCTCAGCCCCTCCTCCAGTTCACACAAGTGGCGGATACACGACCCGTGCTCCATAAATATTTATGGAAGTCAATCTGCTGTAACCTTCTTCATGTTAGCACCCTGACAGCACTACACAGCCACGCCAGGCATCTTGACAATAACAAAAACTGTTTTCCTAAGGAGAAAGCATATTTTCCAATGACACTTGTGAGCTTTATCTGATTGCAAAAGTAATACATATTCATTATAGGAATTTGGAAAATTTAGAAAAGCATAAGTGAAAAGTACGATAATGAACAGTCCCATCGTCTACCAAAGAATCGTGGCTAATTTTTGGTTGCTGTTCTTCCAGGATTCTGCACAGATACATTATGAATGGGGTACCACAGTGATTACTATTTTTAATGTTTTTAACATAACTTATTAGCTTTGTCATGCATGTCCTTAGAAATTCTGGAGGAACATGGTTTCTAGTAGTTTCAACGTGTTCTGCCATATGGATGTTCTAGTATTTTGTAACTTAACCAATTTCCTTTGGTGGGTGTTTTGGTTAGATTCAATTTTCTACTATTATAAATAAAGCTTCAGTGAACATCCTAGTACATAAATCTTTGCACCCGTTTTAATTATTTCCATATGCGAAATTCCTCAAAGTGGGGTTGCCCAGACACTAAGACACAAGACTATGTTAAAGAAGAAAAATGACACAGAAGCCAGAACCCAGCCTTGTCCCTCTGAGGAGATGAGACCTAGGTAACAATGTCTCAGCCTCATTCTCAGTGCTACCCCTGGAGCACTTTTTTACTTTTATAACTTTTTTCCCCATTTGGAAGAACATTTTAACTAACAAATTTACCCTTTGTAGCTAGTTGTGGACTTATGTATTAGAACTTAGCCCTAAGATATAGAGGAAAACAGTTGTGAGACTTGGAAGATTTGTTAGAAGCAAGGACTTTGGAAGAAAACCCTTTTGCTTTCCTCCATCCTGATGCTTGGAACACAGATGTTATGGCTGAAACTCCAGCATTCAGCTTGGGGTTTTGGAATAAAGCTACACTCTGCGAATATCGAAAGAGAAAGACTGATGGCTGGAACTTTGTGATACCATGAAGCTGCCACATCTGCCTACAACTGATCTATTTATACTGCATAAGCTGAAGAGATAAATCCTGTATAGTTAGCCAGCATTGCTTTGAATTTTCTCTTATACGCAACCCAACCTAACATGGTAATTGCGAGTATAAAATAATTCATTAATATTCCTGGAATGCAGGAATAAAGACTAAGTCTCCTTTTCTATAGTGGCACAGAGTCTGTCTTCCAGAGCAGGCTAAGCTTCCCCTGACCCCTTCCACTACGTGTCTTTTTCACCTTTAATGTCACACTGTGAACAGATCTCCTCCTTTGACTTCCTGTTCAGGATTTCTTCCTGATAATCTCAGTAGTTCATCTCTCCATAAATTTCTCCCTCTCTCTCACCACTTCCGGCTTCCTATCATGCTGCTTGAGTTTCCTCTGACTTACTGGGTTTTCTGAACACATCAGCCTCTCTCAGAGACAACTGAATCAATCCTGATTTTCCCAATAATTAACTCAAAAATGTACTCATAATATTTATCATGAAGACATAATCATTCATCCCGCGTTACTCTAAATAGCTGTTATGCACTCTAAGCTTTTTGAGTCTGAAGACCTGATTTACAGTTTGTATTACTTCACTGCCCAGACCTGCCAGCTCCCTGGCCTGTAGGCAGAAAATCTTCTCAGTTTGGACATCAAGAAAAGATCTCATGGTGCCTTCTAATGTCCTAAGGGAGCATTCACTGACTTGTGCCTCTTCTCTGCCTGAGCCAGGAATCCAAAACCAACCCGGGAAGAGCCTTATTCTGGAATGGTCTACACTGAACAGATTTAGACAGTCACAAACTGTTCTGAGTTTGATCTTTTGTTAAATAAAAAACAAAGCAATTGTTAGAATTCAAAAAATGCCTTCAATTTTATTTGCAAACATATATGTAAATAGAAATGGGACTGAATTGTATGTAATAGTGAAAAACTGGAAACAATTTAAATGCAACAGAGGGTACATGAATTATGTTGCAACCATATCAGTTATGAAAGTTATATTTATAAAATAGGAAAATGTTTGCACTATTAGGAGAGAAATTAAATACACAGATGGCATGAATGACATGAACACTTCTTCCTTCTTAGTCTGTTTTCTGCTGACTTTTCAATTAATTCTCACATATTTGCAGGAACATTTTTGCACCTAAATCATCATGTTTCTCTCCTTCCTCCAGGAGGGCTGGATCATCCTACAGCAGTCTGGGACCCAGGATTGCTAGAGCTCCAATGACCATCTTGCTTAGCAGCCAGCTTCCGTGAGCTCACTTCATCTTATTAAGCAGAGTTCTTCTGTCTCCTTAATGTTAAATTTGTATATCCCATTGGCTGACCCAAGCCCCCTATTACTCAAGTTCTCTATTCTTCCTCTGTGCAGTTATCTGTGAACTTATGTCCACCTCCAGCCCCTTAGCCATGACCCACTGCACCCCCACCGGCTTCTGGCCTTGCGACTCCCTCCCCAGCTGTCAGTCATTGACTGTCTGTTGCCAGAAGTCATTCAGGCCCTTTTCCCTCCTTTACTCCTGTCCTGGGAGAGCCAGCCCCAAACTGACCCAGACATGGCAATTCTCTGATTGTCCTCTCTGGCTGCCCAACTGGCCCATGGGCTGCTTCCAAGCCCGGGAGTCCTGCACACCCAGCCTGTTGCAGTTCCAATTCCCTCTGCTCTGTGGGGCACTGGTGGGCACTGTCCTTCTCCTGCCTTCTCTGACTCATGGGAAGCAAGGTCCTTCCCTTGTCTCAGGTTTATCCTGTGCCCTGGCCACAGTTGCTGTAATAGAGGCTTTAGCACGATCAGTGAATGCTGTGCTCACATGAACATGAAGAGCAAAACACAGGTCTGGATGGATTTCCCACGTCTTCTAAAACACATAGGATTGGTACATGAGGCATGAAAGGAACCAGAATACCACTGATTCTAACCCCTACTCAGTTTATCTCTAGTAAGTTTTGGTATCTCAATCCCTGCTCAGTGTCCATGCTGAAAGAAGCCTTGACCTTCTGGCAGCAGACTCTTGGGCTTTTTAAATTACTGTACTTAAAAGGAAAAGTAAACTGGGCCTGGTGGTGCACACCTGTAATCCCAGCACTCAGGAGACTGAGGCAGGAGGGTCACTGAGTATTAGAGACCAACCAGGCTACAGAACAAGTTCAAGGCCAGCCTGAACTGTATAGTGAGGCCTTATCTCAAAAGAAAAAAAAAAAGTGGAAGAAATGAATGTTCAATTAATGTAACTCAAACAATCTGTTTTATTAAAGCAAGTTGATCATAAATCAGAAGACTAGGTGGAGTCTAAATTACACAAGCAAGACAAGAACTTGGCCATGGCCCATCTTGGCACACTGTCATGCCAGGTCTACACAAGGTCAGTGTGGTAATTCATTTCCTGAAATTACTTAATTCTGCTGTCTGTAACCAAATAGTTATTTATCTTCAAGTTCAGAAGCATGGCACTTCAAGGTAAAATTTATACTTGGAAATCCAAATTTACACTCCTGTGTATTGCTACTAAACCTCAGGACTTGATCCTTTCAGATGAACATTTATTAAGCATCTTAAACAGGATTCCATTTGTAATTTATACCATTTCCCTTTATACCATCCTTCCAGTAATATAATACTTTGTATAGGGCTGGACATTTCTCTACCAAAAAAAAAAAAAAAAAAAAAAAACTTCCCATCCTGATCAGCAGATAATGTTTGTATTAAGGCAAGTTACAAAACTTTGAAGAGTAAAAGTCTTTATGCTTGACCACCTACACATAAATGCAGCCTTGAAAAATAGCCAAAACAGATCTATACGGTGCCGTTTCAAAAAATCTGCCTCCATGTCAGCGATATAAGCCTTTCTCCAGATTTCTAGCAGAGCCCATCTCAGTTGCCTTCCTCCAGCAAAGTGGGCCTACGCACGCTGCAAAATAAACTCCGAAAATGTTCAGCAATCTGCCAGTAGAGGTGCTGGCGAAGTGAACATCTCCCCTCCACAAGCTGAAGTGTGATCATTTCTCTGCTCACCTCATTTGCATTATCTAATGAAAAATGCACACCCTTGGACGATATCCGAAGCTATGAATTTATGAGACCTTTGCAGTAAGGGGCCAGGCTGAATATCTTTATTGCCTGCATTTTAAATGCAACAATACAGCATATATATGATGGGGAGATGTTGATGAAATGTTTTCCTTAGTTATAAAATTGCAAGCTTTTACTTCATACACAGTTCAAAGGCAGGCTAAAAACTGTACACTTTGGTAGAGAAAAATAAATTCATCTCAGAACAAAGAGCTTAGACATGTTCAAACAGAAATGAATGGGCCCTCAGGAGAGAAGCTGGTTCTATCTTGGACCCAAAGGCTCATTCTCAGTATACTGAGCATAAAAAGTTGTGTGGTGGGGGGGGGGGGTCTAACTAGGTGATTTCTCCCTTACTCATACAAGAAAGCTTTCAAATGACAGAGTCTCTAGCAGAGAGACAAATTTGTTTGAAAGTGTGTTTGGAATTATACAAATGACAAGATTTTCACAAAAGATTTTATTTCATGCAGATGTGGTGACATCAGCCGGACTTCTTTCCCTTTTCCCCTCACCTTTCTGAATTCTGCACTGCAGGTAAGCTGATACTTCCTGCTTCTTTCTTTTGAGGATGAAAATGACAGCTGTCCTCAGCACAAGGTAATGGCATCTGCATGCATTAGAGAAGTCAATTTAAGTTTTAAGATAATAGGACCTTCCAAGTCTTCAAAGCTAAAGGGACAAGGAGGAAAAAGCCATCTTAAACTTGCTCAGATGCTGTAAGTGATTTTTCTGTTAGATACAGGGTTAAGATAATGGAGACTACCCATATCCCTGTATTTACCCCTTAAAACCCCATTCTGCAGCTGTCTTTGAATACATGTCATTACTGAGTAATAAGAAGGAAGGGAAGATGATGTGCCAGTGTGCAAAGCTACACCGCCTCGCAGATGGGGTCCTGGGTCAGTGCAGTAGGGTTTTAAGTACCTTAAAGGAAGCGAGAGGAGACAGCAAATTCAACATGTTGTGAATCTGGGAAGCCATCCTGCATTTCCTGTGGAAAGGCACAAGCAGGATCAATCAAATTGGGTTTTAATTAGAACATGAGTCAATCAGGAGACTAAATTCCAAGGCTAATTTCTAGCACTGTGCAAAAAACAAAAACAGCAATAAAAAAAGAAAGCTCAGTTAGACATTGTCTTCCAGTTCTCGGGGAAAACGGAAGCATCTGCCTAATTAGAAAAAGACATCATTCATCCAACACAAATTAGGAGATTCTTCCGTGGAGGTTGCATGCAAAATTACATGAGACTGGGGAAGAATTTCTATAACTCCCAAGAACATATTTATAGAATGACACAGCCTTTGATGGAATTCTCATGGCATCTCCTCCTGGGGACGTGCAAAGGGACTTTTCCTTATCTTTAAATGAACAAATGCCAAGAATATCCCATCCCAGTAGCCTCTCGCAGCAGAGCAAGAAAAATGTGTAATTTTTTTCTTGACTGGATGTGCATTTAGATTCCCTTTTTCTGTGCATGATTATATTTTTCAAATTCATTTTTATTGAAGTGGTCCAGCTTAAGATTTAATTTGTTTCATCTAAAACAAAAATAGACTTTACAGCAGTTGTACTGAATTTTTTAAGTGCAAAATAGAAAAATAAAATAAGAACATTTATTCAAAGTTGCCTGCTCTACCTGCCATTCCCAGGTGTGAGATTCCATTCAGGTCACACACACCTGTTATTTTAAAGTGTGCAGGAAAACTATTGCACATGTGACCATAGAAAGCAACTTACCACTCAGTTTAGAGGAAGGAAAAACTATGTAAGTTACAACTCTGCATTTTAATACAGAGGAAGTACATCCATTCAGTCCC
Organism: Hydrochoerus hydrochaeris; assembly: GCA_004027455.1. Taxonomy (NCBI): domain Eukaryota; kingdom Metazoa; phylum Chordata; class Mammalia; order Rodentia; family Hydrochaeridae; genus Hydrochoerus; species Hydrochoerus hydrochaeris. The sequence goes on along the minus strand of PVLA01001820.1, from coordinate 82,859 downwards.
ACCTGCAGCGAGCACCTCACTAAGAATCCCTTTTTTACAACCACTTGCTTATATGTCTCCCTAGAGTACAGAGCCAAGCTCACCTGCTTCTCAGGAAACCAAAATGTCAGCACCTACAAATACCACATCATGCAAAGCTTGTATTTTGTTAGCATGAAATTCAGTTTTCATGTGCAAAGCTAACTTTTAATGAAATATTTTTCTTTTCTCTACCAAAATATCATTCCTAGAATGTCCTTAAGAGTCAAAAAGGTATATGCTGTCTGTCTTCTTTTTGTCAGGTCAAGTGGTACTTCCATGTTAAGAATTCAGGGTTTATATTAATAAAATCACTGTGTGTGCAGTAATGCCCCTAGTTCCCTGTGATGGGTGGGTGAAAGCATTCATCTTTCTTCATGATTAAGAGTTATTTCTCATCTGGGAACAAGCTACTTACTGTGAAGTACTGTCCCAAACCCAAGAAGAGCCCCGAGGGTGAAAGGCCACCAGAATGAACCAATTTCCAGTACAAAGAAAAATGTTAAAAATGAGCCACTCAGCTCACAAATGTCACTCCCATCCCATTTCCAACTCCTTTAGAGAATATAGCCCCGAACCCCTGAGATACTTATGGGTGGAATGTCCTCTCTCTGACATTACCTGTGGAAGACTTTTGTACGGTCAGAAGAAATAATCTGCTGTTAGAGTTCCCCAGTTGCATGTCCCCCACTTGCCCATATGCTAAAGGGTTGACCTGCAGCCCATTGTGTGATCAGAGGTGGCAAAACCTTTAGGAGGGGGGCCTGGGAGGAGACCAGCAGGGCCTGATGAAGTCGGTTCATTGAGGGCAAGTCCTCAAAGAAGATATGGGGGTCCAGGCCCCTTTCATGCTTCCTTTCTCTTCCCCTCCTCTTTCTCTTCCTCTTTCCCTTCCTCTTCCTCTTCCTCTTCCTCTTTCTCTTCCTCCTCTCTCTATCTCTCTCTCTCCCTCTCTTTCTTCCCTCAGCCACCATGAGGTAAGAAGCCTCCTCCACCATCTGCTCCCTCCCATAATGTACTATGGCACCACAGGTCCAAGCAACAGGGCCAGGTGACCATAGACTGAAACCTTTGAGCTAAAGTAAACCTCCCCTCTTGCTCAATTTGATTTACTTTGAGTATTTGCCATGGTAGTAACAAGTAATAACAATAACTAGCTCACCTGCTCTTGCAAAAGTTCATGGTGAAGATTCAGTGTGGACCAGATTCTCCCTGGGAAAATTGTATACCTTTCTTTGCCTCTCGTCTCCAAGCCTTTCTCCTGAGAACATGTCTTTTCTTGATGTCAAAAATATACTTCAAATATTCCCACCCTCAACATAGCCTGAACTTCTCTTTTCTGAGTCGAAAATGTAGTTTAGCCATTCCATCCAACTCTCTTTACCCGCTCCAAGAGAGATTCCTCACCTCTTTCACTGCCAACATTTCCAGTGTTTTCGTCTCTGACACAATTCCTGTAACACTTGTTTTCTCTCATTTCTGTGTTTTGATTAATACATTGCTCATCCACATTGAGCCCAGCCATGCTGCAGTGTTGATGGAGCTGATCAGGGCTCTGTTCCACTTGCAGCTAAGCACCCTGCCTCACACAGTGCTCCGTGGCCCAGCCCTGAGCTGTTCCGTGTTTGGGGTTGGCCAAGGACCGCATGGACAGTGTCATCTCACAGGCAGCCCATCCAGAGCCTGGTACAATAGCATAAATAGCTCCAGCCAACAAGGTCAGTGGTGAATAACAAACCAAAGTGAGTCCTTGAGATTTGAACTTACAGAGAACGGTGAGTTTGTACTGACAGTAATGCCACAAAAGGAGTGGACACGTCATAACAGAAACTGCAGATCTTAAAAGGCCAAAGGAATCAGATTGTGTAGCTCTATATCCATGGTCCCAAGCCAAGTTGCTGTTTATCACAAGCAAGTCTGTTATCTGAAATGGAAAGTGTCTAATTAAGTATATTCTAAGTCATCTCTTTTTGCTCCAAGTTTGCCTCCTTCCTTCATGCCACATTTAGGAATCCTATACCATTTCTGATGACCCCAGAACCTTCTCCTCTCCTCCCACGCTACCCTTCTATGGAGGTTGTCAGGGACAGCTCAGGTGACAGTCCTGTACCACCTGCTGAGTGCAGAAGAAATGTTCTAAAGACGGTTCCACTGCAAAACCTTTGGCTACTAGGTGAGAACAGTTGGAGAGAAAATGTGTGAGCTATAGCAGAGTAGCAACTCTTGGAGGGCACACTCAGGAATTCAGCAGGGACCACAATGAATAGTGTGTTCTCAGAACCCTCCTCAGAAAGCAGTTTAAGCATATGTGGAAAACTGGGGCTGAACCCATGAGGAAAATCTGGTTCAGAGCAGTCTTTGCAGGCCTGTGGGAAGTGCACATGGTAAACCAAGTAGCCTTTTTGGAAAGGTGATGTGTAAGTGAAGATGACTTCAAATGATGACAATCTTCACCTCATGTAATTTAATTGGCAGAATATTTTTCTGGAAACGTCATTTTTATGTTTATTCCTGGTTCCTGAGATCTGATTAACAGCAATGAAACCCACCAATCTGAAACGGTGGTAAGTAGTGTTTTGCATGGTGCTAGTCTGCTATTTATTACCTGGGCTGTCTTTTCCCCACCAGAAACAGAAATGAAGCTTGACTCATAGTAACAGGACAGTTGAATGCATTTTGATAAAGAGCCTCTCATTAACTCAAAAAAGGAATGAGACTTGTGTTTTATAGTAAAATAAATAACTTTTTGTCTTTAGAAGCCAAAGAGACTCTTTCCCAAAAACCATCTAATTCAATTCATCCCTGAGAAAAAAAATCTTATCCCATTGCCTCCTTCCCAACAGAAGATGCTACTTTTATTTAAAAGCTTATGTAGCCACTTTGATTCTTCAATCCCAGCCTCTGTATCCTGGGTCTCAGCAAATAATACAGTCTACTCACCTTGATTATATACATCTGTGTGTCTCTTTCTCAGCCACAAGATAAGCCACTGCCCACTCCTTCCAAACAATTCATTATCAGCAAAATTCCTGGGTACCAGGAAGATCCCATACATTAAAATTGCGTTCATTATAGAATGCAAGCATTTGAAGTAAAAGAAACCAAGCAAAGTGGGTTTGGCATTAACATCTCCAGAAAAAAGAAACACTTCTTGATGTTTACTTGGTTGTGGAAAATGTTCTTCAAAAATCAGGCAAACATCAACAACTTCTTGAAACTTCTTGAATTGGTTCTGATCTGATTTCATATTCATCTCACATATCTTAGTACAAAATTAACCTTAATTCATGTATGCATCTGTGTGCACCTAAAGATTTCATAAAGACCTCCAGAAAAAGAGTGGTATGAAGATATCCCAAAGCCAAAGTACTGGATATGTAATTAATGGAAATATTGGAATAAACAGTATGCACATATTTTGGTCCTTTACTTTTTAAACAAACTACCTCTTTATCTACCTAATACTTTGTTCTTTTCCCCCCTCTGTGTGTCACACAAGCACCTCCTGCTTAGCAGAGCACAATGTCAGTATGAAATAGAGCAAAACAAGATGGGCATCCTCCCAGCTCCCTTTGAACTCTGCCTTCGGGGCTGTGCTGGCCAACAGGGAGGGGTCTTGTCAGGCTTGACCATCAGGACACAGCGGGTGGCTCTGCTGCCTCCTTGGCCACTCTGCAATCCCTCTGAAATTGAGTTATCTGAGAGTGACAGATTACGGACCCTGGAGGCTCCAGTCCAGTGCTGCCAGGAGGAGGAGTGAGCACAGGGAAGGAAAGCAGAGAAGGGAATCCCTGGCTGGAGGAGGGGCTGCGAGGGAGGGTGCTGTCTGTCGGATTTCAGCTGGGTCAGTGTCTGTCTCTCAGGCCTCTGTTCCCAAAGGTGGCCTCAGGCTGTGACTGTTGCACTTCTGGGGGAGCCCTGGTGTCCACAAAGCTTGTCCATGTCTACAAACTGGCGTGAGAGACAGTTCCAGACATGCTCGGCCAATGTCACCTGATATTGAACACACATGTCCCTGATAAGAAACTTCGTGCTCCCATGTGATGCCAGTGAGCTGTGACTCCAGATACCCTGCCATTAAAAAAAATAAATAAACACTAATAAGACTGCATTGTGTTTCTCCACTTACGGTTTTCGATCTCCTGAGTATGAAATGTTCTGGTATATGAGACATTAGAATAAGGTTTATAAAAAGAATAGAATCTGACCTCTGGGGACAGATAACAAGTACAAAATTAGTTGATATCTTAGCTGTTTTCATCTAAGAGCATCAGCCTTCCAGCCAGCTCTCCCTCCCCAGGCTGGCTCTCCAGCTGCGGACTTAACAAACACTTGGGGCATTAACATTTCCACAGTAACATCCTGTCTTCCGCATAGGAGATGAAACAAGACCATCTCCTCTAATTCCTGTACCACTCCTAGGTAATCCATTCACTTGTGCCTTTGCTGAAACACCCCTCTAAGGGACCTTCCCGCGTCTACCCTATGATGTTAAAAAAAAAAAGTCAGACCTTTGTGTTGAATGTTTCCCAGGTTTTGCGACGTGAACCACTGAGGCATAACGCCATACATTATTCATCGACTCTGTACAACTCTGAGAGGACCTAAATGCCACAAAGACAAATTGTCTGTATTACTTAGAAGAAAAAAGGGATATGCTACCTAAATATTTAGGGCACAAACAATGTTTTATGAAACATTCTTCTGTATCTAATTTTACCCAGGAAAGTTGATTTACTTGAATAAAAGCTCAAGCAGCTTGCCTGTTTCCTCCTTCACACTGTCACACAGGGTTAGAGAAAATCAAGAATTTTGTGGTTTCCAATACTTACAACCCTTCAGCAAGTGGATAATTAAAAACCTGTCTGAAAGATTTTTTATTCTAATCAATTTGTATTTTTGTTTTAGAAATATGCATTGCATAGCAAAATAATATTATTTTTTTTCCTTCTTGATTATAATAGATCAGGAATTTGTCATATGTTGGGTTTTAGTAACTAGATGACCAGATTATCTACTTTATAAATATTAGGGACCTACAAGACACCAAGAATTGAGAATAAAAGATGAAGTACTGAGGGGGCAGGATATGAAGAAGAACAGAAAAATAAAAAGTAAGAAAGACCTTTGAATGAAATAAGCCACTTCCAGTATGTCAGGCAAACATACCACATTTTCTTGACACATATTTTTGTAACAGGTTTCTTTCAAAGGTAAGGTATATTTTTATACTAGTAACTCTTTTCACAATCAGTAAATGCTGAGCTTTAAACAAAAAATCTGCAAGGTGACTGGTCCCTCATCAGGACATATTCAGAGGGGATGGGGCGGGTCTGATGCCGGAGACATTCAGCGCTTTCTAACTCAGACCAGACCATCACTGCCCTCAGGAGGGAGGCGGAGCACTTTCCCTTGCTGTAAACATCGGTGTGTTCATTTCTGAAACATAAAATAATAATGATTTATAAAAGCATCTCCTCCTGGCCTCAAATCTATTGACTAGAATCATGTTACTAATGGAATTTAAGCTATTTTCACTTATTATTCATAGGAATACTCAGGTTTGGCAAAATTTCTCGTTTTGGAGGCTTTTCCCTTAGTAGAAATGTCCCCTAGTGGGAAAAGCAGACCCATACTTACTTGCGTGTTTGTAGCTAATCCAGCAAAATATTCAGTATCCCTTCTTACACTGATACTTGTAAGTTAATAATGAATTTTTAACAACCTAATGGGGAAAAGGAGACTGGTTTTGAGACTTCGGGGCAATCAGAAGAATATTTGCTCTATAATATCTCTGCAGTACCCTTCATGGTCATCCAAGTGTGCACCCACCACCTCTGTCTAGGGGAGGCTGACTCAACAGGGACTGGGAATGAGGGTTAGAAGAAGAGCTGAGGTTCTGGGTTCAAGTCATGAACTGACTCACCTCTGTGATTCCTTAAGCCAACTCTGTTCACCCGAGCTGCAACTTCATTTAGAGGAAGAATGAGATATCAAAGTCCCTGCTAGCATCAAAAACGTCTTGAATGTAAGAATGTGGTTAATAGGCAAGCATGAATAATGGTCCAATCAAGCCCTAACATGGAGTGATAAAGTATGATTTTAAATATTTGAATTACTTAGAATAATGAGTGGCATTTGTATTTCCTCTTCCACATTCATATTCACACTTGTACCTATTACAGCCACCCAATTATGATTCATTAAGAAGAGAAAAATCTTTCTTCCTGATTTAGTGAAAGGTCCATTTTTTAATGTAATTTGGGTCAAAGTTGCCTTTTCTAAGCTGTGTGAAATTACGTAACTGCCGAAACGGGATTACGGAATGGCATAATAGCATTTCCTGGAATTAATGAGTCCGGTTGTCTGTGTCTATGTGGTCGATGTTCCCTAGTGATCTGTGTCTACTCTGCAGTCCAACACACGCCAGAATTAGACAGCTGAACCCCAGCCTCGGTTTGTGCAGTTAGTGTGGGGGAAGTCCTGTCAATCGCCCAGCGTAGCCTTCTTTCCATGAATTGCTTAATCACTGTTAAGTGGATTTTGAGAAATTGGATTTTCCCTACCCCTCCTCAGGCAGGAACCAAAAACAGGAAAAGCTTTAAATATGGTTAACAGGACTCTTTCCCGGAGCCCATTTCCTGAAACTGAGTAAGGATCGCAGCCTGGATCGGTCCCTTTGTTTTCATTTAACATCATCTTCAGAGGAACACTTCTGAATAATAGACTCCTCTTGGACTCTCTGATTTAAGTAGTGACTATTGATTGACTAGTTAGAACTTCCGTGCTTTATGAATTGCTCTCTAGTGGTGAAGAAACAAGGAGATCAATGCTCTTATTTGCGTTTATAGTCAGACCACAGAGCCAATTGGATTTTCAAACATCAGAGACAAAGGGATATTTTAGCAGGCCCATTAGTTAAGGGATAAAATTTTAAAAGAGCTAATCATATCAAGGCAAATATTGCTCTAAATATTCCTAAACATGTGAAAGCCAGTGATGAACATGAAAAGCCAACCACGACCACTGCCTACACAGATTTCTTTAAGACAGAAGTTACCACCTCCGTCACTGTTCCTTGCACATCCCATGAGTAGGAGCAGGTGCCTGGAGTCACACTGAACGGGCTTTCTCTGAGCTGCATGGCCCTGTATCTTAGTCCATTTTCCTCTAAATGGCCTACAGCACTTCTTTCTCCTGGGATTTCAAGAGGGATTAAATGAGGTAATGTACAACATGTCTGTCTTACAGAAAGCCCCATAACAAATGGCAGTTGGCACATCACTCTTATTAGCAGCAATAGTACATATTAAGCAAATAGTCAATGTTGATGGAACCAATTTTAGAAATAAGTTTTCAGAGGCCCAGCACGTCCTGGCCTGCCCCACACATCCATCCCCTCTTTCTCTTGGCTTGAAGAGCCTACAGCTGGTATGACCAATCCTGTCTTTTATTTGGACCTTTGATGTTAGTTAGCTGAATATATTTCTACTCCTCCCCAACTACATTCAGCTTCCTGAACTCTTCTCCATAATTATCTCACTGTTGGGGCTCAGAAAACAATACTTCGTGTGTGGTGCCAGGATATGCTGAGTTGGAGAAACAGTCTCCAAGTATCTCTGATCCTCTTCTAAAGTGCAGGCAAAGGTTTACGCTACGGTTCATTTACTCACCAAAAGATCAGAGCCACTGAAGAGTGGCACTCTTGCCTTCAGTCCTAGGACAGAAATTTCATTAACTGAGGAAGATTCAACCCACATCACAAAGGAAAAGACCAAAAATCAAACACCACCCCCAGAGCCTAAAGCACTGGGTCTCTGGATGTGGTGTGCTTTCTAGGTTCCTCCATTTCCCCAAACAGTCACGCACTACCTTTCTAAAGGCCCATACGCCTTCTCCAGTGTGAAAAGCGGATTTAAGCTTCAACCATCTGGCTCTTTCTTTGACTTCATATTTTGCACGGCTCCCATAGATGTGCACTTACTAACCAGCTTGGGGTGTCCAGTCCAGAACTGTCCAGGAGCCATCTTGCTCTTACCTGAAGGCCTCCTTATGTGACAAAAACACCTCCTTCATACTTGGTGTGTGTGCATACTCTGCCGAATTGTTCTCTCAATCTATAGATGACTATGGGTTATGCCAGTGGGACTACCTGAGGGAGAAAACAGGATGTGTGTAGAAGACCAAAGTAAACAAGTTTGCATAATTAAAGGTTATCTTCCTTAATTATCATTATAATTAAAGGTGGAAAGCTTGCCAAATTAAATTACAAAAGCTCCAGAAGATCTGGGAAATTATAGGTCCACCTCCCCACCTTATGTTGAAATACCTAATGAATTTTTGCTTTACACTGTGAGATAAATGTCCTTACTGTTGTTACCAACAGCTTCTACTGGTGATTGGATTTAGCTTTTGAGATTAGTGATTTCCGTTCCATCTTGCTTTAACTGATTTAAAAGACAACGCCTTTGTTTTAAAAAATGAACTGACATATTTGACCATGAACACTCTCTAACACATTTCCTAAGCTTCATTAGTCATTATGAAAATCTCCAATGACTTTGCTTCCTTACTGAAAACTGTCCTTTCCATTCTAATGGAACTCACCTTGTATCTACTAGAGGGGGAGCTAGCAGTAAACAAGGTGCAGGGTAAGTGGACCAATCAAACTGTGGAAAAGTTACTGTTTTCGAGATCAAAACAATATATTGTTAACTTAGCTTATCACAACAGATCCCACGGGTCCCTGGAATTGCATATAATGGGTGATCAAAAATATGGTGAATGTTTAAATTAAAAATTCTTATAGTAAATGACACATTGCCATTAATCTCCCTTACATCAGACACACTTACCTATGGCTCTCAGCAATGTGTCATTTACTATATGTTTGGTTTTTTTCAAATATAACCATTCATCATACTTTGTATAATGTATCCTTTATATTAAAGGAACTAAAATGTAACATGTCAATAATAATATTCTCTATTCATTTTTTCAGCACTACGGTAGGTTAAATGATTACATTTGTTCCAGGAGGGGAGGAAAACATGGGAATTTTGTGGTGTTACTTTCTAAAATCATTTTCAAGTCTAGCAAAATATGTAGTCAATGTTTTGATTTCAATCAGAAATGAAGGTTTCCTTTCGTCACTGCCTGTCACTTTTTCATAGTGCGGACAACTTTCTAAAATTTTATTCCATATAAAATAATCTTAGGAAGGAATGTGACAGCTCTGAGTAAAATAAAAATAATTTTTTGAGTCAAAACTGTAATTATTCCATTTTTCTTTAAACTAACCCATTCACTAGTAAAGATCAGAGAAAATTTAAATTATGACAAAAAATTTCCATTAAAGCTGAAATGAGCTAATGGAAGAAAATATGAAAATAAGATGAATATGAATACTTTTAAAATTTAAAAAATAAAAAATGATAAATACTAATAGCAAATGCTTTGCAGATCTAAAATGCCCTGTCTCTGGGAACTCTCAGAATCAAAGGCAAATGAGTAAATAATTATAGTGAACAGGAAGAATAGCAAAGGAAGTAAGTACTCCCTGTAACCTCTAGCAAAGGGAAACAACCCAAAAGGAAAATTAAAACTCAGGGTTTTTTCTTTTTTTCTGCTTCACTCCTCACTCTTCAACATTCTTCTGAGAACTGAGTTTTCTTTGAAGATATTTTCTCTCAGTGGGTTTTCTACACTCTGAGCTCCCTGGAGCACGGAGCAAGATAGGCATGGTGCATGCGGGCCAAACAGAAACGCGTGTGTATTTGGGAAGGAACACACTCCTTTCCTGCTCGGCCTCATCTTCTCCCCTGCTAAGATATTTCTGAGAGCAGGGAAAACACGGCATGAGAACCACGGTACTGACTCCCTCCAATCCAGCAGAGTCCTCTGAGCAATCCGTGACCGAGGCCCACGCCAAGCTCACTCCTCGGAACGCGGACAGGGCAGCTGGAAACCATGGCACTCTCTGGTTCTTCCAAGTGGAGGTGGTCACTTCATAAGCATTCAGTCTCTGCGGTGTTTTTTCTACTGTGCCAAGACACACACATGGGCTATAGCTTTGCCTACAAGCCAGAAACTCTGGAAGAGTCTTAATTCTAACTTAAAAGAAATAGGAATCTGAATTTTTTTAAATCAAAGTTTTCACCAACACTGCTTGGTATATACACTTTCAAGGGAAAGGAAAAGATAGTAAAGAAAGTAGTTTTCAGAGCAAAAGTAAACTCTATTATTGAGCCTCCTGGTTATATTGCACAAACAGTTTCCAAACAGTGTGTTTCCCCTCAGTCCACCATGATAGAGCCAGTGATAAGAAGCCCTACATCAAGCATCATGTCCAAATTACCATGGGAAAGTCATTTAATTTCTGTGGGCCTCAGTTTCCTCATCTGTAAAATGGAAATTACCTGAAATTATGTGGCTGGACACCGTGTGCAAAAACTGTGTTTCGTTAACCCTAACCAATAATCGTTAAGAAAGGAGACAGGAGCCTATTATTGATGAGGAGGCAAGTCTGCTTTAAAGGTTACTTTTTGTTCCCATGTTTAAACTTCATCATGAACAGTTGTACCCCTCAGCTCAGTGAGGAACTGGGAGGCATCCTAGTGCAGTATTGGGGAGTAGGGGACACATAGGTAGGAGAGCGCACATTCTGACCTCATTACAGCTTCCACCCAGACTTTCAGAAGCGTCTGAGTCAATCTCTCAGTTTCCTCCCACATCTGTGAAAGGTCACTCTCCCCCAGACAAGGAAGACACATGTGGTGTTTGGCTTTAAGGGCCACCAAGCCTGGACCAAGTGACACCCAGAAAGCTGGCAAAGCAGGACTACAGGTGTGAGTGTAAGGCTGTTTCTAGAAGAGACAGCGATCAGGACCGCTGAGCTAAGGATCGCCCTCTCCATGTCAGGAAGCCCCATCCAGGCCCTCAGAGAGCAGCAAGCAGAGGCAGGGAAGCTGCTGGCTCAGATAAGCTCAGACCTCATCAGTTCCTGACCTCCGTCACAGGCCCTGCTGGTTCTCAAGGTGCCCAACGCAGACCAGGGTTCCCACCACCAGCCACCAGTCCTCAGGCCTTGAATGTGGGCCACAGAGACACCACTGCCTCCCCTGGTCCCCAGCTTCTACATGGCAGACTTGGTGCTTCTCAGCCTTCACTGTGAGAGCCAGCTCCCACACAACAGATGCCTCACGGTGTCTTCCTACGACACTGTGGGTTGAAGATGGTGTCCCCCTGCCCCAAAATTCATATGTTAGAGCCCTAGCCCTAAAGGGAAGTCGGGGTGGGGGCTGGAAGGTGATTAGATTGTGACAGTAGAGTCCCCATGTACGAGATGGGGGAGCCTTGTAAGGGCCCTCAGAGAAATCCCTCAGCCATCCCATAATGTGTGGAAACAGGAACAAGGAGAGAGGTTTCCTGTGAACTGAGAAGTAGCCCTCACCAAGCAGCCATTCTGCCAGCACCATGACCTTCCAGAACTGTGAGGAATAAGCCTTTGCTGTTTCTAAGCCCCCTGGGGTAAGGTATCTTTGTTTGCAGCCCTGACATTCCCATTGGGACTGCTCCTCTGGGGAACCCTGACAAATGCAAAGGAACCCACTAAGAAAAGGACAGGGCTCACGGGCACACAGCTCCTGCCTCCTGTGGCCGGTGGCCTCAGGTGTAGCAAGCCATGCTTCATCAGCCAGAGCCAGGGATTTTAGTGGGATCTACATCACTGGTTGTTTGCTCTAATGCTTGGCAAATGGTGAACTTGCAATAAATATTGCCGATTATATATTAATATTATTGCTTCTCTCTCAAGTTTGATGATGTCTCCAGAATAAGGTCAGTTCAAGAATGCTGTCTGGGCCCCCTGCCTACCACTTCCTGTACCTACCATGGCAGAAGCCCTAAGCCACAGCAACTCTGTTCACCTGAGAAAGCCTGCTACGGAATCCGAACCAGCACAGAGCTCCCAGCATTGGGGTGTAAGAACAATACTCGCCCTGTTCATTTTCATCTCTCTCTCAACCCCATCCCCAACTCTTTTCCCATTGTGTTGTCACAGTGACTACAATGTCCCCATGACTGGACCCACCAGTACTTCAAAGTGACAGGGAGGCGCTGGGTCTGGAGGCTACGTTATCTGTCCGCTGGAACCCAGTGGCAATCATCATTTCAAAGCAGCTAGGAGAAGGAGCACCGCAGAACTCTAATAATGTTAGTCAGGTAGCGTTTCCTACCTTATCAGAGCCCACAGATGCAAACACGTGCCAACAAATACTATACCAGAGGGTAGGATAAAAGTGGAATTAGAAAATAACTACCTTCAGGAGATACTGGGCTTCCAAATTCGATATGCAATTGTAATATAGATAACATGGAAAAAACAGATAATAAATACAGCTTTTAATTCAAATATGACCTTCAAAGAGCTTTTTCCTTAGAAACCCAAATGAAAAGCCCCCAAACCTTTGAAAGAGCAGATCCATACAATAAGCATCCTCCCTCATCCTCCCACCGGGAGTACAGAGGACATCACAGACCAGTCTTTGCAACAATGGTTTTGCCACGGAGCTTTTATCACATTTTATCTCATATCCTGAAGTTCATCGCAGTGAAAGATATGCTTCCTTGGCCACATTTTATCTCATTCCAAAGGTATCTTATCAATATTCACTGGGTGAGCCTATGAGTCTTTCTAAAGGACAGCACAGAGCAGTATATTATAAACGGGACATTGCTGCCACTCTGATCAGCGGGTGAGATAAAGAGAATGTGGCCGGCCGGAAAAATCAACTGGGCTTGGCTGAAGTGTCAGGATCATCTGTAACATGGCAGGGAATGATTCATCACAGGGCACGGCGACTCTCCTAAAGATGAACGGAACCAAGCCACACAAGGTCCGAAGGCGCCAAGTTCTTGGCAGAAGTAGTTCTCAACTACAGCCAAGTGGATGCCACCTGCTGTCCTTGAGAAGCAAGGGAGGCTTTGTACTCAGCTGTTCTGTTCTAAAGCCGTATTTCATGGGTGCCCGAGTCAGTGTTTTAATTGAGCTGAACTATGTGTCCTGGCCTCTTAAGAATCAAGGAGGCTCTTCCCACCATGACATTGAAACAGAAATTGTTCCTGCCACCTGACAAATCACATAGGATGCCTTGTACAGACAGAGGCTACCAGAATCCTTTCCATCCCCACAGATGTCTTCTCCCTGCACCAGGGATTTCATATCCATTCCAAGGTGGACCATTTGGGTCGCCTATAGAAAGCTTTCTATGGGATGAGGGGGAGAAACATGCAGTTCACGTTCTCAAACAAGCATTCCAACATCCAAACTGCTTTACTAATTTCTAACAGTACCATAAAATATAATTTTTAAGCAAAAGTGTATGAATGGTCCGGATAGGATAGGTTGCTCCATAAAGGAATGAAATTCCACCAAATATAGTATGACAAAAACATACATGCTCTTATTTCTGAGTTAAAATCTGAAAGGCATTTGCAGATTAATAAATAGAAAAATCATAAACTTGAACTGCAAAATGTAATAAGAACCCAACCTGACAATGAGTATGTTAACTAATGCAAAAGCAGATGAAGGGAAATTCCAGAAAACTTTCTGCTCTGATCAGACAAGTGCTTCTAAACCAGCTGCAATACCAGTCAGAAAGTTATGATGTTCCAGGTGACCTATGAGGCAGGTCAATGACCCCAATAGACTCCATGATCCTTTTGGCTGGACAGAGGAATTGCAATTCACAAGCAATTGAGTGGAAATTATTTCCTCTTTGGGGCAGTCAAACCAGCATAACAAAACCAAGAATGCTACCACTGAGTTGACTTAGTTGTTTCAAAAACAATGCTAATGATACCAGGGTTGCAGGGTCAAACCCCAGATGGGCTCATGGCCTTTGGAGAGGGAGGAATAGTATTCTATGAGCAGGGTGGCTTAGGAAGCAAAAGTCTGGCTCAGGAGGGACCCAGCACTGAGAATTAACACACACACACACACACACAACCCATAAACGATATTGGACAATCACTTCTAGAGCTGGTGTTTCTCTTCCTGGTCATGCTAAATAAGTGTGATCCACAAAAGGAAAACACACGATAGACTCTCTCTTCCTAGAACACAAAAAAACAGAGACATGATCTGATTTTTACCGTATGTTGCTGAAGGGATGGTTGGGATTTCATCCAGCTGCGTGTTTGCTAGAAGAAGAGAAGGTCTTTCAAAAATAAAAACCTGATAGGCCAATCACAAACGACAAAGCAGCAAGGAGAACAATCGAAAAAGGACGTAGGACAGCAAAAGGGAATCTGAGACCAGGACAGTCTCTCCTCGCTGCTCCTGACACTCGTTAAACCCTCTCCCCAAGGATCTTCCCACAAATCCAAAACACAACACAGCCTGCAGTTCCACCCCAAACTGGCAAGTCCAAGTAGACGACTATAAGAGACATGGTCTTTCCTCTTTAGTCCGATGCCCACGAAGTGTAGGGCACAGTTGTGCAACACACAACTGGACATGTGTGAGTAGGCACTAGTATTGCATTTTTTTTTCACTTTTTTGTTTCAACAGCCTACTAGTTAAGGACTTAATGACCACTTCTGTAGAGAAGTGTGGGAGGTGGCACTCTGTAAACAAGTTATCCTACAGCAAATGCATCAAAGAGCTGACGGATAAGGGACCCCACCGGCTCAGACTTCAGCTCTTTGCTGGAAATATGCTGAGATCCTGTCTTCCTGCCAGGCAGTGGTAGGTGCTGGGTATAATTTCCATTTTAGAGATGAGAACATAGCAGGGAATAAATGGGCTGATCAATACAGCCGACCAACCACTGAAACGAAAGTTAGGTTGAGTCCCCAGGACCAGCACTCTTTCAGTCCAACCCTTACCTACAGAAGGCCTCTCCTAAAATGCAGTCGGTGGAAACATTAGAAAAGAGGCCACAGATATATGGAATTTTATAGCTGAGACTGAGAACTTCATTCTCCCTTTCTATAAAGAAGTCAATAATTTGGTTATGCGTGGTGGCACATGCCTGTAATCCCAACAATCAGGAGGCTGAGGCAGGAGGATTGCCACAAGTTTTAGCTATCCTAAACCACATAGGGAGACCCTGTTTCCAAAAAATGGTAATAATTGGTATAATTATAATAACCTCAATTTCCCTAAGGATTACCCCTATCTTAAGATCTAAAGATAAAAACTGGGGTTTTTTTTTTATAACTTTTCTAATGAAGATTCATGATCTTGGGAAACAAACTCAATTGTTTGTCACTATGTGTGGCCAACAAATCATTACAATTAGAAACTGGTTGAGGAGAATGCCAACCCCAAATTACATACATAAGTATTTTTTTTTCTTTAGAATGCCATCCCCAACCAAAAGAAAAATCCAGATCTGTGCATTCTCTTGTAAAAGTCAAAACTATGACTTGATGAAAATCATTTACATTGTTTTCCTTGAGAGTGTACTGCAGTTCTAACTAACAGGTGAGGAGAATGTGAAAAGTTCCACGGATGAAAAAATAGTGCTGGCAAGTCGGAGGAGCCAACAGATCATTTTAAAAAGAAGACTTGCAGTAAGCCAGCAGCATGGGAAACACAGTCGCAGTCTCTCTGTCTAAAGAGAAGGATTCACTCCCTTGGCATCCTGATGCCTGCCTCCTGCCCCCTGCCTGCCTCTTTTTCCTGAAAAAGAGGAAAGTGCTCTGGTGGAGGACTCGACCTCAGGACCTCCCAGAGGCCTCCTTAGGACCTGAGTTGTGTCACACCTGAGTCCATCTCAGCAGTACTCTAGCCACGACCCTGGGAATGTGCTATGTCCAGGGTGGACAGATGAGGAGCAGGAGAATTGGTTTGGGTACCGGCATCTACACCATGAATTCTCATCATTTGCAAGCTTTCCTCTGACCAGTCCAGCATGCCAAGTTTGCCCTCTTCTCCTTTCTGCAAGCTATTGCTCCCACATTTTACCTGGCAGAGGTGGTGGTCTGCTCATGGAAACCTGTCATGTTTTCTGAGGAGACAGCGAAGTAACTGACATCAGAGCCATCACGGGAGATAAGAGATTAATGTCACACAGTTCTACACCTCATAGAGTGACCAGTAAATGTTGCAGTGATCACATATACGTATGTGTTAGAGGGGTTTTGTTGCTGCTGCTGCTGCTGTTAAATAGGTAAAACTTCATTATTTAACCACAAAATGAGAGATCAAGATTAAACAATCTTTTAAGTTTTTTACTGCATATGACTTTTACTCATTACTTTGTAATAAAATACTACATTAACACTTACCTATGCACAACCTATATGAAAAAGGTATTTTCTGACAAATGAATAAAGTTAGGTAAAGAACTTCTTAGAAGATGTTTGAGTGAAGGTTTTCAGGGAATGTTTGTTGTTTGGTTTTAATTTCTGACACTTCCTGTGCACTATTTGATTAAAAATGATAAGTTAATTACAAATCTTTCCTTCTCATTGATTTTAATAACGTTTTGGTACTTTAAAATAATAAAACTATATTTCTTTAAAATATAATCTCTGATTCTCTGTCTTGATTTACTGAAACTAATTTTACCACACCTAGTTGGTGGCAAAGTCAAAGTTCATTCATTGATTTATTTCTCCAAGATCCACACTTTTAAAAGCCTTAATGTTATAAAACCCCACACCACCATGTTGCATCTCACTACCTACTTGCTATTTGCCAAATTTGGCTCATTCGTAGAAAATTCAATAAATATTGCCTGAAAAGCTAGTACAGACAGTAGCCTTCATACTAGATTTTAAATAATAAAGCTTACAGTTCTAAAGACTTAAGCAGAATTATACAAACAACTGTGGCTCAATGGTCACATGATAGAGAAGAGAAAAAGCATTGACTAAACTCAGGAAAATTTCCTGAAAGAATACTGCCCCAGATGAAGCCTAAAGAAGTGCTAGCTTCAAGCCAGATGTGATAGTTTTGTGGCTGGGGCTGTAGCTCAGTGCTTGTCTAGCATGCAGGGGGCCCAACACTATTAGGAAAAAATCGATATATTTGTTAAGGAATGTTTTCTAGGCAGAAGGAATTAGCTTTCTAAAAGTGAAGAGGCAAGAACAGGAATACTGTTGGAGAACAACTGTAAGGTAATGTACAGAAAGTACAAGGCTGTGGACTAGGGGAAGAATGGGAAGAGAAAGGGAACAGAGAGAGAGACAGACAGAGACAGAGACAGAGAGCAGGCCAGAAAGAGAAACAAGAAGTGACAAAATTACCTTGAGATGCTGTGTTCAGTATTAAGAAGTTTATCTTCTGAGTGATAAGATAAGGCACTGAAGTTTCGTCAGACCCAGCAATGGAAATAGAAGACAGTCAAGATTTGGTGCAAAGATAGCAGTTAGGGGCAAACCAAGACGGAGACTGAGCTCAGGAGACTGAGCGGTGCTGTGTGTCAGGCTGGTTACTATGGAGACAGAGAGCAGTGCTGTCAGGGGAGAGGTACAGGATGACTCCCAGGGTTCTGCTCTGGGTGACTGTGTTCACAGCACTGCTTACCATGATGGACACAGGAAGTAGGGAACTTGCAGAATAGGAAGAGGTGAGGAAAGAAGACAAGGAGATAAGCCGAGTTTTTGTGAGGCTGACTGGAAGCTTTTAGCTGGAGATGACCCATTGATAATGGGCCTAATGGGCCTGTGGCTCAGACAAGAACTCTAACTCAGGGGTGGGACTTGGGGGCCATTAACAAATACATGGAGAATCACTGGAGGACAGAAACAGAAAACTAAGAGAAAGCAGAGACAAAGTCCTACCTTCCAGTCATATTTAACAATGTTTAATGGAAGAAGGAAGACCCCTTCTTCCATTAAAGGAGGAGAAAAACCAGGTAAGTGTCTCTTCTCCCAAATGACAAAGGAAGAGTACATTTGAAGGATAGAGGCTGATGGTGCCCAAGGTTACTGATAGGTGACCATGAAATAGCACCCAGTAGGGTGAAATGTCCCTGGCACCTCACTGAGCGATTTCTTAAGGTGATAATTGGAAGCCAGCGCGTAAGGCCTTCCAGACTCCTGGCTGTGCTCAGCTCAGCTGACTCTCATCAACCCCCGCAGCTCCCTGACTTCTGTGTTCCTGCATGCCTTGGTCTTCCATCTCGCCCATCTAGAGGGATCGGTTCCTTTCTGTTCCTATCCCCTGAGCACGAGTACTTCCTAAGGATCAGCCCCCATACAGCTCTGCTTTCCTCCCTCATCTTCCTCTCATCCCTTATTCTCTCACCCACATCAGGAATCCCATCCTCATGCCGTATCACCCCCGTGGCCACCAGGACTCCTACAGCTGCCTGCCAAGCTTGTATCCCTGTTCTCCCTGTCTCTGTCTCCCTGTCTGTCTCTCTCTCTCTCTCTTCTTCTCTCCCTCTGTCTCCCTCTCACTTCTTCCTCTTCTCTCCCTCGTGAGTTCAAAAGAACCTCACTGAACTCCGTGCCAACCTCTCTTCCCCACACCCCCCAGTTCCTCTACTCTTCCATTTCTTCATTATAACACAGGTGAATTATTTGTCGCTGCAGCCAATCTGTTGAGAAACTGCATCACTTCTGCCATTAGCAATTTCTCCCCAACAACCACTCTGGGTTCCCTCTCAAAACTCCTCCTGGGCTTGGAATTGCACTTCTCTCATGGCATTCACTATTTCCATCTTAATTACATACATCGGCATCCTTCTGAGATTCCCATAGCCAATCCTTGTCTGCTCACAGGAGCCCCTGGTAGGAGTAACTATCTCTGGGCCTGAATTAGTGACATTTCATGGCACATATGGAAGCATTTGTCAACAAGAGTTGATTTTTCCGTTCCTCGTGGCATGTAGAACAGAGGTCTCAACTTGGCAGCGGAGGCTGAACCTGGCACCCAGATGTGTTTTGCTGAATCCACAGTTATTTTTTTAATTGAGTCAACATTTTTAATGGAATATTTTATACAAAATGCCAGATTTTCAATTTGTCTATTAAAAGAGACTGTTCTGGCAACACAGAACCCATATTCACATTTGGCAGAGAATGCCTGAAGCCAGGGCCTGATTGTCACCTTTGCATCGGGCATTTACTTGTAGGTCACTCAATTCCACACCCTTCCTACAGCTGTGTGCCTGTGTTTTTCCTCCCTGACAGGACTCAGGGTCCCTGTGGGCATCAGAGTCTGAAGCCCAGGCTAAATCCTCACAGAGCAGTGCACAGGGCTCACACTGACCCGAGTTTTTTCCCTAGAAGTGTTCCCAGGATCAAAGCTGAGAGGCACATGAATGGATCATGGCCTCTCTTCCCTCGTTCAGTGACAAGACTCATGGTCACCTTCACCACACAGCACCCAAGGCCTCCAGTGGGGAAAATGTCCCATGGGATTCACCCTGCTCCTTTCTCACCACAGTGAACCAGCCTTCGCATGCAGGCTGGGTGATTAATATGTGTTCAAATGTTAATAATTAAAAATGATAATATTTCCCACACAAGTGTGACTGATCTGTGTCAAAAATGATATTGTTCATTGGCCCACACATGCATGTATACTCACACACACAAACACACACACACACACAAAGATAGATGTTACAAATCAATCAGAGATCACTTTCTAGCTAGGTCCAAATAAATCCTCAGAAAATCTGTTAAAATAGCATTTCTGGAAGTTTCCACCAATGATTCAGTGAAGCCCTGCACCCAGCATACCATACAAGACACAGAAGCAGCAGTGTACATGCTCTCCTGGTCTGCACCCTTGGCAATGTGTCATGCACACGTCTCTCCTCTGCTTTCATAGCAGGATGGTGGTGGACAGAAGAGGTGCAAACTTTGTCACTTTGGAGATGAGAAGACTGATTCCAAGGTGTTTGTCACTTGCCCAACATCAAGTAAGAAAGAAAGCATTCAAGACAAGTTTAATTTCTTGCAGAATGCTGCAGAATCCAGAAGGAAAGAAGAGGGACTTAAATAACAGCATCCCAGGGGATGATTTGGGGGCTTTAATCGATTTTATCTAGGGAGGAATGAAAACATGAAGGGTCTCTCATTCATCAAGAGGTGAAGTTCTGCTCTTTTCTAGGTTGTGTAGGGCACTGATGGGGGCACAGAGGATATTCTAATTGCTTTCCATTATTCAGAAATAAGCATACAGGTCAGGGAGGGCAGGTGGCAAAGTGTGCAAAAAAAAAAAGGCTCAAGGGACTTTGGCTGTGTCTGCAAAGATTATGTGAAAAGGACAGAAAGCAGACATGGACTCAAGAAAAGAACAACACTTAAATGATTATCGTTGCTCGCTTTGTGATTTTTGTCACTGCAAATGTTCCAGGAGGTTTTGGGGACTTCATCCTCTGGGGAGAGAGCCACCGTGTGCCTATAAGTTCCCTCCATTTCTAATATCCTGTGCTTCTCTATCAAGGTCACATTAGTGGGAAGAGTTGGAGCCCAATTAGCTGCCAGTTGGTCTGGCATGCTCCTCCACACTCTGAGCCCTCCCAGCTAATATTTGCATTTTATCGGAGAATTTCAATGTGTTAGAACAAAGGAATACACAGAGTGGGAAGTTTGAGTGCTATGTAATGCTACAGCCACAGAATTGCTTTCAGATTATTTTATAGGGTAAGTTGTTCCTTTGTGCTCACATTAGAATTCATGACATCGCCTTCTCAACCTCAATCTGGCCAGCAAAACTCTGTACAATGCCCAGGTGTGTCTATTTTAAAAGCTACAAAGAATTAGGGAAAGTCTAGTCCATAATCTACATGATATGCATCTTTGGGAATCTGAAATTAAGTTTTGTATGGACAAATAACCCACCTGGAAGAGCTCTGATTGTCCTCTGCAGTGTCTTGCAAGCGTGGGATCCCAGGCCTGGGGAAGCTGTGCAGGTGAGTAAGTCAGAGAACGTGCAACCGTGAGGCCTAGGCCCCTGGATGGTGAAGCAGGCCAAGGTCTCTCGCCAGACAGTTCCAGACTGCAGAGGCATTGAGCCAGAAGCAAACAAAGGGCAAGTCACTGGAAGGAGCATTAAGAACACAGAGTTTTTAGCAGTTAAGACATCGCAGCCAGGGCTGGGAGTGTAGCTCAGTGGTGGAGCCTTACACACCCTGGGTTGGATCCCCGCACAACCAAGTGGAGGAGAAAGGACATGGCAGTGAGCCCGCAAGCAGGTCAGCCTGACAGGTATCCTGCACCAACGCCCAGAGGAGCCCGGATGATCTGCACACGGGGCCGGCGCTGTGCAGCTTCTCTGTGCTTCCTGATGGGCCAGGAGCCAAACTCACAGAAACTGTAGCCCAGAGTTTAAAGGCAAGAGCAGCAGGGAATAAGCCCATAGGGAAAGAAGAGGATGTGACAGCTCAAGGACCATGTGGACCCATCTTAATGGAAACCATCTCCAGACTCAGGGAGTTTTGTGGATTCCTAGTCACGCACTGTGGTGTCTGAGATCTCCAGAGCTAGGACGATGGCAGACAATCACTGTGTGGTACTTTGTAATTTATGGCTGGTGTGTATGCCACGCCCGGATGAGTAGCCTTATCCACACATGCACACACAGATGCACACGTGCACACGCGCACACAAACACACATATACATATGCACTAACATCTACACATTTTACTTATTTTGGCATTCTAAGCCAAAATATGGTTCAGCTAGATAGCTCAACAGGAATGCAAATTGGGAAGAAGAACGCAAATCCAAGGAAACTAAAACAATATTCTTGCACAGTACTATTGAGCAATACTACTCTGCCTCCAGCCAAACTCCTTGCTCGACCATCAACCTCATCTTCTGCTAGGTTTTCAAAAGAGGCAGAATCAGCATGCATTCCCAGAGAGCAAATACGTTACTTCCTGTGTGACCACCATGCACAAAGCACTGTATGCAGGTGGCTGCCTATTAAATGCCTTTTAATAATTCTTGTGTGATCCTGGGGTTTACTCAATCCCTGCAGGAATAGCAGGTTTCCCAGCCTGTGTTCTCAGATGTGCTGAATTCCTTTAGCAGTTGAGGCTGAATCCATAAGACAGGGTTAAAAGCCTATATTTCTACTTCAATAGTTAAGCAAATAACTTTGTTCAAAGGCACACTATAACTGAAAAATAAAGAAAAAAATGTACTTGTGGAAAAAAGTTCTAAAAATGATGATTAATGGATATACTTAACAGGGTATTGCTTACATTCATCTCTGTCATAAAGTTGCCTTGATAGCTTTTGGAAACCTTTATCAGTGCTAATTTTGAAAGAGATTATCACAAGAGATAGGCTTAGCAATATCACCTTTTGCTTCCTAGGACTGCACAGTAGCCCCCTCAGAAAGTAACCTGGGGCTGAATGAGGGTCTGGGCCCTGTGCCATCAAGGTGCAGAGGACTAGAGAACATGGTCTTCTCTCTGCACACAAAATCCACTGTTCCTCCAATCCCACGTCCAGGGGCAGGATCAATGTCTATTTCTACAAGTCAGGCTTGGGTAATAACTCAATGTTAAATTCTTGGCTTGGTGGGCTTCTTTGTAATCAGCTATATTATACAATCTATATCCTATTGCCAAGAGTTCAGAGACAAAAAGATAGAACAGAGTTGAAAACAGTCACAGGGTAAGGGATGCGAGGTTTGCTCTTTGTGTTTAGGGGTGGATTTGCTCAGAATGGCCCCCAACCCTGGAGCTCCAGTGAGGCTCTGTTGGTATTCCAGGTATTTGGATGAAATAGCACTAGATGAAAGAAGACTCTGAGTTACGGAAACTGGAAATCTTGATTTTCATTTCAGCTGCATTCTACAATAAAGGAAAGTTTGATACACATAATTCAATTTCTCATATGTAAGTAATCTTATTGAATAAAATCTTATTGAATAAAATGTTCAAATGAGGTTAATTGGCCCCCTTATTATCTATAAGACTGTTACAGCAAAAATAAACTTATTGATGGATGGCTTGCCAAGGTTGGACTCAAATTTGTAATGTTCCTGCCTCCACTTCACAGAGTGCCGGAATTACAGGTGAGAGCCTAGATGTGTCTCTTACATCCTTAGTAGTTGGCTTTGGGGCCTGCTTCGTTGTGCTCTGTGGCTGCTTGTTGACTGAACTTCCTACCTTGAAGCCCTGACTCTATCACATCAGTCACCAGATTGAAACTCACCAGGCTGCTCCCTCCAAAGGCCTGTGCTCACTTCGGCAGTACATAGACTAAAACTGGAACGATACAGAGATTAGCATGGTCCCCCGCGCAAGGAAGACACACACATTCCCAGGTCGGTATCCAAGGTTGGCCTAGTAGGAACAGGAAGGAAGCTTCCCCTGAACAAGCTGTCTAGGAAGTGGTGGCCTTCCCCATCTAGACAGCCAATGGTTAGCATATGGATCTTCATTTCACTGGGATAAGTGCACCACAATTCTGTCTCACTGTGCAGTTGCAGTGATTGAGATTTTTATGGGTCACTAATCTCACCCCCCACTGTGGAGGTGAATTTCATGTGTCAACTTCAGTACGTCATGGGATGCCCACATAGTTGGCTGAGCACACATTAGGATGTGTTTCTGAGCGTGTTTCTGGATGAGATTAACATTTGAATCAACAGCCTGAGTAGATAGATGGTTCACCATTGTGTGAGTGAGCCTCACCCGATCTGCTGAAGTCTAAATAGGACAAAAGTTGGAACAAGAAAGACTTTGCTCTCTCTGCCAAACAGTGGTCTTCTACCTCCAGATTTGGACTTGAACTTATACTGTGGCCTCTTGTTTCTCAGGCCTTCTCACAAATGTTCTTGGGCCTTCTCAGCCTCCACAATTGCATGAGCCAGTCCCTTACAGTAATTCTGCATGTCTGTCTTTTTGTCTGTCTCTCCTATTGTCCCTGTTTTTCTGATGGTCCAGCATGGTCATTTGTTGCTCCCACCACAAGCAAGGAGCATTCATGACAGATTTAAATTTAAATTTTGTATTAAAATATGCTTGCAGTATATAATGTTGCCATTTATTATAGGAGTTAGATACATGCACTTAACAGAATAGAGAAAACAGAAAAATGTGGTATTTATATATAATAGAATAGTACTCTGCCATGAATAAGGATAGATCTGAATCATCTGTAGGAAAATGGATGCACCTTGAGACTATAATGTTAAGTTAAATAAATGAGACACGCAGTTTAAATGTCACATAATTTCTCTTACATGAGAAGTCCAAAGTATAAATAATTTTTTAAAAATAAAAGGAATAGAAAACAAGGAGATGCCCCTTTGACAAATAGCAGGTTTTTGTAAATTGACTTGTGAAAGAACTGGGTCTCACAGGTGTTAAATGACATACCTAGCACCCTGCTGAAGTAGGATTCAAAGGCAGGGCTGGGCTAGACTCCCCTGAAACTCAGCCTCTTTCCACAAAACACTCACTATGTCGCTACTGGGTTTTAACTGGTTCTCTCTAACTTGCTCTCCCCAGCGAGGTATGCACTGGAGCAAGAGGAAGGAGCAGCAGAAGAAAGAGGCAGCAAGGGCTTCGACGTCATCCTAACTACTTTTCTCATTGCTGAGACAAAATATCCGACACGCAAAGTTAAAGGAGGACAAGTTTATTTCAGCTCACTTTGTAGAGGTTTCAAGTCCATAGTCCATTCCAAGGCAGGGCAGCGTGGCAGAGGGGCATCGCAGAGGAGAAACGGTTCATGGCAGGGCAGGCAGAAGCAGCAGCAGCAGCCCTGCACTCCCTTCTCCCTTTATATTCCGCCCAGGCAGTAAACCTACTGATTGATGCCACCCACACCCAGGGTGGGGCCTCCATTATCCACCCTCTTAATCCCAGCATCTCACGCTTAATCCACTTTCACACAGCCTAATCCAGCCACCTTCTAAACTCCCCACCCATGACAACATGAGGATGTCGGGGGTGGCGGACAGCTAGGTACAAGTCACAAGGCAAATCACATTCGAGACAGTAGCTCAAGGCAAGAAATACAGAAACCAAACACAGACTGTGAGGACTGCAGCTGCAGTCCAGGTTCTAGAGAAGCAGCATTTGCAGCCCTAGCTCCAGAAGGGAACAAGGACAGGGCTGGCTGCAAAATGGACAGAAGCGAGTAGCCTGGCTCTGATGCCAAGGCAGCGAACTTTCCTGAGACCAGATGCTCTTCCTGCCTTCTCACCTCACTCGTGCCAGTCCTCTGTGAGTCTGGCCCAAAGCCCTGCAGGTGAGGGAACAGCAAACAGCTGATGGGCTGACGCAGGTGGGAGCAGAAAGCAGACCCTCTACCCTGGCACTGGCTTTCTCCTGACAGGTGGCTGGAGAAGAACATGTTCCCAATCCTGCAGAGCTGGATGGAAATAGCTAAGATGAAAAACAGTCTCCATGCCGTCCCTTCAGACTCTCCACAGGCAATGGGAAGCAGCCGTGGATCTGCAGGGGAGAAAGCAGTCTTCCCAGCTGAGATCCAACACAAAAATATCTGTGGCAGCTCCCTGAAGGCAGCGGTGTCCTGGATCCAGATGGAGTCTGACTCACAGGAAAAGTCATTGCAGGATTCATCCCAACACATTTATGGGAAACTTCTTGGCCCAGCACTGGGCATATGTTTCCCTCACTGATCAGCTCAGCCATCCTGGGGTCCCCTCTTTAACAGGTGAGGAGATGGTGGTTTGGAAAGGGTCACTCACCCGCCCTAAGCAGAAACACACTCTCCTGTCACACTCATGTACCAGAGTTGAACAGAATGTCCAGTCCAATGTTTGAGTTTGTGCTTTCCCTGCCGGAAGCTGTGGAGGAAGGTATTCTCCAACCAAAATGTCAGAATGTGCAAGACAGAGCAAGAGGGGAGCTGATGCACTGTGCTATCCACCTTCTGGGAAGTCCTCTCTCTCTCTCCCTCCCTCTTTCTGTCCCTACCTCTCTGTCTTTTTCTGTATCATTTTTTGCAGGCTTTAGAATTGTTCTTGTATTTTTCTGTTTTAAAGATGACCCTATACGTCACTTCTCCCAGAGGCTATATTATAAGATGCATTTAAATAGACATGCTGTTTTTAAATAGGAATGTAAAGTAATTTCACCTTTCTCTTATGAACAGCTTGCTTGATAATAATATCCTATAATTTAACTCTTTTCCAAAATGGACATGTTTTCTAAGTGAAAAGTCCCTCATCTTAATAGTTTAAACAATGTAAGTTTGGTCTCCTCATTGTGAAATGCAAGCTTGATCCAATATTCCTTAATGACTCCAGCTGGATTTTCTAGTAGCTAAGTAACTTGGGTGAATTTTTCAGTTTGCATATTTAATCCCCTGATTTTAGGCCAGGAATTATAGGATCCACCAGTCAAAACACATTATTTCTGGACCAGAAATTTTTTAAAAGGCTTTTCCCTCATACTGTTAACTGAGATCTAGATTATTTAACACTTTTACCCTATCAATGGAAAAGAATTCATGTGAAACTTACAAGTTTCTCACTAAGTTTCCTCAATGCTTTATTTCTCATTTTAAATATATTTCATGTCTAACAAGTCAGTTTTATGAAACTTAGCTTAGGGCATACACACATTCGTCTTATGTGTAATTTTACTAGTAATGCCACACGGACCCTTCAAAGAAACTCTCAGGGCCTGTCGTGCCTCCAAGAAGTCCATTTATTCAACTGTGATACCCTCATTCCCAAACGGACTCTTCCTAACAAGCACAGAAGCTGGAAACAACACCAGGAAAATACCCTGGAAAAGCAGTTCACGACATTCTAATGGCTTACAGATGGGCTGGGAACCTTCCTGCCATTTTTTATTGTTTGCTAGCTTCCTCTCTTCTGTCTGGAGTTTTATTGCTTGCTTTCCTTGTTAGTCTCCTGGATGCCTAAATTAACCCACTGAATCTTTCCAGGCTTCCATGAGGGTTTTCAGCTGACTGAGGGGCTTCAAAACTGTATTTCCCCACAATGAGGAACAGAAGACCCTCGTATTACCCCAGCCTGGGAAGACAAAGGCAAAGTACACATCTGCAAAAATATTAAACTTACTTTAACTTTGTTTAATCCTTATGGTTAAAATGATGTCCTTGCAGACCAGAGAAGCTTATGCAGATCAGCTTTATTGGGTGAATACCAATCGGGGGAGCTCAGGCAGCTGGAGGATCATGTGGCTGGGAAAGCGGTGGCATCTTGATGGCTCAGCCTGTTAGGAGCGTTAACTGGCTCACGGGGCTGAGAAGGATTATTACCTGACACATGTGTGTTCTTGCTGAACTCAGAAGGTGACAGCTCAAATGCAACCAAAATTAACTGTCTCAGATGTCACCGGTGCAGAAATAAAGATCAGCTAAGCCCAACAGGAGCAGAACGGGCAAAATCCAGAAAGCATCAGGCACCAAGTTCTCGGTAGCCAGCACCCTGTCTCCAGGAAGCAGCACCCTTGTGTTCCAAGCCTTCTTCCCTGTGTCTTCAGGGAGGTGACTGTGCTCTCCCATGCTCCCTTGCTAGTGCTGTCTACCGCCCCATTCATCCTGCACAGGACCCAGAGCAGCTGTGATCACTCATCATGACCTGACAGCTTGACCTGGGCAAACTCTGGAAGTGTCTGTAGATGATCAATATGGAGACAAGAAACTTAGGAGATGCTGGAATGGGTGGCACCAACCAACAGACTTGCAGCATGGACAAAATAAAAAGGGAAAAATGAAGGAAGTCTTCCCCCTTTCATTCAGAGGGGCTCCAATTTTCACTCTTCTTGGGACATTGGTCTCCAGTTACTTCAGTCCTCCAGCACAGATGCCTCAGCCTTCAGGTGAAGTAAGTGCTTCTGTTTTCTCACGTGGACTCCCACAGGTGACTCAAGTGAACTTCCAGGCCTCTGATATTGCAGACTGTTCCAGGATCCTCCTGCTCTCCAGCAGACAGGATTCTCCTCCATCTTACCTACCTTGTAACTCCCCTGTGTAATCAGACATGGGCACTATTTTATATTGGATTTGTCCCTCTAAGGAACCCTAATACAGCCAGCCAGAGCCCTTCCTTCAGATCATTACCCTTCACTAAGAGATAGTGGTTGATTGTGCTGTGCAGGGAATTCTGGGAATCGCTGGAGACCCTGGCCCCTACCACACGGACAAGACAGGCCTGTGATGCAGTAGAAGGACGCTGACCCAGGAGAGTCAGGAAAGCTGGTGCTGATCCGGTTCTAACTCTATCACTTTGGAGGCTGAGACCCAACTCTGCTATCCTACAGCTGGGCTCCAACTCAACCTGAGTTCATGTGATTTGAAATAAAAAGGTCCTGATGAATGAGAAACACTGAACTAATCTCTGAGTCCCAGTGTCTTTGGAAGAGCTTTTAAGGGCACGTTATAACTTGGGATGTAGACTGCTCTACTCCCAAGTAGACCTGGCACAACACGCCTTATTCTCAGCTGAAGCTGCAAAGTCCCATCAACCCTGTGAATTTCGCAGGGGATTTACCAGGGGTTCCTGAGGTTGTGCCCCAAGGATGTTACTGTGCCACCAGGATACAGACTCACTGCTGTTCTTCCTTGAAAGGATTCCCTCATTGTTATGGACCAATAAGCAAAGGGTGTTACCCAGCCCTCTTTTTCTGGGCAGGAGTTTTTTTTTTTTTTTTTTTTTTCTCCTGGCATGAATCTAATCTGGCACAACTGTTGTGTTTGGTATACAAGTGAAATAAAGGCTTATTTCTCTGTGTAGAGAAACCTTGTCTGGAAGTGATGGGGGTGACTGTCCATCACCTAGAGATCAGTGACTCAGTAGGACTTCAGGATGGCCTTCTTTGAGGAAGAGCAAAGTGTGATCTCAAGGGACAAGGACATTTGAGTATCTAGGAGAGAGCCATTAGTTCCTATCACTAAAATAAATATGCACAGCAGGGAACTGAGAAAGAGAAAAGCTTTGTTTTGACACTCAGTTTTGGAAGTTTCAGTCTACACTTGGACCCATGGTTTTCAGCTGAGGCAGCACAGTATGGTGCAAGCGTGTGGTGAAGTAAAACCCCTCACCTCATGGCCGGGAAGCTGAAGAGAGGAAGAGAAAGGCACCAGGATCCCACTCTCCCTTTCACAAGCAGTTTCCAGTGACCTGAGGATGCCTCCAACTCACCTGTACCTCTCGGGGGTTTCACAACCTCCCACGGCTGCCAGGAACAAGCCTTTAACACATGGGCCTTTGGGGACATGTAAGATCCAAATTGCAGCAAGGGCACTATAAAATGTCTGCTCATCACTCCCCTGTACATTCTCCTTTCCTTAGTAGAATGCCCAGATTTAGCTGGATGAACCACTGTAGAATCAAGAATACATTTTCCAGCTTCTTTACTGCCAGTAGAGGCCATGTGAGCAGTTTCTGCTTAAAAAGATATGGCAGAAGTATCATCTCCACCCACTGGATCGTACTCTAAAAAGGAGCAGCATGCTGTCTTCCTCTTTCCACCCACCCAATAATTAATGTTCAGATGGTGCCAAACCATCAGGGGAAGGTAGTGGATCAATACCTTAGGCATGTAAGAGCAACTGGACAAGAGAATCCAGGATTTCCAACACAGTGAATTTGACAAATCAGCCCTTGTCTTGGTTACTTTTCTCTCATTGTTGAGACAAAATACCTGATCCCCAAAATGAAGGAAGAAAAGATTTATTTATCTTACCGATTTTTGGAGGCTTCAGTTCATACTCAGTTGGCCCCAAATCAGGATGGTGTGGCTGAGGGGCAGCCATTCCTGGCAGCCACAAGTGGCAAGAGGGAAAGGTAAAAGAAGAAATCACACCTCCTGGCCTCCCTTACACTGTATGCCAGCTCCACCCCTGGGCAGGTGCAGCATTCACACTGCCAATCCCAGCACTAAAAAAAATGAATCAATCACAAATGCTAGATTCAGCTGCCTCCATGACTACACAAAGCTTGGAGGGGCCATCCTAACACAAACCATAACAGACCTGGACATTGCTTGAGAGGCAGAAATAAACTTCTCTCTTATTTAAACCACTGTATAGCTGTCCTTGTTAGAGCAGCTAAACATTATGCCTTAATACAGTGTAGATACACGTCCATGAAGATACTCATTTCAGAATTGAAGCTCTCAAGTCAAGGACTACTCAATTCCTGGTGTGAGGTGGAAACTGTAGTAAACATTGGAGACAAGGTGACCGGGATGACTAGAAATGCCTCTGGTCATCCTTCACTGGCCCTCTGTACCTGCATGGCCTCCTCCTGGAAGCTTGGCCCCATCCAGGGTCTCCTTGTTCCAGGTGGTATATGAAGACAGTGGATGCCTTGGTCTCACAAAGCTAAGCAGAACCTGAAGTAAGCGGCCTCTCATACAGTTGCTGTTATTTAGGGCACAGCAAGATGTTGTATGCCGCCATGCCAGGGGAGGGTGTAGAGCAATCCCAGGACTGACACTTGTGGCCAGCACCCCTAACCTTGCGCCACTCTCCCAGTGTCCTGCAGCTGAAAGATCAGCATCTTGTCACCTTAGTTGATAAGCCTTAGTTGGTAAATCAATGGTAAGCCTGGTGTCCATTAGAATTCATTGGGTACTAAATACATAAATGCTTAAATGCTTTGCATTACTTTGGTCTGTAAGCACCAGGGTTTATTCTCCCACCTATTCCTCCTGCCTGTTACTTTTTATTCTTGTTGGAGATGGAACCTTATCTCCAAACTCAGCCACGAATTTCCAAATTTTCTTCCTCTTTGGGTCCTGCGATGAAGGAAAAGGACACTGAATGCCATTTTCCGGCCTGCCAATTTGACTCCAACACATCGTCTGAGAAACTCTTCACCCATGCCTCCTGTAGCCACACTATGGGACATTGTGTGGGTTATACTTGAAAGCTTTAGGTTTAGAAGATGTGGATTCAAGTTTCAGTTCCATCATTTAAAGTAATGAGTAGAGCCTTGGAAAAATGTAAACTGCTCCAAGCCTCAGTAGCATTCTCTTCAAAATCAAGGGACTGGGACTTACCTAACAGAGTTGTTAGGTGAATGAAATAGCTCACGTTAGGTAGTCAGAGAGCTCTAGTTGATTGACTGCTTCACTCTGAGTTTACATCCACTCAGCCGGGACTCTGGGGCAGGCAAGCTGATTTTCTGCATTCGTCTCCACAGCCAAGACTCTTCTCCATTCATCTGCTCCTAGATTTTGTCTCTGTTCGACCTAATCCCAGGGAAGAGTGCCCAGTCCCAGCCAAACCACATAACGTCATTCATCGTATCATTCAATGCATGTTTCCTGAATCAATGAGTGAACCCACGGATGAAGAATAGCAGAAGTTCTCAACCTTTCATGGACGAAGGACCACTTTTGTGGAAGACAGTATTTCCACAGTTTGGGATGACTCAAAAGAGCTCCCACCCTAGATCACTCATGTGGCAGTTCACAGTAGGGTTCAAACTCCTATGCGAATCGGATGTCCAGCTGCTCTGACAAGAGGCAGAGCTCAAGGTTCATGCGATCCATGGGAGCAGTTGTGCAGGAGAATTAAAAGCTAATAGTAAGTAGTCAGGAATGAAGCTTCTCTCATTTGCCTGCTGCTCGCCTCCTGCTGCATGGCCCAGTACGTAACAGACGAGGAAACTGGTACCCCTGAAGTATGGTGTCTATTGTTTTCAAAGACATGCCAAGGTCTCTCAGACTAGTCAGGATTGTGCTCCACCCTCACTCCCCTGATCCTTGGTGTCACTATCAGGAAGTATGAGAATCAGTGACATGTTGTTTCTCTGTTTTCTCAATCCCAGTGACATCCTGGGACTTGTTTCTGCTGGGAAGGATGCCCATGCATGCTTCTGAGCTCTGTAATTCATCCAAGACCAACCCCATGCCAGCCTCTGGGGCAACTGTGTGTCAGTAAAGCAGTGTGTGCTATCTTCCCCCCATGGAATAGCCTCACTCCACCAACCCTGAGAGGCCAGACCCGCTGAGGGACCCACCTGCCGGAAAGGAAGGAGAGACAAGGGGATGAGTGCTTCCATAAGTTCCCTCTCTAGGAAGGGATTTCCAGCCCCTGGCACAAAACCCAGCAGCAGCTGGTCCTTCCCTGGAAATGACACTGGCCTTCAAGAGCAGAGAAAACTGAAAAATAGCAGAAAGAGGAACTTCCCTTCTATTAGACCTGTGATTCTGGCACTTGTTCCCTGTGCTGCAGCAACCCCAGTAGTATTCCCAGAGCCTTGCCCCTCAGAACAGCCCTAGGCTTTGGTTTGGTTTGGTTTTTATAATACTGGGGATTGAATTCAGATGTGCTCTACCACTGAGCTACCTCCTAGGCCTTTTTACTTTGAGACAGGGTCTCACTAAGTGCCCCAACTCGTGATCCTCCTCCCTTGGCCTCTCTTAGTGCTGGTAGTATAGGCATGAGTTTGGGACAAAGAAATGTGTTTCATTGGCTTTGCTCCAATGATATCTCAACGTTGCCTTAGGGAGCTATGCAAATATAAAAAACCCATCTTTCTTCACCTAGCTCTTCTCTATCCTCAGGTGTAAGTATCAAGTCCTGAAAATGTTCCCATCATTTTAGAAAGGGGTGGGCATGAACATGCTGGTTAGAAAGGCAGGGATGACAAAGGAGGAGAAGTAAGCAATTTGGTAAAAGAAGGGTGAAAAATCAGAGAGCTGGATAAGACAGATTTATTAGGAAAGAACCAGTGAGTAGTTTGCTATATCCACACACACACAGGCCAACACCACTCTCTAGGGCTTACGTGTGCAAGAGCTCACCCAGCTCCATACCTGCTCCAAGAGTGTGCAAGGGACATGGGGAGTTGAACACAGAGTATAAGCTTGTCATGGAAGGGTTAGAAATGTCATCAGACTTCTTCACAGTAAGTTGCCTCCAACCATCATTCCTTTTGCTTCTGTGTCACACACATGCAGTGTCCATAGAGAGGTGCTGAGCTGCGGGCTGTCGCAGGGATGGTCTTTCTCCCTGTCCTAATCACACAGCTATGCTCCAGGCAGAGGCAACGCTCCCATAGGATTGGCACCCATATGCCAAGGTGCTGGCAATCCAAGCTAGAAGGCAGGCTTGGCCGGTGGGCAGACAGTTAGTGTGGCTAAGGAGTCACAGGCTCCTCTGGTAGTGCTTGCCTGCCTTCGATCCACTCCCCAAGCCAGCATACGGTGGAGAGGAAAGGGACAGCATTTATCTGGCAGTTAACGTTCTTCAGCCTTGTGGTTGATTAACTACAGGCGTATCACAGCCCTGTCCTCTGCATTAGTTACACAGATCTGTAAGGATGGGACCGTGTTCTAGGCATGGTGACTTTCGCCCAGAGAGAGCTTAAAGCTTTGTGCCTCTGTTCTTGAGCCCGCTTTACCATCCTTGCTGTCCTCTAGCCATGGAAATGTGACTTCCATCTGTGGCAAAGGAACATGAAAGTTTGCCAAAATTTCCCCTGCTGCAGAGCTTCTCTCTGGCCAAATATGACTCAATCAGGTCTTAAGCAAAAGACCTGGAATATCTTTCAGTTCGAGGCCTCATGCCAAGCACAGGATGTAAAAGCTCACTTCTTACTCTTGATGCCCAATTCTGAGCCTGCCCACGACAAATCTCCCCTCCAATCTCAGATGACCTTCCCTTCAAAGCACAAAGGCACCAGCTCACTGTGGGCACAGCGTTGCCAACAGTCACAGATTTCCACACATGGTGTCTCCTCCCTTTCCCTGGAGATCATCCCAAACTTCCTCTCACCTTGGAATATTTTCAGGCCTTGGGAACTGGATGGGAATGGCAAAAAAAAAAAAAAGGATTCAAATTTCTTTCTATGCTTCTTAATACTACCTAACGTTCCTGTGGCACAGTATAAATAGAATCAGGACCATTGTGTGCATGGTTTCATGCACAGAAGGTACATAAGTGGTGTCTTAGTCTGTTTCCTGTTGCTATGACAGAATACCTAAGATGGATCATTTATTACTAAAGAAAGGTCCATGGTGGCTCACAGTTCTGGAAGTCCAAAAGCACAACTCTAGGATCTGCTCAACTTCTGTTGAGGACCATGTGCTGCTCCGTGCAAGGCAGAAAGTAGAAAAGGAATCAGGAAAGAAGATGAAGAGGAGATGGGAAGGGAAAATCTCTCATAATAACCTTTTTCTTTGTGGTAAACATTAGTTTATTCATGGGGGCGAATGTCTTCCACTCTAGATGATCTTACCTTCAGAGCACAAAGGCACCAGCACTGCCAAAATGAGCTAATGAGAAGGATGCCATGTCCTTTCTCTATTGTGAAAGGAAGGCTTATCCTTCCAAAGATGTGTAATTAGGAAGGAGGCCATTAGCCAGGGGCTTCTCCCTTAATTGAGTGCCAATGTAGTAAACTTTAGCCTAACTTACCTTGGAAACAAAGCAGACCAACTTAAGAATCTCGTTTTGTAACAAACAGCTGAGCTTCAGCCAATCAGAGGCAGCCAATCACAGGCAGATGAGCTTCAGCCAATCACAGACCATGGCCAAATAAGGCAAACATCAGCTGCAGCCAATCAGGTGGCTTTTCCTTTTTGCCTCTGTGGCGGGCTATAAAAGCTCATTGATTGGGCTGCAGGTAGACTTCCCTGAGCCTCTTACTATTTCCAAGAACCACCCAGTTCATGAATCATTCTTTGTTCAAATAAACTGTTACGCTTAATTTGTCTAAAATATTTCTCTTAATAGATGAGAGACTATAACGCCCACTTGCACGATTCTTCCCAAAGGTGGGGCTGGTGGATGGAGATGAGGGGCAAAGCTGATTTAGAAAGTGCTACTGGCCTAGGCTGGGAAGGGTCTCGGCCACGGGAACGTGTGGGAAGCAGGGAAGGAGGTAGGAAAGGCTTTCCTGGGAGAGGAAGGGTATGACTGGAGAATGGAAGGGTGAAGACACCCAGAGAGCAGCGACCATCTGAGGTGGGGTGTGGAGGTGCTGAAGGGCAGCCACAGAACCACAGGGACGCACAAGCTGCCCCTGACCACTATGCTTCCTGCTGAGGAGACATGCTGGGGACAGGGAGAGGCCCTCCAGAATTTTACTTGGGAAATGACATAATCCTACCGACCGTTTGGGAAAACTGACTCTAGCAGAGGCATTCATATCACCTGTTAATAAGTCACAAGCAACTAAGTATCTGCTCTCCAGATCCAGTGGATTCATACACAAATGGCAGCACACAGGGAAAAGGAAGGCGCCACTGGTGCCAGGTAAGGGGCTGTGCCTTATGATTATCAGTTCCTGGGGTCCCTCAGCTTCCTACCAAGCCAGAGCACAGGTGTGAGGCTGCTTCCCGCTCCTGCCTGGCCAGAGGTCCACAGCTCCATCTCATTCAGGGAAGCATTTGCAGGGAGGTTCTCTACCTGGGATTCGTAAGACTAAAGAGCATTTTCTGGGCCAGAAAGTCCTTGTCAGCTGAGCAGCCACGGGAGGGACCCCTGCCCCAAGGGAGGCTGCCAACACGTGCAGAGTCCTCTCCTGTCTTCCTGGTCTCCCCCTTCTGTCTAGCTGGGAAACTTCTCTCACTCATAAGGCTTGCACTGATGCTGCTCAGGTTGAGTCCTAGCCTTTGACATTTATTATATTTTAATCCAGAGAGAGGCACCTTCTCCATTTTCTACTGTCATTTGCCCTTCAGAAGAAGCCAACGGTTAATGAGGGGAAGAACAAAATGAGGAAAAGAAAGATTGAAGAGAATTTGTATCACATCGCAAAAAGATTATGCTATGGTAAAGGGATATTTTAAATATCATTGGTGTTTTATTCATATGTCTATTTAGTAAATGCAAGAAATGCAAGATTCTTGAAATTTATCAAATACATTCCTATGGGCTTTCATACTTA
This sequence comes from Hydrochoerus hydrochaeris, assembly GCA_004027455.1. Taxonomy (NCBI): domain Eukaryota; kingdom Metazoa; phylum Chordata; class Mammalia; order Rodentia; family Hydrochaeridae; genus Hydrochoerus; species Hydrochoerus hydrochaeris. Next base: position 47,051 of record PVLA01001820.1, on the reverse strand, counting down.
CCCAAGTCACCAGAGCACAGGGATTAATAGACCAGTAGATATTAGTAAACCTGCCTGAATCTTAATTAATACAGCTATATTGTACATGAATAAACCTTTGGAGTGCTTATTACTACCAGCCAGCCAGCTGGCTGGTTCTTCCTCAACGACATCACTACTCTGAGTAATTTTGCATAGCAAAGATTTTAGTAAATCATTTTTTATTTTTGCATAAAGAACTCAAGATACAGAAATAAATCACTCCATCTTTCATCTACAAATCCTAACACAGTCTAAACATATTCACATCTCTTTTAAATGGTCTCTTTCGGCTCTGAAGATTTCTAATTATTTCTTATCAAAAAAAAATTGCTCAGTTCTAAAGAAATCTCTCCCAGATAATACCCGGTCCCCTGAACTCTGTTCCATGCTGGGTGCTTACCAACTCTGGAAGCTCCACCACCAAAACAGTGAAGCAAAGCAGTGCTGCGTGGGTTGAGACACCTTCCCCACTTCTGAGACACTGGGCTTGTCTGAGAAGTCTCCAAGGTAATATAATGCTGTTCTTGAACTGCATGTAGCTCCCTGAGGAAGTTCTGGAAGGTTTTATTTCTTCCTTGCTAGATGAGAGGGTTCAAAATGTTGGGATAGCATCACTGTTGTGTGGTCCACCCAGAGACTCCCCCAATGACACAAATTTGTTCTATTCCAAGAGGTAGTCACAGCATGTCAGTGGCATTTTTTTTTTCATTTTTTGATCTTAGTCTTGCATCTTCACTGGGTTTGCTAAGCACTTTGCCAAGGCTGCTGTGGTGGATTGACAACTGGTGGTCAACTTTGACACCCAGCTGAACTGAAGCAGCATGATGCTGGGCATGGTTTGCCCACCTGAGGATTGTTACCAACGTAAAAGGGCAAAGTGGAGAGGAAGAAGTGCTGTGGTGTTGTTGTTTCTCTGGTTGCCCTTGGCTCTCCTGGAGGAGTTTGTCAAGCTTCTTTCCTACTATGAACTTGACTGTTATCACCGGAGAGATCAGGACCTTGTCACTGAGATTGACTGAAGTTCACTTTGGGAAGCACTGGTCCTTAATTTGAGCTTCAATTCCTGGCTCTCGAGGGGAAGATAGTGTGTTGTTTGAGCTCCTGGAGAAGCTTGTCATGCTGGCTTCCTGATATGCATTCGGCTATGCTCATCTTCAGAGGAGCTCAGGACCTCCTGTCACTGAGGATGGCTGTGGTACTTTTTCAGAGAGCTCTGTTCCTGGCTCCAGTGCAGAACCCTCAGCCTACTGGCATAGACCCTTCATCCTGCTGGTACAGACTTTCTGGCTACTACTGCTGACCTTTGGGCCTTCCCAGCACTGATCCATGAAACAGACTTGCATGAGACATGAGCTGTAGATCTTCACTGGACTCATGCAGGGTGTTGCCACGGGATCCGGACCCTCAGCTGGATTCTTTGGGGTCTTTAGTGTGTGGACAGATTTTCTGCACTTTTTGTGTTGACTCTTTATATTTTTTAAACTTTTTGAGACAGGGTCATGCTATACAGTTCAGGCTGGCCTTGAGCTCATTTTGTAGCTCAGGTTGTTCTAGAACTTGCAACAATCCTCCTACCTCAGCCTCCTGAATGCTGGGATTATAGGAGTGTGCCACCATACCCGGCTCCATTGTGCTTGGCTCTTTGGGTGACTATTATAATTCTATAAATTATGTGTCCTGTATTAAATTATTTTCCTTGCAAACCCTGACAACAATGACAGTGAAAGCCAATGAAGTTCTATTGGAGATTCTTGTCCACGTTTCTCTTATTTTTTAGTATGCTTGATTTTTACCTTTAAGTGGTCTTTCCAAAGTCATCTGTAAGTGAAGCAGTTAGTCACATGGTCTGGGAGCAGGTAGAAGAGCTCTTAATCACTTCAGAACACCAGGCATCACAATTGGGTGTGTGTGTGTGTATGTGTGTGTATAGGCATGCTTAAAAGCTCACTACTGAATCACTCACTTGAAATTAAAATTATAGATATTTGGATTTTGGAAGAGATTTTTAAGTGTACTACTAACAGTTCTAACTGATTAAGTCATTCTTTCTTCAAGTATGAGAATCTTTTGGAATATTCCTTAAAGCTTCAGCCTTCTGGATCCTACCCTAAGTCTACAAATCAGAATCTCTTGTAGCAGAGGCCAAGGATCTGTGATTTTAACAAACACTCTAAATGATTAAGAGGCCTAAAGTCTAAATTCTGAAAAATTACTGGATTAAATATTAACTGTCCTACTACTAACTGGGCATGGTGTCACTTACCAGTAATCCTAGCACTCTGGGAGGCTGACATAAGAGGATGGCAAGTTCAGGCCAGCCTGGGCAATTTGGTGACTTAGCAAGACCTTGTCCCTTCACCAAACAAATAAAACTTTTTAAAGTTGGGGGATGGGGAACTGAGAAGCAGTTCAGTGTGAAGGTCTTGGGTTCATTCCCCAGTAGAAGAAGAAGGAGGAGGAGGAGGGGAAGAAGGGGAAGGGGGAGGGGAAGGGGGGGGAGGGGAAGAAGGGGGAGGGGGAGGGGAAGGGGAAGGGGAGAAAAACTATCTTGCTTTATGTAGTCTATAAACACACACATTGTGGTCCCTCAAGTTTAGTTTTTATGTGGACTTACATTCAAAGCAAAAACCTGAGGCCGCAAGCCATAAACAAATTACTTTCAAACAGTATCATAACAATGACTTTTTCAAAAAATTACTTCAAAAGGATTGGAACAACCTTCTGCAAGCACCTCTCCTACTCCTCTAATTTCCTGCCCTCAAGAAAAAAAATTAAAGCTTTAAAAATCTTTCCCTTTTATACACTGAAAAATAAAAGCTACTAAAAGAATTTCTGGATAGTTGGGAAAATGTGAATATGAGCTACATATGACATGTTACTGTGGTGGGGTGTGACTGTAGCCTGACAATGTGTATGAATGTCCTCGGTCTTAGGAGGTACTGACTGTGAAGGATCTAAGCACAAAGTGTAATGTGTCATGATGCTGTCAATTTACTTTCAAAGGTTTGGAAAAAAAGCGCAGTGTGTGTGTGTGTGTGTGTGTGTGTGTATGTGTGTGTGTGTATGACCCTAAGGAACTGGAAAAATATAATCCTCTAGGCACTTCCAAGGCACTATTTGGTCCTATTTCATTTTTAGATAGGTGCATGGTGGGGTTGGGGGTGCTTTGGTGTATTTGGCAGAGAAGGACCATGAGAACACCCAAGAAAAAATATTTTTAATTTAGCATTAAATCTATTCATCACAGAAATTTCTTCTTCTAAAGCCCCTATTCTCTAGTATGCTCTTAGCTTCAGATTAGATTATTCAATCCTCAGCATCTTATGGTGATGCTAAAAAATTCCTTTTCTAGAAAATTAAATTTATTTTAAATGATGGTAAATGCAAAACTTGTTTGCACTATTGGATTTCCATGTGATGTTACAGTGCACCTATAATCATATAATCAGCTTAAACATAGCTGTGCTTCAAAAACATATTGCTTCTTTATGGTGAAATTCAAAATCCTTTATTCTAGTTTTTTTTTTTAATATTCAGTATACAGCACTTCCTGTAGTCACCCAGCCATGCCGAGGCACACAAAGCCTCTTATTCCTATCTACCTGCACTTCCATTCCCAGTATTCAACCCTTCCCCATGCCTCCCTCCCTACCTCTGGTCACCACCATTTTATCCTCAATTTCTATGTGATATTTTTAGATTCCATATTTGTCTTTCTGTGCTTGACTTATCTCACTTAACATAATGATCTCTAGTTCCATCTATGTTGTCCCAAAGGACAAGATTTCATTATTTTATATGGAGGAATAGTATCTATTTGTGTACATGCACCATGGGATGGTTAATCTTGATTGTCAACTTGACTGTCTACTAAAATGTCTAACCAAATGACTGTCTACCAAAATTGTCAACTCAGGAACAGATGTTGAGGAATGCCTAGGAAAAAACACCTCCAGGCAAGTCTGGCTGGGTACCCCCTGAGGGGTGGGTACCTACCCCCCCTGAGGGCTGTATCCAGTCCCTGGGCACTTCCTTTCAGGCATTTTTCCCAACCTGCTTTCTGCCCCCTGGATGCCATGAGTTGAACAGTTTTTCTGCCACACCCTTCCACCACGATGGTTCTGCAGGGAAGCCAGCTGACCAGGGACTGCAACCTCTGAACCATGAGCCAAAATAAACCTGTGCTTTTATCTGTAGGTGCCAGGTAGGCTCTCTCAGAAATGGAAAGCTAACTGGTATACACCATATTTTCTTGACTCATACATCAGTTGTTGGACATTTGGTTAGACTGAATAGAAACATGATCAGCCAGCAAGGAGAGGCTTAATAATGTTTTAGGAGTGTGCTAGTGTTATGTCCCTACCTCAATGGCAGCATTTTTCAGCACTCAAGGACATCACACCCAGAAACCCCAGAATCAAGCAAAAAGGTGAGATGCAGTATCCTGAAGCCATTTGGAAGTGTTAAAGCAGGAAACTAAAATTTTCTATTTTATTGATGCTAAACAAAGCCTCATTAGCAATACCATAATAAATGTCATGCTAGCTAAATGCTCTCTAATCAAGCATGTGAGGCCCAAAAAAGCAATACAGAGAAGGAGGTGGGTCAAGGGAGGAAGAAGAAGGGAGATTCCCATCGACCATCATGGCACAAAAACTAAGATAAGACAGAAAACCTAGACGAGAAGGCATCTTTTCTCTCAGAGGTACTGGGCAGATTGCCCTCTCTTATCCCTGGTGAGGAGGAATTAGACATAAGTATTAGAAACTAATAGTGGTAGCTCGAGGGCTGAATAGCTGCCTCATCACCAGAACCTGAGAATGGTTCGGAGATAAGGGTGATTCTCCTGGATTAGCTCAGTGGGTGCTACACGCAATCACATGGTCCACATTAAGAGAGGCAAGAAGGTCAAGGAGAGAGAGAAAGTCATGTGAAGACGGAAGCAGACATTAAAGTGATACGGCCACAACACAGGAAGAACAAGAAATCTATCCTCCCTTGGAGTCTCCAGAAGGAACCAGAGCTGCCAGCATCTTGATTACAGATTTCTAGAATCTAAGTCTGACCTCCAAAACTACAAGAATCGAGTATATATCCATAACCTCCAAAATCTATATCTGCCTTCCAGAACTATAAGAGCGAAAGAGTATATTGGTGTTGCTTAAAGCCACTAAATTTGTGAAAAGTTGTTACAATTACAGCAAGAAACAAATTCATCAACCACGTCATTGTTTACTGCACGTGATTAAGTCAGCTGACAGCAGGCTGTAGTGCTATGGTTCCATATTCCTCATTAAACCTCATTTTTTTGTATTTTCATAAGCTCTTGTCTTATCACAAATTCTACCAAGAAAATGTTATAGACTATAGAAAAAAATCTAGCACCCTCTACGACAATCAAGGCAGACCCTAGAGGTGAGAGAAGGGAAGGACTCCATCAGTCCCTCTTCCCCAGGAAGGGCAGCCTTCCTAACTGAGAGCCCCAGGCCCATTCCTGCCTCCCACCTGACCAGATCTTTCCAGCCATCACAGAATCCTGCAACACCAAAGAAACAAACTGTTTGTCAACAGAGCCAAAGAGACCAGTGGGATGCAGTTTGATGTAGCAGAGACATGCATGCTATTGAATCCCAGGTCTGAAGTTAAGCCCCATAAACTAAGCTATTTCATGTGAAAATCAGAAACAGAAATACTTAGTGGTCAACCTTTTCTTGTGAATGAAATCAGGTTACGGAAATAAAGTTCCTGACATGGTAGGTATTACAATTGTAGCTATTACAGCTGTGAATAGCTATCCCAAATCCGTAGGGGGTATTACAGTCTGAAAGAGGACCTCCAACTCCTGTGTCCGTCTGTGATGCTGGTTCTAGTAAACCAGAATTGGCACCAGCTCCAGCACACCAAGCTGCTTTCCCTTTTCTTGGGGGACAGCAACTCGCATTGCTGCCTATCAGCGTGATCCCTTTCTGGTGGCCACGACCACTCCCTGCACTGCCCTCAGCTAACTGAGTCAAACGTGTGTTGGACACCAGCTGTGAGATGCGTGGGAGATGACTGAGACCAAGTGGGAGACTTGGTAACCCAAACAACACTCCCCCTTTAAGGAGAGCATATTTCAGTGTTGCCAGACAAGAATAGAGTTGACATTTATGGTGCAAATAAGTGGTGAGCAGAAGAGGGACAAAGAGAGCTACCCCGACCGGTTCACAGAAGATAAAAGAGTTCATATGGCTGCTCCAAGGCAGCAGTGATTGACCCAGACCCTGGAGATGGCAAGGCAGGACGGTGACAGATGCTGAGGGATGGCGGGTGTGTACCAGGAGGAAGGAGCCTGCTCGGAGAAGGGTGAGCGGTCTGTGAGGGTAGACATTTAGGGACGCAGTGGACATGCTCACATCTCCTCTCCACAGGCAAATGTTACTTCTTATTAGGACGGTTCAGCTTTGTGCTTTATGGTCAGGACAGGGCACTGAGAAGGGAAGGGTGTTTGGAGATTCAGCCACTCTCTCCCCCAGGTGCAGCCAACACTATACAAGAAGCTAATATTCCCTTCTTATGAGAGGAATGGCTCGTTCTGTTCCCTCACAAGCAATCATAGAACTAACTGCTGGGTACCCATAAAAGTGAGGAAGATCCAAAACAGATATTTTTGTGACAGAGGGACCCTTTGGTGGAAGGAGACCTATAAAAGGGATGTGCCAATTTCCAGGGAAACCCTAGGCCCTACCTTCCAATGCAGGAAATCAGAGGAACCAGTAGGCAGGGGTTAGGAGATTCTTGGTTGTGCCAGTCTGGAGCCCATCAGGAAGTTTCCTTGCAAATGGGGTGGATCTACTCTGGTGAACTGTACTCAGCTGACTGGTCCCAGCAAAGCAGAGGCTTGGTGCTCAAACCCCTAGACTCACAACACTAGCACAGGGCAACACCTGGAACAAATCCATGAGACCGCAACTGCGAGCTCAAGAGACGGTGATCTTAGGGCCTCATTAACTGGGGCTCTGCTCTGTAAGTACCTCACGCTAGCCATTTGTGCGCTGGAGCATCCTAATTCAGGGTGTGTCACTTGGGCATAGACAGGACAGCCTGGCTGGGTGCCCTTCTGGCTCTGTAGAAAAGAGTCAGACAGCCAGGGCCACTCCTCCAGGTGACGGTGACCCCTCGGGGCATAGAAAAGGTTGTGCTGAGCAACGAACAGAACTCTCTAGTTTTTCCTCTGCTTGTTACTTGGAAGTGGAGGTGAGTTCTTAGAATTCATTAAATGCTCAGAACTCCTGGATGTGGAGGGTGACACAGGGTCCCAAGGGGAAAAGACAAGACTTTATAAAGGCCATAGCGTGTTGGAGATATGGTAGCGTGTTAGGCATTGCTTGCTTGAGTAGCAATTTCAAGATGCCGGTGTTTGTACCCTTCCCTGCATCCAGATGGTCAGTGGCACACGGCGAAGTCCCCAAAGGAGCTCTGTCCAGTCGGCGTTGCTTGGTCAGTTTGAAACGCATTAAAATCTTCCTACCACTGGATCTACGCGGATTATATTAAATTTATAACTAACTCACATCAATTTGTCTCATTTATATTCAGTCCTAGATAAAGGCCCCTCTCTTCCACAGCTTCTTGTAGCATATTATTTTTTAATTATATAATTTAATGTCAAACTACGCTAAATGTAAGGGAGACAGGGCTGATCGCAGCTGGCGTTCAGAAGCTCAAGCCGGGTGCTGGCCTCGGCATCCAGCCACGTTCTAGGGAGCCTCAAATTCACCGAGATCCATAAACCTCCTTTCTCACTAGACCACCTCATCTCCAATCTGTCTCCCCAACTGCGCAACTTACTGCCACCAACGAGTGACGGACGCCAGGCCACGGTGTGGCTCATGGCATAACCTTTGTCTAACACACACAAGGCCCCAGCCTCTCAAATAAAAATAAATAACTACAAGTGAAAGACGATCTCTCAGCCCCTCTCAGAGTGAAAACAGGAGCCACAGAGACACTGGCTTCGTGCTATCCCCATTTTGCCGGTCACTGTCACGAGGAACCGCAGGAAGAGCCGCAGCAGTGGCCCCAGCCTGCCAACCCCAGGGGGCTTGTCACCCACTTTGCTGGGGAGACGCAGGCAGACAGCTGCCGCAGGCACGTCTGTGTGTATGTAAATATCCATATACATACTGTGAACTCGGAGAGAGCCTGGCCATCTGCCACCAGTGCAGCGTGCAGCTCGACTCTGCCGTCGGCGGCGCAGATGGAGGCAGGCCAGCGCCGCGCCACCCTGCCCAGCCTGACACTCGCACGCATGCAGGCCCAGCAAGCAGTTTCTGAGCCTTGGAGCTTCCCCCACCACTTTATTACAATGAACAAAAAACGCAATTCGAATTCAAGCTTGTCTTCCGCCTCATTGTTCTAACCGGGCGGGGACGCGCCACAGTGTTATCAACAGGAGGTTGAAGGTGGCCAGACGGCAGGACAACAGACCCCTCTCTCTCTCCTGCCCAAAGCTCTTCTGCAAACTCTTCCAATAACTCTCAGATCCAAACCCACAGCCCATTGAAAAGTTCCTACTCTGGGTCCCAGAGATGAAAGTGCACGGCCTCAGAGAGACCCCAATAAACCCTATTGTTCCTCCTGCTGCCCGCCCTCCCTTCTTCGGCCTCAAAGCCCAGCTGCCTTAGTTTTTCTCTCAACTGGATTCTCACTCCTGCTGCCTCGTTTCCATAGAATCACAGAACTCAAAGCTAGAAAAGACGCTATTTCCCTTCACGCCACCCCCAAGGGCAAAATGTCACCGAGATCCTGCTCTGCAGTCTGCACAGACCTTCGAGCCCCTGAAGATCGTTGAGTTCTGTCACCTGCAACGGAGGGCAGCGCTGGCCATGGCAGGCCCACGACGGCTGTGCTGGCAACTTCCCCTTCCAAAAGAGCTGTCGTTTCTGGCTGGAGACGAGGAGCCTTGTGCTGGCGTGTCTTCCTAAGCTCTCCCATGATGGGCCTGTCACCGATCCTGCCGTGCGCCTGGGAGCTGAGCTCTCAGGGAGGAGGCCAGGGCAGGACACTGCGGCCAGGGGGCCTGCACAGAACCCATTCTGGACTGTGACCTCGGAGAGGGTTCCCATTGGAACACCCAGGCCCGCAGCAAGTAAGACGCTTGCTCCGGAGTTGTCAGTCGTTCAGACCAGCCACCGTGCGATGCTATTGTCCTGTGATTCGTGGCCACAGTGCAAGTTCTCCCTTCCCTCCCCCAGCCATAACGAAGATTACCAGTCTTTTGTAGCCTTCTTTGAGGATCTTATTTGGTCATTTTATGTGACCAGTTAACCTATGAAATAATATTACTGCCAGTAATCCCAGTTACTCAGGAGGCTAAGGCAGGAGAATCGAAAGTCCTGGGCTAGCCTGGGCAACTTAGTGAGACCCTGTCTTAAAAATTTGCTTAAAAAAGGGGAAGGGGCTGGCTAGGTTCATAGTTCAGCAGTCCTTGAGTTCAACCCAGTATGATCAAATTGTTAAGACAGTTTTTAGGGGCCAAGGATATAGCTCAGTGGCACAGTGCCTGCACGGGAAGCACAAGGTCCTGAGTTTGATTGCTGGTACCAAAAATAAAATAAACAAATCAAAAAGATACATTTTAGATGACCTGGCAACACCTTTACCATCTTAATACTGAGTGTGGCTGAATGGTAGATGTGTTGGACACTGAGCGTTACCCAAGGGAAAGAACTATGTAGGAGCCCAAAATGAGGATGGTAGATGATCATCAACTACCTGGTCGGTTCTTGTATTTATTCTTAAATAATATAATTGGCAATATTAAGTTGATTTTCTGCAAGTGACATTGTGTCCATCACAGTTGGAAAAATGGTCAGGCTCTAGTTGGCCCCAGATAAGTAGCAGAGACAAGAAAATGTCCTCAGATGTTCCACCCTGTCAGCCTGGAGATGTGGGTCTGTCACACAGCCAAGGATGAGTCCTTCTTGCTGGATTGGCTCAGAGGGCAGCAGGGTCCACTGACACAGGCCACTAACAGGGAGCAGGCTCCTGCACAAAAATACACATACTTTATCATGTGCTGTCCAATTTTGAAATGGTAGTTGCGTTCCCTCCACACCAGCCTGGAAATCAGCCCTGTTAGGAATCATGATGAGACCATATTGATTGCTTCTCTAAGCATCTCTTCAAGGGATTCTCTAGACACACTTGACTGAGCTGACTTTAATTTAAGCACTTTGCTATCTACAGATTCTATCAGTCTAGCTGTGTGAAAATTATGACATTAAGGCCCCAGTTTCCCAGAGGAACTCAGAGCGCTGATGTTCTTGATGTCTTGAGCTTCCCCAGCTTAAGGGAGGGCTGGGCGAGCATGCCCCTCTGTAGCAGGCAAGCCCAGCACCTACAGCACTTTCTCAGGCAAAGTGACGCTTGCCTGTCCATTTTCATCTCCAGGCAAAGCAACAAAGTACATATGACAAAATCCCAGTGCTCTGAACAGGTCCCCCAACCCTGAGGAGCAGCTCTCCTGTCTACACAGAGGAAGGGAGCAACGTGAAGGAAATGCATCCCCCTCCACCATAGGCAGGTTTTTCAAAACATATTTTTAAGCAATACACATTATTTGCATGGATTTATAATGCACAGCGTCATGCCTTGATTTGTGCACATATTGGGTACCAGTTAACTCATAATTTGCATATTCATCCTTTCAAACTTTATGGTGACTACATTTCAAATCCTTTCTTCTTACTATCTATACATATAGGATGTCAGGTTCTTTAAAAAATAAAAATAAAAATTCATTTTGATGGCTCCAGAGAAGGTCATTCCAGCTAATGTCTGTTGGGCAGAGTCTTTGATTTATTGACAGTGGGGCAGAGTGGGAATTACAGGTACAGAGAAGAAATAGATTTTCAACCCCTTTATTTTGTTGAAACTATTTCCTTTCATAGTGTGAATGGAATTTTAGAAATGATATCTAAAGCACAGCAGGAAAATAATGTAAATCTAGTGGTAGGAAATTCTTCCCTCCAGGCACCATTCAAAAGCCTAACTCATTTGAGAGAAGTTACAGGGGTTGGTAGCAATCCTAAGGACTCTGCCTAGTGGCATCTAGGTGACAGGCAAAGCACTTGGGGACCTGGGCTGCAGTGGTGAGGCGTCCCCTGGAGTCCCCCTCTGCAGGCAGCATCCAGCCTTCTCAAGTTGCTCTCTGGAGGCGTGTGGAGGTGGCTCTCATGTTGCAGAGTATTTTGTCATGTCATTTGTTCCATTAAGATTTGTTTAAAAGGGAAAAGAAATGCAGGAAGCAAATGTCAACAATGGAGAGGATTTTGTAAATACCATTCCACCCACTCCAAGCAACATCGCCTACATCAACACTTACCCAAACGTTGGTGATTCTTTTGAGAGAAATTACGCAAAAATGACAAGTCACAGTTTCTATTATTTCAAGAAGCTTTTACCAAAAATCTATTTTGATTTCACACTTCTGAGCACAAAGAGTCATGACCACACTTCCAAGCGTGAGGTCTGTTTCGACACAATTGGAAAGTGTTGCCAAGAAACAGGAAGTTGGTGAGCAAGCAAAGAAAGAAATGCAACCTGGGACAACTTCTGTGAGAGGCGACCCCATGTGTCCCTGCACCAAAGTGCTTAAGTCACCCACCCCAAAGGGATGAACAAGTGCAAATAATGCCAACCAGGGTAAAACATGCTTTTCAAGATGAGATTCTTATAGTGAGGCATCAGGAAACAGTCAGCGATGGAAAAGAGTGTGGGAGAATGGTCAACTTTCCAGTAACCCTTAGAAAGGGAACTGAAACCTAAAATCCTCATGTGATGAACTTTTCCCACTGCATCAGCAGGGAGCATTGAGGGTGGTGAACATTTGGTTGGTTGGTTTCTGGATTTGGAGAACAGAAGCAAAAGGAGTCACAAAAGTAATGAACTAATATGACTGGTAACCACTGGGCTAGGGAAGGCTCCTCTGACCCCAGAGCTCAGCTCACAGAAGGCACAGAGAGGGATCCACCAGGACCACAACCGGAGCATCCTTGCTGGAGGTGGGTTTTGTCTCACCCAAGGCATGAGATTGATTCCAACTCAGGTTGGGACTGGTTCAAACTGAGACAGTTTTTCCAGCTATGGAAAGACTTGTCCTCCAAATCATAAAAGCTGCTTTTGCCTCCTTCCCTTTCCCAAACCTTCAATCCCAGAGGTATTTAGTGGAGCAGAGAAAGGGATGGAGGGGCCACCACAGGCCAGAGTGGTGGTGAAGGGTCCCTTCAAGGGATGCCAGAGAGGTGTTCTCACAGAGGAGGTGGCAGCCTGGGTGAGGGATATCCTTGTGGGGTGACTTTAACCAGACTGGATACGTCCAAAGTGTAGATTATAAGTGTGCCAAGCAAGAGAGAGGTTAGATGAAGACAGTCGCAAATCAGCCAAGGGAGAGAATGAGCCCCATGGTATTAGATTGGAGTTGGAGTTAAGATTTTTGAGACAGATGGATAAACAGATATTAAAACATAGCTATAGATACAGAAATAAGTAGAGATTGAACATGCATGCATACCTACGTTTCTGGGTTTTTATGCACCTATGTGTAATAATGAATTGGAAATGTCTAACTCTGCCAGTGAAGAATGAAGCATTCAAATAATGACCTGGGACAAGTCAAAGGGTCAGAAGTGATATTTTGAAGGGCTTCCTGCTGGCCAAACCCAGACAGAGAATCAAATTAGCATTAGACTTGGTCAAGCTTAATAGATAACAGAGAAAAGCAGGAGTCTATACTGATAGAGATCTGAATAGAAGTTTATAGATTGATGGGATATTTTACATGGCTTCTAATTATTCTGCTCAAAATGTCTGTCAGTTACAAAGGGTAAAAGGATAAATCTGGTGGAGAGGAGGAACCTGGCAGACTCCATGACCCAGTAACCTCACCATTAACAGGGCAGGTAGAAATTGTTCACCTCCTGACTACAAGTGTTTGGAAGCATGCAGCCTCATTTCTGTAATATTCCAGCCAAAAATATACAACCCAACTCTAACTGAGGAAATACGTCAGACAAACCTAAGGTGGGGACACCCAACATTTAACTGGCTAGTGATCCTCAAAAATGTCGAGGTCCTGGGCCCAGGATTTAGCTCAGTGGCTCAATCACTTGCCTGGTAAACACAAAGTTGGGAGTTGGATCCCTGGTTCCAAAGGGGGAAAAAAAGATTGAGGTCCAGAAAATCAATCAAAGACTGAAACACTCCTGTAGACCAAGAGACTATGTAGCATGGCAGCTAAAAATGCTGTTTCTGGACTAGATACTGTTGCTTTCCCCACCATTACTAAGACAGCTGATGAAATTGGAATGAGGTCAGAAGACTAAATTGTAGAAGTATATATTTTTTTCTTTTACTAAAAAATGAACCTAGGGCCTTCTCATTGAACCACATCCCTAGGAGTTCATTCATTCGTTCATTTTTGAGACAGAATCTTGCTACTTGTGATCTATACCAGAGCACTAAGGATGCAAATCTATACCCCAACCCACTTCTTTTCAATATTGTAACTTTGATGAGTATGTTATGGCTATATGAGAGATTTGGGAAATACAAAGTAAAATGCAAACTATGCATTTTCTATGTAAGAAACATAAACTAAAATACAGTGGCACCTCCATTCACAAATTTAATTGGTTCCATGATTCTGGTTATGAGCCAAATTGGTCATGAACCAAATCAAATTTCCCTATAAAGTTCAATGTAAATAAGGTTAATCCATTTTGAACCACATGTATCTTTTAGCCACAAAAATATGAAACAAAGTCCAGTACAGTATGAAGAGAGAGAGCACTAACCTTGTCTGGGCATGGAAGACAAGAAGGTGGGTAGGGAGGAGACTATGTTTGAAAGGAGAGTTCCCCTCCATAAAGGCATTGGGAGATCCCATTCAGAGGTTCCCTCTCTTCTTTTTCTCCTTAGGTGAAGGGCCAGTTTTGATGAAAAACCTGCCTGATGTCACTTGTTTTTTTCCTGTGCTGCACAACCCTCTGGAATTGAGAGACCACATTATCATTCATCAGATTCAGCACACTGTCCATTACAGCTATGCTGGGGTGATGCTCTCCAAGGAATCCTGGTCTTCATTTCATTTTTCCGTAATGTGTTTCATCACATCACTGCTGACCTCCTCCCTGTCTTCCTCATCTTCAGTGGAATGAGCACCTCCTGCTGCTCACTCTGGAGTCCAGCAAGGTCTTCCATCGTCAGCTCCTCCTTAGGGTCCTCAGCAAGTTCCTCCTTGCGAGACGCATGCTCTTGCCCGTGGACACAGTCTCCTCCAGTACCTGAGCGTCAGACCCTTCTAAGTCCATTCAGCGGCACCTTCTGGCCACAGTTTCCCCTACGCTGAGTTGATGGTCTGGCACGTGATATCTTCCCAGGCTTTGTCAGTGAGGCTGATGCAGTGCAAGATGTTAAAATATTTCCTCCAAAACTCTCAGAGTCAAGGACATCTCTTCAATGACATTAAAATGCCTGGTGAAGAGCACTTTTGTGCACAGCTTCTTGAAGTTTCAGGTCATTTACTGGCCCATGAGCTGCAGAAGAGGTGTCATGTTGGCAGGGAGGAACCTGACCTTTATGAAGTCACACTCAGAGTCCATATCACCCACCAAGGCTGGAGAGTGTGCAGAGAATCGTCTGTCAGAAGAAAGCAACTTTAAGGCAGTTGGCTGTCAGAGATATGCTTCTTAACGGTAGGTGGGGACACCTGGTGCAGCCATTCCATGAACAATTGCCTTGTGTCCTAAGCTTTCACACTGGCCCTCCACGTGACAGGCAGCTTGGCCTTGTGCATATGAGGGATCTGGGAATGGTGCACCAGTAGTGGCTTCATCTTCAGACTGGCACTTGAGTTCACACAGAATAGCAAAATGGTCAATCTGTCCTTCATGGGCTTGTGTTCCGGCAGTGCCTTTTCCTCCTGTGTGATATTGATTCCACTTGGCATTGTCCTCCAGAAGAGACCTGTCTCATCACAGCTGAACACTTGAGCGATGTATCTTTCTGCCTTCATGAATCCCACAAATTTTTTCTTACAGGCTTCTGCAGTGGTCTTGTCAGAAGAAGAAGCCTCACCATGGCTTGTCACACTGGGAATGCCACTTCTCTTGTGGAATTTATCAAACCACTGTTACTGGCTTTAAACTTGCTCATGGGTTTCCTTGTGATTTTCTGGCTTTTTCACAAACCATAGCTTTACTAACGCTGTCACCTTCAGTTGTTTCTCATTCAACTACATAAAAGCTTTTCCACCTCTTCCAGCACTTGTGCCCTTTGCTTGGTTAACGTCGTTACTCCTTTTGCCACATCAGCTCTTCTGATGGCATCTTCTGTCTTCAAAATAGTAGAGATGGTCAACTTCACCATCTTGTACTCCAAGACCAGATCAGTCACAGGAATTCCATACTCACACTTCTCTACAATTCCTAAAACCTTCTTCTTACCCTTCTCGCTCTACATGTTCTTGTCACCTTCATTACTGCTCTGCAGTTTCTTTTTACCAAAGGCTCACTCTGACTTTCCTTGGAGCCATGCTGGATCAAAGAATACTACACAGTACTGCATGCGCTAGGAAGCACATTAAAGGCTTCACACCAATCATTCACAGGTCTGCCTGCAACCACAGTCTCTATCAGAGGAAGCCACAACCACAAGTCTGAGCAGGAAAGATTGCAGAATTCATGTTTATGCAGGGAAGATGGCCATAGTCATATTTGTCACCCCATGTGGAGTTTTCAAACAGAAGCAAGATTTTGCTGAATTTCTCTGTTTGCAAATCAAGCTATTAAACAAAAGCATTTTTGAAGTATTACTCTATTCACAGTCCACGAGACTGACAATTGGGTCTCAAATGGTTGCACAAAAAGAGATGTATGATATTTGCAAAATCCCCTGTAATTTTAAGATTATTTCAAAGTTTCTTTATAAAGAACCTGGTAGGGAAAGTAACTTCTACAAAGGTTTTGTGTAAATTAGTTCAGTAGTGGGGCTTTCTGGATAGTTATTGTCAGCCTACAAGCATAGCATAGTTACCTAAGGGATTTTTCCAAACAAACATACACATGGGGCAAACTGTCTAAATGTAGCCACTGTCACTAGCTTAACATCGCTGGCATGACAGGTTGGTGCTGAATGATGGCACTTGCCTGTGGTGATTTGGGACTATTGTCATAACACAAGTGAAGGTCTCCAAAGAACCTGGGTGATTTGTGTGAGATCTTTGCTGTTTGTCTCTCCCCTGCTCTATGGTGCCCTAATTAACACATAAGGGCAATAATTCTGTATCAGTGACCTTAATGGCACCAGGAACTGCTTTTGCAGGGGGCAATTTCTCCATGGATGGAAGGTGTGGTTTCTTGATCTATTAGTATGTGTTTGTGATACGTGCTAATTATACTATCCTTCACTAGCATCACCACCTCAACTCCACTTCAGATCACCAGACATTAGATTCTTATAAGGAGCACACAGCCTAGATTCCTCACATGGTCATCATAGGCTTCATGTTCCTGTGAGGATCTAACGCCATTGCTGATCTGACGAGAAGTAGAGATCAAGGAAGTGCAGTGAGTGCATGAGAAATGGCTCCAAGTTCAGAGGAAGATTCACACACTCACCCCACCAGTGTTTACACACTTCCTGACAGGCCACAGATGTACGGTTGGCTTGAGGACCCCTGATCTATATAGTTAAGTAAAAAAAGTAATCTCATCAGATTAAAAGAAAGTGGCCAGTAAATGGCAGCAGTTGTCACTCTGCACCCAGCATTCAAGTATGGTATCCCAACATAATTCCCTTTGCAACATGTCAAGAATCAGAGCCACCACAAGAAGGATGATAATCTGTCCACAAGAGAGCCCCGAGGCCGAACCTCTTGCCCAAAATCACTCAACTAGGAATGCGGGCAGTACATTCCCTTCCTTTTTCTTCTGCAAATAGAGACCAGAGCACTGTCCCTCCTAGGAACCACCCCCTCACTGGACAAGCCTGCCCCTCCTGTTGGTAGGAAAGATCTAACAGGAGACTGTGGAGGGATTTTCGGTGCCCAAGGGTTGGAGGGAAATCTTTCCTCCCAGCAAAGCACCTCCAAATTGAGCAAAGTCACTGCAATACAAAGACACACTACCACCATCCCTTACCAGGCGGGAAACAGTGTAGCTCTTCCTTTCCCGTGGAAGGGCTCTCCTGGTTTCTCACCAAAGGTGAGGTGGGGAAGAGCAGCCCATGATGACCCCCTTAGCACTGTGGGATCCTGAGTCATTCCTCTTCTCCAGACCATCAGCACTGGGCAGAGAAGCACGCACCTGTCCCCGCCTGCCTGTGCCAATCTCTCTCTCCATCATGTCCCTGATTCCCGAAATCAGCTGATCCACGCCTCAGATACAGAGGCGATGAGAGTGGGCAGGATTTGAGGGCCTCACTCTATCTGCCTATTTTTTTCTTGGCATTCTAATGCTTAGAAACACAGGATCTTTTATCCTGAGCAACGCTGAATAGCTGGGTTAAAGTGGTGCCAGTTTGTATGGTTTAATACCCTTACATTAGCTCTTAGCAAATTTCCAAACAAGTAAGTTTCCCCATAACCGCCCTTCCTAGGAATTATGTAAACTGCTTTTTAGCCAGGTCTCAGGAACTGTCCTCATGTTCTGATTTGATAGACAAGCAGCTACTTTTAGCACAGGCAAATATGCTTAGATCAGCTCAGGTATTGGAAGCTCCCACCAAGTAAGCAGGGAAAAGTAGTCCAGGGAGTTTGTAATTTATAAAGTGGGCAGAGATACAAAATGTTACATGATAGAGTAGAGGGCCATGGTCTGATGCATGCCTACAATCCACAAATATTCATCAAAAATCTACTATACATCCCCCACTGGTCTAACCTGTAAGCACACAGAGGTAAGTATTACTGAGGTAGACAGGAGCAGCTTTGTCAAAGTTCAGTGTCAGGGTATCCAGGGAGGCAACCAGATTGTACCACTGGAGAAGCAATTTAGCACACACTCAACAAACAGCACGATAGAATGCTCACTTCTGACTCTCCCAGCCCCCACTCATGCAGCTAGTTAGATTTTTAGGATGGATGATCACCCATGTTCATCTCCTCTGTTGTACATAATGGAGAACCACTCCTGTTTCCTTCTCTCCATCAGCAGTACAGAAGTCCAGAGCTGACAATCAGTTACTGTCTCAGAAAGTGGCACAATGATGCCAACTACCAGTCCTGAAAGCCCTGGGGTTGTTCAGGGTCACTAACTGGAAGCTCAGCAGTCTTGCTGACTCTGTATGAATACTAGCATCCCCTAAATGTAAAGCTTTCAATACCCTAGAAAGGAAAGCTAAGGCCGACCTCCCTCCTGCAGACTGAAAAGAGCAAAACCCACCCCCAGCTGCTTCCCAGCGCCAATTAACTGGCCAGCCTGTATCCTGTCTCAGTGCGGTGGTGAAGCAGCCTCAATGAATTCCACTATTTTTATGGCAAAGACAAACTCCTAGAGTTGTCTGGGATTTATTTCGGGCCCTCTTTATGATGGGAAAGTAAAGCCTCCCTATTTGTACAAGCCACTGCGTGTTTACAGAAGGATTCTAAACAGACTGCCAACTGGATAGCATGGGGCTGGCCTAGTTTTGAAGAGAATCTTAATTAGTAACACCAGCAAAAATCCCACTTGGACCAAAATCTCATGTTCCAAAAGTTGTCATCTCAACTCTCTTAAGGCTTATGGATGACTCTTTATTTCTGGAACAGTCTAGTGAGGAGAGAATAAAAGAATCCAAAATCATATATTTATCTCATTATATCAAAGTATAAAAAAGTCCTGCAACTCCAAGCTCAAAGATTGGCACATGAGAATGAGTTCATTATACACACTGGTAATCCAGAGCCTGGGTGTTCTCGAGTGGCCCTTCTGGTTAGGAAAGAGCTCGCCGACAGCCCTCATCTACACTCCAGCAGCTACATGGTGGAGGTTGAGGACCTGTCTCCAGGTCAGGGTGGTCCTCCAGGGATCTTGTTATAATTCACACCTTGATCCAGAGGACTGGAACGGACTCACAAAGGCAAAGAGTGCCTAGACCAGGTGCACGCTCCTGTCCACACACCACATGTTGAGGAACACGGTGCGAGGCAATGATTGTGAGTCTGCAAGCTCCCACGGAAGTGACTGCAAACCAAGACAGGAAGAGTGTGGTGAGGGAGATGGAGCAGCCCAGAGGGGATCGCCATCTGGTTCCCAGAAAGCTTGTTCTCTCCGTGGCTCTTTCAGCTGCTCCGGGGAGATATACCCAGCGAGATGCCACCTACACCCAGCAGCACCTCTTCTGCAGTCTTTTCCACATTTCCATCCAGAGCTGCTCAGGTCTTATGCTCTTAGAGGAGAGAGAGTCCCATGGATGGTTGGATTTACTGTCTTACTTTGGGGACTTTCTTCAGTGATACGAATTGGCTGACTTGAGTTACTCTCCACCTGAGCTGACCTCCTTTGAGGAAGGGACACTGTCTATCTCCAGTTTAGCAAGCCTGGAATACAGTTCTCAACTAAGACTTCGTTTTGCTGGGCTCGGTGGCTCTGAGAAGACTTCTAGCATCATCTCCGTCGCTACCTGTCACTAACTTGCTGATTACGGCTTGGTCAGCCCTGCAAGTGAGTGATCTGACATTACACAGGAAAGGAGGGCTGCTCAACCCACCCCTCCCGCTGCCCTCCCACCTCCATCTGTCTAAGTAAATGAATAATTATTTTGAATAAATGTGTTTTCTTATAGGAAGTAAAGATAAAGATGAAAAGACTTAATTAAAAAACCATCCCTGTATCTCTGTCTCTTCCCCACCCCGCCATGAGGTGAGCAGCTTTCAAAACAAACCTTTTCTCCTTTTTTTTTTTATTCAGGTGTTTGATCACAGGTGTCAAATGCTGACTAACTCACAAAGTCTGCTTGCTACCAGCTGCACTGGAACCACCTCAGGTGCTTGTTCTAAAATCACAATCTCTGATGCTGCTTCTGGTCTGCCTTTTCACAAGATCTTCATGTGACGTGTATGTGAATTCATCTTTGAGAACATTGGATCGAATTCTCTCATTGATGTGACATAGCACTTTGGTAACTTATTTGACACAAACTTATGTACTCAAGGAACCAGTGCTAAAGTTAAACTGAACTGCCTGTGTAGGCTGCAATTCCATCACACCCTCTCTAGTCTAGAAAGTAAGATGTAGATTCTCCTTTCCAGATCAGTTTTTCTAAAGAAAATCAGAGGTTTATTTTAGTGTGCATGGAAATCATCCTCTATTTTCTTTAAAAAAACATTTCCTAAATAAGAGAAACATTAAAAAGTCCATTAAAAAATGTCCATAGCCAGTGAATTGTATTTTACCCTCCCTCATTATATTTGTGGTCTTGTTCACAAGTGACTCAATGTGATAGTTAACTGTGGTGTCAGCTTGAATAAGAAATCCCTAGCAAAGTGGTTTAGCACAGGTCTGTGTGTGTCCAGATGGTTGACTTACTGGAGAGGGAAGATTCACCCTGGGTGTGGGTAGCACCAACCAATAGGCTTGCAGTCTGAAGAGAATAAAAAGGGAAAGAAAAAGGGAGCCTTGCTTGTGCTGCACTGGAGAAACTGCAGACTCCGCTATTGCCTTTGAAGGTCGACCTCCAGGCTTCCAGTGAGACTCTGCAGCTTTCTCTGCCCTTTGGCCTCCAAATACAAGCTTGCATGGACTTTACAGTGAGCTGCAGGCTTTTGATTTTTGACTAGATTCTTTGGCTCTGCAAAGTGCAGTTGCCCTTTACATAGTTTTCACACTTGGCTCTGGGAGGCCATTGTACACCTGCTTTGCAAATCTACATCATTCATATGTATGCATGTATATTTTGTTCCTCTGTTGAACCCTAACTAATACACATATGCACACGGACTTGGCTCAGTGTCATGGAGTAATGTTAATGGGTTAGATCTAAATTCTCCCTATTATTCTTATCTGTGGGAAGTTCTTGGATTGAGGGCCTGCTTGCTCATCAGTGGACTGATTTATCCATTGATTTAGTAGTAAAATGTGCTGTTAGCAGGTGGACCTGGCTGCAGGCGGGTCCCTGGGGTCCTGGCCTGGCAGAGTGAATTCCTGCCCCAGCCCTCCCCTCTTCTTCTGTTTCCTGACTTTTCCTCTTCCACACCACTCTGCCATCCTGTTTCTGCCAACAGACCAAGGACTGAAACCGTGAGCCAAAAAATTAAACCTCTCCTTTAAATTGTGGGTGTCAGGTTCTGAGTCTGAGATAAGTAAAGTGGGTAAGTAACTCCTGCTTCACATGGCTGCCCCAGGCTCTCAGTCCAGTCAGCCCCTCTCCTGCTGACCATTCCTGAAGGAAGCTTACATCACTTATTTTCTGCTCCACATTGTGTGTAGCAGTAGATTCTTGTTTTCAGGAACAAAAAGTGGGTCACAACCATGGGTTGTTGACACTTCAGAGACAACAGACCACACAATGAAAGTGATCCTGTAAGATTATAATGGTGCTGGAAAATTCCTGTCACCCAGTGCCATTGTAGCTGCCTTAATGTCATGGCACAACTCATGACTCATGCGTTGGTGGGGATGCTGGTGTGAGCAAACCCAAGGCACTGCCTGTTACATAAAGTAAAGCATAGGTAAAAACATACACTGGGTGACAGTTGATGATGACAACAAATGACAGCACTACTTGTTTACCTATGTACTCTCCTTTTATTGTTATTGTAAAATGTACCTTTACACTTACAAACAAAAGGTTACTGGAAACCAGTATGCTGCATTACGCTGGCAGCAACCCTTAGATGTCATTTATTTACTGCATCTCTTGTGGCATCCATTTCTGCTGTGCTGATTTAATATTGTGTGGTTTTTCTCATTAATACCACAGGCACAACAGGCCAGTACATGTGATGGTATATGTATAGTAAAGGTTGGTGTGTACACACACACACACACACACAGAGTCACCTGAGTGTGTGCATCTGGCTGTGCCATCTAGATTTGTGTAAGTATACTTTGCAGCCTTCACACAATGACAGACATCCAAAGACACACAGAGTGCATGCTTATTGCTAAATATAGTGCTGTACTTGGATCAGCAAGCTTTCTAAAAGCAACCAAAATCCCAGTAATCAAATTAAGTAAACTGCCAGGCTTGGTGGAGCACTCCTGTAATTAATCCCAGGACTCAAGAGGCTGAGCCAGGAGGATCACAGTGAGTTTGAAGCAGCTTGGGCTACATCATGAACTCAAGGCCAGTTTGAACTATATAACAAGACCTTGTCTCCAAAATATAAAAATAAAAATAAATAAATAAATGATCTTCTTAAAGATGTGCTAAGATTGAAAGTTATCTATTATCCAGAGAGATAAACAAACACAGAAGCTCTTTTGCCTGGACAGCATTTAGCAATCTGGGAAAATGGGAAATTATTTTAAAAACAAAGATAAAAGATAGAAGTAAAACACAGAAATAATACAGAATAAAAAAATAGGAAATTAACACTAGTTAATATATTGCATATTGTTCTTAGAAGTAGTGCATGTTACAAGATTTAGGCAAGAACAAAATGATCAAACAATAAGAGAACTGTTCTTTTTGATGAACTTACAAATATTAGTAATACAGTTATCTGTCTTGTGTGTGTATATACATATATATACATGCATATAAATGTACACCTGTGTACACATAATCTTTCCCTTCTTCTTTTCTCTTTTACTCTGTCCCAGTTGTTCTTTCCTTTTGAGCACTTTCTTTCCCTTTCGTTTACATAGTAACTATTGTACATTCTAGATTTTATTACTCTTTCAGTTTTTGTTTGTTTACACTAGGGAGAAAATATGATATTTATACATATGAGTTTTATTTGTTTCATTTATGAGAATGGTTCT
The DNA here is from genome assembly GCA_004027455.1 of Hydrochoerus hydrochaeris. Taxonomy (NCBI): domain Eukaryota; kingdom Metazoa; phylum Chordata; class Mammalia; order Rodentia; family Hydrochaeridae; genus Hydrochoerus; species Hydrochoerus hydrochaeris. Next base: position 24,081 of record PVLA01001820.1, on the reverse strand, counting down.
CAAGTTGCCTCCATTTACCTATAAAACCCTCAAGTTTATCCTTTTTATGGCTGAGTAATACTCCTTTGTATAAAAATACCACATCTTTTTTATTCATTCTGTGGTTGATTGGTATTTTGGTTGTTTCCAAGACTTATCTATTATAAATTGCACTACTATAAACATGTGTGCACATGTATTGCTGTAGCATGAGGTTTTCAATTCTTCTGGGAAAATACTCAGAAAAGGAATAGTTGGATGGAATGGGACCTCCGATCCTAGATTTTAGAGGAATCTCCACACTGATTTCCACAGTGGTTGTATTAGTCTACTCTCCCACCAACAGCAGAGAAGGGTTCCTTTTTCCCCACAGCCCCACCAATATTTGTCATTGGTTGATTTCTTGATGGTAGTCATTCTTTCTGGAGTGAAATGGAATCTCAATGTTGTTTTAATTTGTATGTTTCATATGACCAATGATACTGAACATTTCCTCTTGTATTTTTTGGCATTTGTATTTCTTCATCTGAGAAGTGCATGTTCATCTCAGATGCCTATTTTTGGATTAAGTCTTTGAATTTGGGGGCCTGATGTTTTTCAATTCTTTATACATTCTAGATATAAGTCCTTTGTCTGAGGGGCAGTTGGCCAAATTTTTTTCCCATTCTGTGAGTTTTCTTTTCAATCTGTTGTTGATTTCCTTTGAAGTGCAAAAACTGTTTAATAAGATGAGATCCCAGTTGTTGATTCTTTGAAGTACTTCCCATGCAATTTGCATTTTGTTCATGAACTATTTGCCCACTCCTGTGTCCTCAAGATTTCTACATGCATTGTCTTCCAGTAGATTTAGTGTTTCTGTTTTAATATTTAGATCTAGGATCCATTTTGACTTTAATGCATGGTGATAGGCATGGGTCTAGTTTCAGTCTTCAGCATGTGGAAAGCCAATTTTTCCAGCACCACTTATTAAAGAGGTTATCATTCTTCCAGTGAACATTTTTGGCCCCTTTGTCAAAGATAAGGGCTGAGTGTGTTTGTAGTTGTGTGTGTATCATCTAATCTGTTCCATTGATCCTCAGGTCTATTTTCTGCCCTACCACACTGATTTTATCACAGTAGCTTTGTAGTGTAATTTCAAGTCAAGAATTGAGATGCCTCCTGCCTTACCTTTGTTGCCAGGATTGCCTTTGCTAGTCTATGTCTCTTACATTTCCAAATGAATTTTAGAAATGTTTCCTCTATATCTGTGTGGTATGTTAATGGTATTTTGAGTAAGATTGCATTAAATCTGTTTTAGGAATATGACTATTTTCACTATGTTGCTTCTTCTTATCCAAGAGCAAGGTATATCTTTCCATTTTCTAATATCCCCTTCAATCTCTTTTTTTCAAAAGGGTATTATAGCTTTCAGTGTATAGATCTTTTACATCCTTTGTTAGATTGATTCCTAAGTATTTCACTTTTTAAATGCTATTGCAAAAAGTTTTATTTTCATCATTTCTCTCTCAGTGAATTTGTTGTTTGTGTACAGGAATGATACTGATTTTTGAGTGTTGGCTTTGTGTCCAGCTATGCTGTTGAATTTTCTTATTAACTCTAATAGTCTTCTGATGAAGTTTTTGGGGTCTTCCATGTAGAGTATCATGTCATCTGTAAAAAGTGATAATTTAACTTCTGCCTTTCCTATCCTTATTCCTTTTATTTCTCTCTCTTGTCTAATTGTTTTGGTTAGTGTTTCTGGAAATATATTGAATAGGAGTGGTGACAGTGGGCATCCTTGTTTTGTTCCTGATTTTAGAGTGAAAGTTTTCAGGTTTTGTCAATTTAATATGATGTCTGCTGTTGGTTTGTCATAGAAGGTTTTTATTAAATTGAAGTAGAGACTACCTATTCCAATTTTCAGGAGGGTTTTTATCATGAATGAGTGTTGTACTTTAAAACTTTTTCTGCATCTACTGAAATGATCATGTAATTTTTGTCTTTGGCTCTGTCGATGTGATGAGTTACATTTATTGGTTTGCATATGTTAGACTATCCCTGCATTCCTGGGATTAATCCTACTTGGTCTTGGTGTATACTCTTCTTGATGATGATTTGCTGCATTCTGCTTGCTAGTATTTTATTGAGAATTTTTAGATCAATATTCACTAGGGAGATTGGCCTGTACTTCTCCTTTTTAGTTGGGTCTTTCTCTGGTTTTGGTATCAGAGTAATACCTGCCTTCAGGAATTAGGGAGAACTGGATTCCCTTTCAATTTCATTAGAGTTTGAGGAGTACTGATTTAAAATCTTCTCTAAATTTTTCATAGAATTCAGCTGTGAATCCATCAGGACATAGGCTTTTCTTTATTGGTAAATTTTTAATTACATTTTCAATTTCAGTAACTGATATTGGGATACTCAAAATTTTTATATCTCCTTGATTCAGCTTTGGTAATTCATATTTTTCTAGGAATCTGTCATTTCCTCTATGTCTTCTAGTCTATGTGAGTAAAGATTTTCAAAGTAGGTATTGATGATCTTCTTAATTTCCACAAGATCTATAGTGATTTCACCCTTTTTATTCCTGATTGCATGAATTTGCATATTTTCTTTCCTTTTCTTGATAAGGTTGGCTAGGGATTTCTCAGTTTTGTTTATTCTTTCAAAGAACCAACTCTTCAATTCATTATTCTCTATATTGTTTACTTAGTCTCCATTGCATTAATTTCTGCTCTGATCTTTATAATTTCCTCCCTTTATGAGCTTTGGGCTTAACTTGCTCTATTTCTAGAAGCTCAAAGTGCAGCACTAGACTGTTTGCTCATTCTATTTTCCTGATATGACAACTCATTGCTAGATATTTCTCTCTTAGGACTGCTTTCACTGTGTTACACAGGTTCTGGTATTTTGTATCTGTATTTTCATTGAATTGTAGATACTGTTTAATTTTTTCTTTAATTTCATCTGTAACCCATTGGTTGTTCAGTAGGTTATTATTTAATTTCCTTGTATTTATGTAGGTTTTGTAGTTTCTTCTGCCACTAATTTCCAGTTTCAATGCATCTTGGTCAGATAATATGCATGGGATAATTTCAATCTCTTTGCATTTACTTAAGCATGTTCTGTGGGCTAACATATGGTCTATTTTAGAGAATGATCCATATGCAGCTGAGACAAATGTGTATTCCAGTGTCATTGGGTGGAACACTCTGTAAACATCCAGTAAGTCCATTTGATCACAAGTTTGATTCAGCTCTGTTACTTCTTTGCTGACTTTCTGTCTAGTCTATCTATCTCTTTGTGGCAATGGAGTATGAACACATTACAATTGTGTTATTGCATATTTGATTGTTCATGTCTATTGAAATTTTGATTCTACTAAGTTTATGATGCAGGAAGACATTTACAAAAGTTAGAAACTCCCAGGTTAACTGGCACTCGAAAGATGTTGGTTCACTCTTAGGAAATGAGTGAATAAAAAGTAACCAAGCATTCCTAACACATTGTGCCCACATTCATATTATTTTGTGTTTCCACTCAGGCTAAGTACCTGAGGCTGGTGGTAACCCCACTTGGCAGAGGCAAGCCCAGCTCTGCGGAGGAATGTGCTCTGATGTGAGACCTCAAATTATTCTGAAAATTAACTTCTAAATACACTGACCAGCACTGACTATTGCAAAAGATAACTAGAAAAACATGGAATTAAGACATTCTGAGCAGAAATGAACAAATGGAAGAGGCATCAGAAAGAGACTTCAGCTATCAGAATTTTAAGACAGTAGTCATGAGGATAGTATTCATAATATTAAAATTCTGGAGATAAAACACCTAGAATTCAGCAGTAGGAAAAAATCTTATTATAGTGATAAAGAGGTATAGAGAATAGACTGAAATATCTAATATTAGATCCCCTAAAAAGAGAAAGTGAAAAATATTAGAAGAAATAACACCTTTAAATTTTTTCAGAATGTTGAAAAATACCAAATTTCAGATTTAAGGAGGGCAATAAATGCCAAGTAAGGTCAGTAAAAAAGACTTTCAACTCTACACATCCATAGTAAAACTGTAGAATACCAAAGGCAAAGAGAAAAAATCTAAAATCAGTAAGACAATAAGGGAGTCAGTGTATAACTCAGTTCATTCTGGGCGGAGTACTTTCCTAGAATTCATATGGCCCTGGGTTTGAGAAGGAAGAGGAGAAAGGAGGAGTGAGAGAAACAGGAGGAGGAGAAAGAATGAGAGAGGGAAGAAAGGAGGGAGAAAGACAGAGACAGAAAAACAAAAAAAGGTAGAGCTGAACCGACAGCTGATTTATCCAGAGACACCCTGAAAGCAGAAAGTCAGTGGAAAATAACTTTCATGTACCAAAGAAAAGCAGCATCAGTATAGAATTATATAGTCAGTACTACAATCTCCGAAGAATACAGATGAAATGAAAGTGAAGGATCTGTCCTCAGCATACTTTCCCAAGACAATTAATGGCAGAGATAACATTCCTGTTTTACATGGCCGCCTCCAGCCTCTCATTCCAGTCATCTGTCTGGCTGACCGTTCCTGAAGGAATGCTTACATCATTGATTTTCCTGCTCCAAATATGAGTAGCAGTAGATTCGTACTTTGAGGAACAGGATGTGGGTTCCAGGCATGGGTTGCTGACACTTCTTCATGGACAACAGATCACACATATGACAGTGATCCTGTAAGATTATTATGGAGCTGGAAAATTCCTATCACCCACCACCACTGTAGCTAAGACTTTTCAAACTTTCTGTGATGCAGGGCCAGGCTTTTGGTTTTATAGTTTTCTAAATTTCCAATCTGTCATAGACTTAGACTTGGCGTGTGCTTTGCTCAATGAGTTGGGTCCACTGACTGTGTCCTTGGACACTAAGCCAATGATGTCCAGAAACCCTCCTTTCTATACTTCCTTTGTGGTGGACAAGAATCATCATGCAGGATAGTGACCCCTCCATGGACCACACTCTCAGCAAAACGTTTCAGGGGATCCACATTGGAGGACAGGAACATGCTGCCACAAGCCTGGGCTGAGTAGAAGAAAGTGACTGATATTACTGAGGTCACACTGGAAGGAATCTGAGCATCAGTGTTACACAGGAGCAGTCTCATCTCTCCCTTTAGTCAGCTGAGACTGAGGTGGGGAAGGTGGCTCATGAAAGCCATTTGGAAGCCCAGCTTTTCCTGTGCAGCAGGAAGAGTGAGTATCTTTGCAAAAGGGAATGTGTGTGGGAAGGGGGGGGGTCCTTTCAATCAAATCAAATATGTTATGTAATGGAACAAATACAATCTTTTGGTTATTACATTTTGATGATGATATAGGTAATTGTGAAAAAAAAAAAGACCTGAGAATATTGCTTCAGAAAAGTGGACCAAAACAAATTTAAAAATAGGCTGTATTTTCTGTCCACTACAGTCATGAATAGACAGCTGAAATCATCTGTGGCCTTGGTAGGAGAAGTTAGTTCTCTGGGACAGATCTAGGAGGACACAAGGTATCAGAGGCAGCTCTTCTATTCTGATTGCTCTTGTGAATGATATCATCACAGTATAAAAGAAACAACCACAACCTAAGTCTAATATTCTTCAAAGTAAAGAGAGCTTAAAAATAAGACTCCCACTACTGGCTACTGAGGACTTCATTCTACCAACTAAATCAGAAGCTGGCATTACACTATCTTGTGCCCTTTATAAAAGAATATCAAATACATACTATGTGATGTATGTATTTGGATCTCATCTCTTTCTTCTTCCTGTCTCAATTCATTAATTTATTTATTCCCTTTTATTTTCACACATCATTGCTAGCTTCTTACTCCCCACTGAAAGCCAGTTTCTTTTGTTTAAAGCGTATGCCTCCTTACAAAGCGTATATCATTGTTTTGTGCATAAGTATTTTATGGCATGCAAATGGTACCGTGTTGGGCATTTTACAAATCTGGGTGAGTTTGTGTTTCGCTGACCTAAAGTCTCATGGAAATGAAGTCGACTTTTGAAGTCAAATGCATCCCTCCTCGCAGGAGGGCTTTACCTTGCATAATCCAGTAAGGACACCCAGACTCACTAGGGCACCAGGACACGGTAGCTACATCAGCAGGCAACACTGTGCCCTGGATCACCGGGGTGAGGTCTATGGGTTGGGTTTGGAAAGACCTACTTTCTGACTCCCTAATAAACCTTATCAGTGTTATGCAGAAATCCTCCTCAGCTCCGCAGCTTCTGGACGTCACATCTTAGCTTTCCGCATTGTTCCAACATCACTTCTCACCAACCCTCCTTTCCCCTGTCCACGCACACACACCCATGCCGGGACAGGGCTCCGCCATGCCACCCGCATGCCCAACACATTCTTGCCTTGTTGGCTTCGTGCACCCTGCCCTTTCCTCCTGCCACCTTTTCCTGTCCCTCCTCCAAGACTCAGGGTGACTTTGCTTCCCCTGGGAAGACTGAGAACTGAGCAGTATGGTGGAGAGCAGGCCCCAGCAAACTGCATGGAGAAGGTCCCAGGACAGGAAGTTGGATGTCATATGTGGCCGTGGCAGGAACAGATTCCCACTTTAGTTAAAAGGAATTTAATGCAAGGCAAGAATCTAAGGCCGAGTTCAAAGCTTGGCAAGTGGGTTCGAAGGTGGAGAAGAGTGGCCAGACCCAGGGTACCCAGGAACTATCTCATGGGAGGCACCGGAGTCTCCAGCACAAATAGATGCTCACCGCCCATGTGCCCTACGCCGGAAGCATTGGTGGGCTGCCATGGAGGCTTTCACCTCTGCTCTGTCTTCGAGGTGTCACCTTAAAATTGTGCCCCAGGAAGGGCGTGAGATTCTGGGCCTATGTCTTCTACACTCACCCCTTTAGCCAGCAAGCAGGGAGGGGGAACAGAGGCTGTCAGAGGGGAGAAGCCACCTGCCACGCACCCTCACAGGACCAGGAGGTGGAGACTCCAGGTGGCCAGAGAGCAAGCACTCAGGACAGACTGCTAGAGAGCAAACCATTCTCTTTGAGGGCGTCCACACTGCCAGTCCCAGGATAACTGCACATTTTGGAAACTTTGTGGCCAAGGGGAGAAAGACATCTGATCATTTCAGACCTTTTGTGTGATTATTTTTTCCAATAATGGGGATTGAACCCAGGGCCTTCTCGCAGAGCTATCCCCAATCCTTTGTGGGTTTTTTTGTTTTTGTTTGTTTGTTTGTTTTGAGAGAGTCTCCCTAAACTGCTAAGTTGCCTGGGCTGGGCTCAAAGTTTTGATTCTCCTGCCTCAGCTGCACCCAACTCTGACTCTAAAGCTTTTATTTATTTATTTTTGGCACTGGGGATTGAACCTCGTTCATTGTAAATGTGTGCACAGCCACCGAGCTCTGTCCCTGACCCCTACACTATTGAGATCTATTCACTGTTTCCGTGAGCTCAAGCCCCCAGGTTGCCCTGTGCACAGTAACTGTCACTCCCATGGGCACCTCCAGACAGCAGTCCCCTCCTGCCACTCACAAACCCAGGTGGAGTTCAGCTCAAAGACACTTAGTGTTCCGAGTCAGGAAGCCAGGGGCAGCACTGGGATTGTCACAGTGAGACAGTGAAGGAGAAGGCCGGACCCAGGAAACAGGTGACTCAGGGGCCAGCAATCTGGCAGGAAGGGCGACAGGAGGGAGAGGAGTCTTGCACCATGTCCAGGGTTTACAGCTGACAGCGCAGCAGGGCTCCTGCAGGTGACCAGCATCAGTAGCAGCAGGTGAAGAGACAAAGGCAGGGAAGAGCCACCGCCTAACTCCCTCACTCCCCAGTCCTGCTGGGTGTGACCCTGGTCCAGGTCCATGTCCATTTTCTTCCCACTTTGCAGTTATAAGGGGCAGATATGATGGAAATAGAGGTCAGTGAGAATTCCAGGAGAGCCCTTCAGGCTGTTGGCACTTTCCCTCTTTGTGTGGAAGGTAGAATTAATCGCTGGTGTTTTTGCAACCATTTCATGGTTCTGAGGCTGTGAGAATCCTCCTGCAGTGAACCCAGCGAGAAGACAAGGACAGTGGCTCTGCCACTCACCATTCTGGGAAACCAACCTCTACATGAGCAAATGAATGTGTATTTGGAGTCTGCCAATGGTCCTCATGCACACCACCACTGAAAAAATGAACAAAGGGGCAAGAGCCCAGGCAGGGGAGGAGCTGGCAGTGCCAGGGAAGAAGGCGGTACTGTGCAGGGCTCTTTGTCCTGGGATCTCAGGTGCTGACTGAGTCGCACACATTGAACTTTGTCCAGAGGAGGAGACAACCAGAACTTCCTGAACTGCATTCCAGGAACAGACACCTGCTTCTGCTTGTCAGGACCAGGTGGGGCTCAAGGTCCAAGCTGCTACAGTAGCACAGGGGACGTGACACTAAGATCTTAGGGCTTCCTTTGTGGCGGAAGGAGTAGAGAAGACTCCAGAGACGAGGGTGAGTGGATCACAAATGGCCAAAGCCACAGTGAGGGGCACTGCAAGAAGATGCAGAGGCTGAGGGTGGCGAGGAGCTGAGGGGGACCTGCATGGGGACCTGCATGGGGACCTGCATGGGGACCTGCACAGTCTCTGCTGAGGTGATTGCCAGGTCTCCACCCCAGTCAGAGCCCACAGGCTGTGGCTGGCCCATGCCCTTCCTGTGGAAGAGCCCCATCTGAGCGTCTGTGCGGTCCTCTGATTGTGCTGATGCTCATGAGGCTGGGTCTTTCAGTGACCCCAAATCCAATACTTCATTAAAATGTGTGCCCGCTCCCCAGTATTCACATGTGAAAACTTGCGTGTCGGTGTCAGGAGTCAGGCACAGCGAGTCATCAGCTCATGCATGGAGCCCTTGGAGACAGGGTCAGCGCCTGTGTAGAAGAGGCCTGGGGAGCCCTTGGCCCCTCCACCCCGTGCAGACACTGGGCCACCTCTGAGCCAAGAGCTGGGTGTCACCAGACGCCGCGCCAGCCAGCTTGTTGCTCTTGGACTTGCAGCCTCTGGGCTTGTGAAAAATGTGTCTTCTTGTAGAAGCCACGAATCAATGGCAGTTTTACCAGCCCAAACCTATAGCAGATGAAGACGAATGGTTGAAACGTGAGGAGCATTTATTACTTCTCTTAGCAAAGAACCTAGAGATAGTTTACTTCAAGTTTGGCCAATTCAGCAGGACAGGAAGTCTGTCACATTACATTTCCTGGCTTCCTGCTGCCACTCTGTCCTCCTTGTCCCCAAGTGGCTGCCACTCCTCACAGCCTCGCATCTCTGTGCGAGTAAAGCACTTTTCAGATTTCCTCTTGTGTCTACTTGGCAGCACTGGTCATGTGGCCTGACTGCAGAGAAAAAGCCAAAATAAATAGCAGGCATTTTATCAAGTCTTTTGTGAGAAGTGGTTAGAAGGGTGCTGAGGGGACAACTGATGGTCCCTGTCCCAGGGACGGTAGGTCCTGCTTACAGAGGAGGAGCAGCTGGCCTCCGATAACCTGGGCACAACCCAGAGCAGAGCCCTGTATCCTCAGGGGGAAGCAGGTAGAAAGGACCTGGGGTTGTCTGTGCCCTTTACAGAGGGATTGCTGGTCAGACCACACTGCGCTCCCATTAGCCAAGCTTCGGGCACGCAATCTTGGTGCTAAGTGGCTTCAGACCCTCTGAGGAGTTACAAGTTACTCAAGCACTTACCTCCCTTCCTCTTCCACAGAACTGCTGCAAGCTGTATGCTCGCCAGAGTCTGCTGTAACCAAATTCCCCCCGCAAGTCTACCGTACACAGAAGCTGGGAACTGTCACTCTAAGCAACTGGGAAGATCACTGTCCCCTAATAGCTGAATCTCAAACAGTGCTGAAAATGACCTGGGCACTTGGCACGCACTTATAATCCAGTGCCTGGGAGGCTGAGGCAGCAGAATGCCCTGAGTTCAGTCCCTGGTATCTTAATTAATAAAAAGGAATGAGAAACAGATGAAGCTCTAGAACGAACTATAGTATTCAGATGGCCTACAGGTACCTAATGCATGTCCTCCCAGGTCCCCAGGTCAGATATGGGAACCCCCAACCCAAGTCACTGAAATAAGTTCCTGTTCTCAAGGGCCAGCAGAGCCGCTGCGGCTAAGCCCCCCTTCTCAGGGGAGGGCAGAGGGGTTACGACTTCCAACCTCTGCAAAGCCACCTCTAATCCTACCCGTGAAAAGATTTTTGAAAGTCGACCATTATTCATATATTTCAGGACACATTCTTAGCCCTAAAATTAGCCCATTCCCATAGAAGACAACCCACCCGAGGGTCTGGGCCAATCGACACCTGCGGCCTGGCCCACACTTACGTGGTTTCCCGGCAAAGAGCTCCAGACCCCACCTCGCAGCCTGCTCTCCCACACAATGTGTGAAGATAAAAGAACACATCAATTTCGTCAGGGCATTCAGTGCTGGAATTATGGGCCTGCTTTGCTCTCCTCCCCCTTGGAGATTTAGCCAAATATGTCTCTTGGTTGTGAGAAACAAAATGGAAAGCAATTACTATTAGGCATATTAAACTTTAATCTTAGCTTTTTAAATGACACTGAAGTCCTCTCTCCAAAGAGATCTTTAATCAGGTACTCGCTCTTTACTACCAAAGAAACCAAAGATGCCCCTGTTAAGCAGGGATTATGAGATAAAGTCTATAATAGACAGCCAGCCCTATTGAGGTAACAATATTTCATTACCCTGCGTCAAACTAATGTACTATTATAATGATCTGATTATTAGGATAGTGGTTCATTCAGACTAACGGCCCACAAGAAATCAGCCTATAAAAGATCCGAGTCTGGTGGCAGGCGCAGATAGTATGCCACCAGGTCATGTCACAAACCAGCGTTCTCAGTGACACGTCAGTGCCCCAGCCCTTGGGAAGAAGAGCTGGAAGACCCGTGCGTCTAATGAGCATCGCTTGACCAGAGCTACGCGCTCTTAGCATCTTCGGGTATATGGTGATACTCTCACCACTCCTCTCAGTGTTCAATTAAAAAAGGGTTTCTTAGCAACCGAAACAATATTATTGTACAGCTGGAGAAAAAGCATCAGATTAACAGAAAATCCAGATTCCAAGTTCTAAATCAGGACTTCCGGCCAAACACATGCTCTGCCCCTGACTCAGAGAGGCCGAGGTGGCCAGGGGCTTTCCTCGCTGACCACAGCCCAGCTGGCAGTGGGGTAGGGGGCACCAGGGAGGAGCTCCAGGCCTGGAGCATCTGGGTGAGATTGGAGGTGGCTCCCGAAGGGAGCTGTCCCCAAAGGACCTGCAGTCCACTCACCGCCACAGTTCAATCTGCAGGCCCTGGATTTTCTGGGCACACACTTGGGAAAGCTTGTCCTTTCCCCGAGTTTGAGGTCATCTCCCTCTGTGCTGCCCAAGCTCTCTCAGTGGGTGGAAGGTGAAGTCTTCACTGCTCTGCCCTTGGACAGCTTGGACCTTTGCATGAGCTGGCACATCCCTGCCTTAGGAGACCCTGCCATAACTGAGGCCGGGGGAAGCGTGTGGAGCAGGGAGTGGCGGGCAGGCTCCTCTGGAGGAGCACACAGCGGCGGCATAGCCCTTGTCCTTGTCTCCACCAAGCCCTTCTTTGAACACTTTGAGGGGAGATGCCCTCACCTATGCTCCCAGTACAATCTGTGAGTCATCTTGTTATTTTCAAGGTGGCAGCGCCAACATATGATGCTGTGTGGAAAATGCCCAACCTTCCTGTGGCGGAGGTGGGGGTGGGGGATGTGACCTTGCCTTAGTCACAGCCCGTGCCCAGTGTGTGACAGAGTTCCTGGCAGGAGAGAACAGAAATGGAGCGCAGCCAGTGCCCTGCTCACACAGCTGAGGAGGATGGTGCAGTGGGGGCACTGGGGCACTCTTGTCCCTCAGTGTTTGCTGTCAGAGGGCAAAGGGCTGCGGCTGAGGAGGGACATGAGAACCTGGGGTCTCCCTGGGTTCGGAGACAGTCGGCAGGCTCTGAAGAAGAACGGGAAGGGGAAGCACCAGAAGCCTGCAGAAGGGGGCCCGCACCAGGGGCCCCGTCCGCTCCAAGCAGGCCCAGGGCCAGAGCCGGAAGGGAGTGAGCACACGCTTCCCTCCCCCGAAGGGGGCCTCCTCAAACAGACGGGCTCACGCTTTCAGTCCGTTTGAGGCTCATGTCTGTCTCTGTCAGGATGTCTTTGAAACCCCAACTCAAACTGGAGTAAGTAAGAAATTTGTCAGTCTATGTGCGAAAGGCAGGACAGAGCAGAGTCCTCAGGCCCTGGGTCTGCGTGTCTGCTTCTCTCCCACTGATCTGTGTGCCTGGACTCACCTTCCAGCTGCTGCCACAGGCTGCGGCCGCGTCAGCCGTCGTCTCAGGCAGCGTCTTGGGGCCTGCACTGCATTTTGCCAGTCGTCTGGGGATGGGCCTGCATTTGGGGACAGCTCAAGAGAGAGGAAGCGAGGCGAGAGTCCACGTCCTAGTAAAAAATAAGGTTAGGGCACCGAGACCTAGAGGGGAGACCATGTGAAGACGCGGGGAGAGACGACTGTCTCTACATCAGCGAGGCCCCAGAATCAGCCCTGACGGCAGCTGGGACCTCTGCCCTGTGCAGCTCAGCCCGGGACACAGCAGGATGGGAGGACTCCACACCTGGGACCTGGGCCAGTGCTTCGTTTACTGTGGCTATGTCTCCCCGTCAGTTCTTAGATTCTGTTGGACTATTGATTTATATAGCAACTGGTAATCATTCACCTTTTGAAATCAAGTGTCATTTGTAAAGAAAAATTCAGCCTCTACTAAGAACAGAATCAGCCCATATCTGTCCTTTGAGGCCACGGGCAGTGTCCCTCAGCATCTGATGGGATCATTCAAGCAGATTAGTGCCTACACTCGATAGTCAGTTTTAAGAACCTTTGTTTTATGGGAATAAAGGGACATTGAACAAACACGTACATAGTGTTTGTACACCAATCAGGGGTCTCCAGAGAAACAGAGCGAGAGGGACACAGCTGCTATGGGGGCACACAGCGGTGAGCCTGAGAGGTCCTGCGACGTCCGTGTGGCATCAGCTGAGACCCTGGGAAGCCGGATGTGGCTCACGTTGACTCAGAGGCCTGAGAGGAAACTCCCAAGTCAGTGGTGTGACTCGGGATCCAGGGCCAGGGGCACGAAGAGAGGTGACCAGGTGGGAGCCAGCGGCACAGAGGGCAAGGCCTGAGGTCAGAGGACTCTGGAACCAGGAGCTGTGATGCAAGGACAGGAGAGGACAGATGTCCCTGCATGAGGACAGAGACAGAATTCACCTTCCTCACTGTTTTCTCCTTGTCCACTCAGGAAGGCTGCTGTTTAAAGTGCTTGTCTTTCCTAGTCTTCTGGGAGTGCGCCCTGTTTGTCCTTTGAGGCTCCGTCATCTACCAGGAAGCTTTCCTGGCTTCCGCTCCTGGCACACCAGCAGTCCAGCCTGCATGTGCCCCCAGCCCCCCGGTGTATTCGCACTCATTACCGGGCTTGGCAGTGACCGGCTGGCCGCAGTAGTACGGAAGGGCAGGTGTGTTGGGGAGAATGTCAGCTTTTTCTTTGCTTCTCACCCATCCATGAACACAGAAGTCTTCCGTGACCTAGAGAGGAGCAAGCATTTCCACAGGTGCCACATGACACCGATGCGGTCTCCGCCCCGGGTGATTTACTTCTCTTGCTCAGCATGCTGTGGGTGAGACTCCCACAGCCCCACCTTCCCTCACTTGTTCCAGGGGTTCCTAGAGCTCAGGGAGATGCTTCCGTTAGCAACTTAAAAAAGGCGCAGATGAAGAAATTCATAGGGAGAGGTATAATAGATGAACTTGGAGCTCCCAAGCTGTCCCTAGGATTACCACCCTCCGTGCGCTTTGATGCTCTCTGAATCCTGTCCTTTGGGATGTTTTTGTTTTGTTTTGTTTTACCTTACTGGTCTCAAACTTTTTTGTTTTGTTTTACCTTACCCACACTGGTCTCAAACTCTTGTGCCTAAGAGACCCTTCTGCCCCAGCCTCCTGAGTAGCTACAACTGCAGAGAGGCTCACCACGGTGGCAGACCCTTTGGACTCTGTATTGAGACCCCTGTTGCATGGGCATCATTACAAGCAGACTGGGTGGGAACCCAGTAAGGCCTCTCTGTGCAGCGCACCCCTGCCCCCGGGGTATGGGCAGGACCCTCTGGAAAGGGGAGGTTCTTTGACCTGCTACAGGACAAGATCAAGCAGAGAAGTTCTTCATGGCCAACTCCACAACAGAAGGTGTGGGGAAATTAGTCTTCATGACTCATCATAAGGGGAAAAATTTCTAGTTTCTGTGCCCTCCTTGAGAAGGGAGGTCTGAATGAGGCACAGTGGACAAAACACAAAAGAAGTATACTTCATCCCAGGAGAATTTCATCTTCATATGTGCTTTTGGTGCCTACCATGATGCCAGATAGATGTTCAGAGTGTTTGATGAATGAATTAATGTAGAACTTAAAATATTTGATTTGCATCTTTAAAACACTAGATTCCTAAGTAAGGACATAATATATTGTAATATTCAATAAAAATTGGATGGATGGATGGATGGATGGATGGATGGAAGGATGGATGATGGATTCATGAAGGGATGAGTGGATGGGTGCATGCATGAGTAGATGGATGGATAGATGAGTGGGAGAATGGATGGATACATGAGTGAATGAATAGATGGATGCATGGATGGATGGATGGATGGATGGATGGATGGATGGATGTGTGAATGGGTGGATGGATGGATTGGGATCTACTGGCCTGACCACTCCTGAGCCTGCTGCATTGAAGGCTTTATTTCTCCTTGACCTAGAGTTAACTTCTGAAAACTCCCCTGGAACCCTTCCCAATGGCCACAATGTCTCCAGGTCACCAGCCCAGACAATTTTCTTCTTCATACCATTCATCTCATGTCCAGGCTTCCCCAGAGGTCTTGCCCAAACTCTGTTGTGATACGAGGACTTTCCAGGCCTTCCCAGATTAATACATCACCTGGGGGATGTTCTACTTTGTCATGGTGCCCAGCGGGAGGAACATGGAATAAATTATTCCAGTCTGATGCCTTCTTTTTTCTCTAATAAACCCCAGTTTCCAAGTTATAATTAAAAGGAAAATATTAGAGTACAAATAGCATTAGTTGGATTGCGATGTGGGGTGGACTTTCCTCCTACATCCACATCAGTAACCAATTTAACAATAGGCAGAATCTCACTGGGAGTCCGAGGGATGAAATTAACGCAGCACAGTGCTGGGCCGAGGTGTTTCTTTGCCCATGTAATTGCTCGCAGCCGTCCTTGTGTAAAAGCCCCATCAGATTACAGGATTTGCTGTATGTAAATTGAAGACTAAATGCTTGGTAGCACCTTTCAGCTCCGCAACACTGGAAATGAGTTTTTTAATAGGAAATTAGATTAGTAATATTTTAGTCAACAAAAATGTGGAAAAATTCTGCATAAAGATGAGAAAATTATTCATGCAAAAAGTCTTTTAGAATCAAGAGTGAAGACTGTTGAACTTCGTGAATGGTGAGCCACAAAAGAATTTCTCTAGGCTTTGCCTGGCCAAGGTCCAGGACAAAATAGAAAAAGTTTTTAAAAGATTTTCTTCTTATCTTTATCATGAGATTCCACCCTAATTAATGCTCTGGGTGATGATAGTTATGTCATCTACAGTCTGTGCGTGACCCAGAGATTGAAGCTGGTGGCAGAGTTGTTGTACTCCCCATGGGGGGACTGGAGTCCAGGCATGGGCAGGGACACCTGGTGGACACTTTAGCAGTGACCCGGGAGTGGGGGCGGGGGCTCAGAGTGGGAAGGTGGCAAGGATGAGGAGGGGCCAGAATGTGGGCTTGTGGACTCCTGGCTGCAGCTGGTGCACCTGCCTGGGTTCCAGCAGCCGGGGCTGGGCAGATGCCGCCCACTAGCCTAACTCAAAAGGAAAGAGGATTTGACATGGGACATATTCATTCCCTCCCTCCCTCCGGCTCTTACTCTGACTCTCCCTTGCCCCTCCCTCCAGTAAAAGTGGGATTGCATCTTAATCCATTTTGTTCTCCTGCAACAGAATACCACAGACTCAGTCATCTACGAACAACAAAAATGTACTTTTCACCTTAGAGGTTGGAAATCCAGCCCGGAGCTGGCATCTGGTGAGAACTTGGTACCGTGTCATGCCACGCAGAAGGAGGAAGGCTTGAGAGAGCAGGAGGAAGCCAAACTCTCTCTTTCAACACCGTTCTCCAGAGCCCCTGCCCACTCCCACACAGCCTTGATCTGCACAGCCTTGTGACCTGCTTGCTCCCAAACACCATGGCCAGGACAGAACACTTGGTCTAAGGATCCAAGGACTGGACTCAGGATTCAGGACTAGAGAGGTCAGATTTGGATCATTTCAGCAAAAATCCATCTAGGTTTTGTGTTTTGTAAAAACCATGTAATTAGGGGAGCGGTTAATGAGAAGCACAAAAAGTTGGGGATATACCCCCACTAGGCACCAACCCTGAGCCGGAGCTCTGCAGAGAGGGTGCGACGCCAGCTCCCGAGCTGCCCTGGGCAGAGGCCCCTGTCTCAGCCCCTGCAGCCCACAGTGGGGAAGGAGCACACAAGGAGCAGGGTTTCCTCCCTCCACAGAGCTGGGTCACAGTCCTGTGGAGGGAAAGACAGAGCACCGTTGCAGGGACCATGGAGGGAATGTGAACCCGGCTGGAGGTGGCCTGCACAACTGTCACCTGATGTCCCCGAAGAGCCTCCAGCACTTGGAACCAGGGCTTTGGGAGGGTGATTGAGCTGTGGAGCTGACAGCCAACCTGCTCTCAGGAGGTGGGGCCCAGTCCCCCAGGAGGAGGCTAGAGATGGGCCCCTGGGGATGGGCTCAAAGGCGTGTCTTCCTCGCCAGTCCCTCGCTTCTCTCTCTGCTTGTGGGCCAGCGTGATGTGAGCAGTTCTCCTCTTCCCTGCAACTCTGCTTGGCCATCCTGCCTGGGAGCCTGCAGATGACGGACTATAGAGTGAGTGGAGACAAACCTCTCCTCCCTAAAGACATAAGGGTTGAACACGGGGGTCTCAACAACAAGGAAAGTGACTGAGACCACAGCCCTCCTCAAAAAGCAGCAGAGTCCAAGCAGTGTGTACTCTGCGGAGCTGCACGGGTGTGTGAAAGGCCGAGATGCACCCTCGGCGCCAGGGACACTGGTCGGGGTGACACCCAGTGCTCCAGCAGCCAGAAAAGGGGCTCTGCTCCCTCCTGCCTCAACTGGGCCACTATTTTGGAGCCCTTCTGCCTGCATACGAGGCTGAGGCGGCTGAAAATCGGGGCGAACAGCTCACTAGAACAGCTCACAAGAGCAAGGAAGCCACTGATCAGGGACTGTGTGCCCCTGCAGGTGGCTGATGTTCAGTCTGTCCTGGCTCAGTGCCTTGTTTTGACACTGTTGAGGTCATTGACTATAAACAGTCACACTGCCACAGCTTGAATCCTGGCTCTGCTCCTCACTAACTGTATGCCTTGGACAAATAATAACTCTGTGCTCAGTTTTCGAATCTGTAAAATGGGTTCAGTAACACCCTCTCCTCCATAGATTCGGCGCACAGTAATGTGTATGATGCGCATAGAACAGGCCAATGATGAATGCACGCTGTTCTTAGCAAGACTTTTCAGTGACAGTTTTGCAGCACAGTGGATGTTAAATGCAGTGTGCTTTAGCACCAACTGGAAACACTTCTTTAAACTCATTTTTTTGCTGAAATATAAAGTGCAAGTGGAAAAGTACACATGTCACAGCGCTGCAGTTCGATACCTGCTCACAGCAGCGCGGTAACCTCTCCTGCCCTGCCGTCAGGCTCTCTGCAATCTCAGTTACGTGCAGTCAACCGTGGTCCCAAACTATTAATATTTCTCTTGGCTTTTTCAAGGGAGAAAGATGACTCGTTCGCATACCTTTAATAGAGTGTATTGTTAGAACTGCTCCATTTCACTTCTCAGTGCTGTTCCACTCTCTTACTGAGCCTGCTGTATACATTAAGCTTTACCACGGGGACAGACTTCCCAGTTACTCATCACTGTGTGATGCCATCGCTATGCAAACATGACGCACTACCACAAACTAAAGCGGCTGTGTTGGCACTATGCGATAAAATCTTCCAGGGCCACCATAGTAGACGATGCCCATAGTTGGTCCAGACCTTATTGTGTGGCACAAGGCTGTGTAGGAAAGCAATTATAGTACATGTGGGGTTCAGTGCTCAGCAGTTTCAGGCATCCAGGGAGGACCCTGGAGCAGAAGCCCCTCCCACCAAAGACGAGAGTGCTTTACTACAACTAGACAGAAAAGTCCCAGCTGAAAAGGTGCATGGCCTCCTAAAGAGCTTGACCCCTCCCCGCCCAGTCTCCTTCCAGAATCTCTCATTTCATTATGAGAATGATCTTGGAGTCCCCCGCAGCGGGAGTCGGACAGCCATTGAGAAGCCACCAGGAGCACATCTCTTCCCTAAGCTGACCGCTTCCTACTTTCTAAGTCATATGTGAGAAGAAGTCCTGCAGAACGGTGACCTCCCTCCTAGCTCAGCCTAGTGACAGAGGAGCTAGACCTGGACTCGGGACTTCAACCGGGGCCTGGCCTGGAGCCTCCCTGTGTGACCTCACCTATGCCAGGACTCTTCCTCCGTGTGTGAAGATAAGATCTGCTTCCAGGACTGTGAGACAGCGCTTCCTACTCCCCAGTCAGCACCTCCTGCTCACTACTTTCATTTCCTTCACCCCATGCCTGAGATTTTGTTGTCCCTCTGCCATCCTGTCCTGTTCCCTAGACTTTTTGGCCCCTCCAGGACCCTATAGCCCATGATGGCTTCTCTCTCTCTGGATCTTTCTCAGCAAGGAACCCACACCACCTACTATGTGTCTCACACATCTCAAGAGTCCACTGAATCGAGCACCACTGGCTACAGTCTTCTATTTTGGGCTAACTTTTTCCCAATTCTTTGATGCTAGAAATGAAGTCTCCCAAACACTGGCTGTTTGAAGGTAGAAGCTGTGTCCAAGATATCTCTTTTTAAAAAAAAAAAAAAAAAACTTTAAAAGGTATTTGGAACTGTGTTTGTCCCACTGTACCAGCTCCACAGTGCTGAATTGATTGTAAGTAACTCTCATCCCTCAATCAGAAGGAAACTGATTTGATCATGTCGCTTTTCTGCACTGCCATTAGGCAAGGAATTACAACACTGACAGACTGACAGGTTCCCCAAGGGTCTGGACTTGCTTTAAATTAATCAGCAAGCCAAGAACATTTCAGAGAAGCCACTATGAGGAAAGTGCTGTGGGGGAGACAAAGGAACTCAAGGCATGGGCTTATCTGTGCCACCAGAAGCTGAAAGGGAGCAGGAGCAATAAGCCGTGAGCATCCCCAGCGAAGTGCTTGATGGGTAAAATGGCATCACAGGGCCCTGCACGGTGGCACGTCGTGGGGTTGGAGGAGCCAGGGAGGAATTTGCAGGAAGGAGACCACAATTGTAGGGAGGGTGGGATTCCATCTAGAACAATGGCTGGAAGACTTTTCAGTCCAGACTTGTGGACCTAGAGATCAGAGAGGACTGTGGGATACTTTGCTAAGAGGGGAAATGGATCAGGTGAGACACAATGGGGAAAAGACCAGGAACCAAAGGGCAGCTCAAGGAGGTGCAAGCCCGAGTGCCACTAAAGAAATTGGGGCTCTGCGGAACAGCCCAAACTGGAAACGCCAGCTACAGCTGGTGCTGAAGGATCTAGAAAGTCACCCATAACTCAGGGCAGCCCGACCCTGACCAGCAAGCCCTAACCTCAGCCCACTGTCCCCACCCACTCGTGGGCATCTGTGTCCTACCCGGGTCGCCCCCTCGCCGCCCTGTGCGTGGCTGCAGGAAGACAGCTTCCCGTTGCACAGGAAGCAGAGTGAACACCGAAGTGAGAGGAGTCACTTGCGAGTCCTGGCAACATCTGTTCAAGCCAGGCACAGCAGTGGACACGTAATCTCTTACCCGGGACCGAATTCTCACCAAAGTACCAAATCAGGAACACTGAAAAACAGAGACTTAATAGGATTTTTTAGTGTATCCCCCTAGACACTACCCAACGGTTCCCCACAGTATAGAATTAAATTACTCCAAAACGCAACGACTTCCCAAGAAACCAGAAAATCTTAATAATGTAAGGAACTTAAGGAGAATAATAAGCTTAAAAAACAAATTATTTCAAAGTTATGTACGCAACTACCACAGAAACACATCAGGAAATTCCTGCAGAAGATTAACCCACCTACAAAGTGAGTCAAAGTAAATATCCTGGTGATGTTTGCTTAGTCCTGGGCGTAGTGGTGGGCATCAGTCATCAGCAGCCGTGACCAGGGAAGTGAAGTCCACTAGGAACCAGAGAGCACATTTTCCTCAATGAGCAAGAGTCAAATCCACAGTTCTGGAAAGTTTTTTAGGAAGGGAGTCTCAGTGTGGGTACAGGAGCCTTGAGTGAAGTTAATCGATGCAGAAGCTTTTCGGGGAGAGGAAAGACCAGGAGGGAAAACCCGGTGGGTGGAGGCTGCGTAGCGGAGTGACTGTGCTCCTAGGGTACAATTTCCTGGATATCTGTAAATTCCCTTCTAAAGCCTCTAGGACAAAAAGAAAATTTAAGGAGACACTTTTATAAAAGAATATGTGAAGAATAACAAATAACACTTTGGGGAAAATGATAGTAATGGTCTACGCATAGAAGCGAATAGTTGCATTAGCAGTAAATCTCCTCACGGACCTTTGGGGGTAAGTTTTATTAGTTTCCCTGTCACAGAGGGATACTGAGGGGTGAAATAATTCATCCAAGGCAATTCAAGACATGGCACTAAAGGGGAAAAGACTTCCACCCAACACAGGGGACACTGGGAGGGAAACTGAGTCTCAGGGGGGTATTCAGGGGTTTGAAGAAACAGCACATCAGCGAACGCCGCAAGTGTAGTGGCTTCTTGGACCACAGACACCAACAGCTGGTCCACTGTGAAGGTCATGAGAGGACCCAGGGCCGGGAATCTATAAGACACAAATGACATAGAAGAGATTGGTCAGGCAGGGATGGGAATAAAGGAGCAAAGGAGGGTCTAAAACAGACCCCAGAGGGACAGCAACATCTCAGAGATAAGTAAAGGGAAAGGTCCCAGTGCCCTGGCAAACTGAGGCAGGAAGATCGCAAGTTCAAGTCCTGCCTGGGGAACTTGGTAAGACCCTGTCTCAAAATAAAAATAAAGCCTGGAGGAGGGAGCTGGGGATGTAGCTCAGTGCAAAAGTCCTGGGTTCAGTCCCCAGTTTCACAAAAAAGTAAAGCAAGACCTTATAATCACAACCAAGAAGGGAGAGGGTTAATATTCCATCAACCTGCCTTTACTAAAGTGTCCCGAATTCCAACTTCCAAATACAGCCACTCAGAAACCCAGAAGTATTTATCTTCTTACGTTTCTCTACTTCAAAATCACACTAACATCTTTTTTTTCCTATAACTCACTCTCCTTCTTGACCATGGAAGGCTCCAACTTTCAGTTTTTAAAAGAAACATCACATGTTCACTTTGAGAACAAAAAGGAAAATTAGAAAGGTAACTAGAGCCAAAATAATCATAATAATAATTTCTTTAAAGTTTCATGCAAAGCAGTTGTTCAAAAACATTTATTGTGAACCTACTATGAGACTAAAATCCAAGGGAAGCCAGATTAATTTCATAATTAATTAATCCCACAAAGTCAGCCTACCAGAGGTGATGGTCAGAGTGCACTGGGGTCCTTCAAGGTGGGGTTCTAGCAAGCGTGAAGAGACTCACCTGAGCTATTTTGCTAAACCAAAGGCCAATGGGCCACTTAGTGACCAAAGAAGCATTTGTTCAGGGTTGAAGTAAAACCAAAGTCAGACATAAGCCTAAACACGAGCCCAGGATGAGCCAAATCCCAGAGGCCAACTGGGTGAAGAGATCAGGGTAGTGCCTCTCGAGCACAGTCCTGGTTCCTCCCAGCTAAACTGAGGGGAAGGATACCAGGTGCTCCGTGCAGGGTTGAAGGGCTCCAACTATTTTTAAAAACAGTGGCCAAGGGTCTCATTTGGATTTACCCAGATCTGAGCCCTGCTGCCTGCGGGTGTGCAGTTCTTTGTGAGTTGTCCCAGGGTCCCTCAGATTTCAGCAGAGGTTGAACAAATGGTAGCCATGAGTTTTTTCCCAGCTGCTGGTTCTGTTCTCACAGGTTCTGTTCTCATAGATCTTTGCTCAGAGATGCATGATAATGAGATTGGAGTAAAGAACACAGCAACACAGCATCAGGAAGAGAGAAAGAACAGCAGGGAATCGTGACCGTTCGACAACAGTGACAAGGAGAACAGGCATGCTGGCCACGGGCGTTTCTTAATGTAGAGGCTTCTTTAACGTCACTTGTTAACCTCACCAGACACCCTCAGTCTTGGTTCTCCCCTATAATCCTTTTGTTCTCCTTTCAATCAGAGAGGAGTAGCTTGTCCTGCCCTCCTGCGCTGACCAATACCTATGCTTCTGCCAAGAGGCCATCGTCAAAGCCAGCATTTTAACCTGTTCTCTCCATGCCTCAAAAAGGAAGTTGGCCCTCCCCAGGAAAACACGAACCTCCGGTGGCCTTCTAATGGCCACCATGATTAAACAGGAATCGTAATCGTGTGGCTTTCGACAATGCTGCCTCTTGTCTTCCCAGGACTCAAAGGGCACCGTAAGTCCCGTGACCCCAGTTTTTGCCCATCTCCCTTATATTTCCAAGGATGAATGAGAAAAACTTTTATCCTAAAATTCCCAGGAAGTTATATGAATCCTCTGTCTTTTTGGCTCACCCTCAAGTTGAACTCTAATGAGAAATACTTAACTGGTGAGTACATTCTGGAAAAGTAGGGCTTGGGGTCTATCAGGCATAGAGATATCAGGGTAGTCTCCACCCACAGAGAACATCTGTATTCTGCAGGAAGCTGAGACTCCTCCTCCATCAGAAGGCACTCTCTCCATGCTGGATATCAGTCAGCGGCTAGAGCAAGAGCCCTTATTTCTGGTATTTATAAACATGGAGCCGTTAAGCAATACATCTTTAAACTAAACTTCAAAATCTCACTGTACAAGCCAGTCAGAAAAGATCAGACTGAGAGTTTATCGTTGCTAAAGAACTTGTCTAGCAACTAGAGAGACTTGTCCTAGCCATGGATTGATGCATGACAAAAAGCACGAGCAAGAAGATGCAAGTCTTTCTGTTTCTGAGCAGATGTGAACATTTGGAAAACTCCTTGGCTGCTTTTTTATTGCACCTACCTTTCTTTCAAAAGGAAAAAGTAGAAATCTCCCAAGCCTCTTACACACGTACTCAAAGGTAGGTAGTTTCTCCATTACCTTCTCTACACCTGTCTGTGCCACCACAACAGGCTTGACAACCTTGGTTTCTCAGCAGAGCCTGACATAGTCCTGACAGTCAGTTCCAGACCCTCTCAGCTGTGGTCTACAGTCAGTCTTGCCTGCTCACACACCTGGAGGGGGACAGGCCTGTTGGTGCCCTGGGAGTCAGCCTGTTGCCCTCAGATCCACTGTGGATCATGGAAGGGCCCTGTAAACCAGCCCCAGTTTCAATCACTTGTGGGCTGGGAGCATTCCTAGCCGCCAAGGGACCTGCCCAGGGCTGCACCTGCCCACGGCCTCCAAGCCAGTCCTGCAGACTTCGTTCAGCCGGAGACCCTGAAGCAGCCGTGTGACTCAGTTTCAGCTCATCCAACCATGGTCCATAACCGGTACTGCCTGCCCAGGGACCTGCTCCGAGTTGGACCTTTTAGAGACCAGATGCCCCAACTGAAACCCAAAACACATTTATTTATCACAAAGTGCTATGGTTTTCTTCTGTGTCCCTTCCTCGGCTACAGTGACACAGGAAAAGCCCCTCCTTCTCCACGCTGTCCTGGGTCACCTCACCCAGGCTGATCTTCTGGCTGATCCGAGAGGTTCTTCCACCCTTCACAGGCATCCTGGCACCATACGTAGGCTTTCAGAAAGCCCGGATTACACACCGTCACCACCTGTGATGCCCCTCCTGCCACGCACTGAAGGAAACAACCAAAGGGACTCATTTTTAAAT